>JACWQW010000085.1:0-185862 GCA_014849355.1 Cryphonectria radicalis | reverse complement strand
CCCCCCCCCCCCCCCCCCCCCCCCCCCCCCCCCCCCCCCCCCCCCCCCCCCCCCCCCCCCCCCCCAAAGAGGTTGAAAGAAAAGAAGAAAAAAAGTTCTTTGTATATCGTTTCGCATTTGCGATACCCGGAAATGTGCCTTCTCCCCCCCCCCCCCTCTCTCTTCCCCTTTCTTGGAACGTGGTAGCATTGGCTGGCTGGCTGGCTTGGCTGGCTGTGGCTAAAACTGCGGTCATAGTGTCTGTGGATGAGGCGGCTAGTCCTGCATAGCGTCTTTTACCTGTTGGACCGATGACGTCTCAAAGTCATGGCCCGCCGTCCGTGATTCAGTGCATCCTGTGGGGTCAACCCTTCCAAACCAAAAATTAAAAAAAAAAAAAGATGAATAGATTCAAACATTAGTTTTCTGCTCTTGTTGATTTCCCAAGGCCCTACAAGGCCTAGTGGTTTTGATAAGCTTGAAGAAGAGAAGAAAAAGAAGAAGAAGAAGAAAAGCAAGTGATGGATGAGCGTGCTATGAAAGGAAGAGGTGAGGGGGAAAGAATAGAGGAAATGCAAGGAGAGAACATGCAAATTTCGACTTTCCCATTGCGCTGGTTTGGCTGTCACGACTCGCTTGCCCGGCCCCACTGTCCAGTTGGGAAAGATCGTCGGCCGACACGGGGGGTTTTTCCAAGCCAGCGATTATCCTGGGCTTACCCATGGCGGCGCCGTGGAGGAGGGGTGCCCTGGGGGAGGAGGGTTTTTGGAAGGTAAAATAAGTGTTCAGTGGGAGAGTTGTTAGAGGTGCCTGAGTCGCTAGCAGAATACCAACGGTCTATATCGCTACTCCCTAGGGTGTGGTCCCGTGGGGAAAGGAAGGCAAAAAAAAGAGGTGGGAGAGCTCCAGTGGTCATCACCTGTCGCCCTCTAGGGTACTACTACTGCTGTTCCTTGCAACTGCTCCAGGCTCTTCTTGCCTCTGGGCTTTTCGCTTCAACCCTGCCAAACCCACTCGGGCCGTCATTGCAACTCACTATGACAGCAGGTAGAGGAGCCAGGACCCAGCGAGGAGGACCCAGAGGACCCAGGACCCTAGAGAAGGCCGGCTTCCCACTCTTTTTGTCGCCTCCCCAGCTCCAGGGCGCTGCAAGCTGCAGTCCCCCCCCCTGCATGTGTGTGCCGCTTTCTTATTAGCAGGCAAATTCGAACATTGCCTGCCTCGCACTACTACTACTCACCCTACTACCACCACCACCACCACCACCACCAAAAAATAACAATCAACTTGTAACTACGCCCGTCTAACGTCGTGCACACACACACCTTGTGTGCCGTGCCGTGCCAACTTTACCTCCTCCTCCTCCTCCTCCAGGTCGACAAACGGCAGAAAGCGGGCTCAAGTAGTGCACTGCACCCCGGGTGATGCCCTCGACATCTCTGCAGCAATCCGTGCATCTCGTCTGTTCTGCTTCCCAGCCCTGTGAGGTGTCTCTGCGTTGCGTCATATCCAAACATCCCCGTCGTTCACTGGTGGACCCTCCACTTTACTCTCACTCTCTTTCTCTCTGTCTCTCTCTCTCTCTGCCTTCCACTCCCTCCTTGGTGATCTTGACCTACCTGTCTGCAGATAGCTTCTTGATACCTTCCACAGGGTTTCGCCTGTTTCACCGAAACACGACGAGACTTCACCTCAGTCGCCCTGTCTCTCGATTTAGGCCGGCCTGTGCGACGCGGCACCAGGAGCAGCATACGTCGCGCAGCCAATCCTTACCTCGAGTTGCGCACGGCCAAGGAACCTCGATGTGGTGGGAGACATATACCGATGCATAACAGAATCGAGGGTCCAACCTAGACTTCTACTCCGTCTCCATCCGGAGCGTGCGCCCCTGACAAGGCCCCAGCAAAGTCACGGCGCTCCCTGGACATACGGCCCCCCGGCCGAGCAGTCAAACTCCCTGAGAAGATACGAATTTTTGGACCCAATTCCGGGTCTACCTTTTGCCCAGCATAGTGCTTGCGAGGCTTCTAGGTCTCGGGGAGGGCAGGGGAGAGGAAACCCAGGCATCGGGGGAAGCAGCCATGGATCCGTCGGAACATGAGCAGGCTGCGGGCCAGCGAAGGGCTGGTATATCAGAGCCGCCCGCAGTGGAAGAGCATGATTTCGCAAAGGATCACGAGCAGCAGCCCTCGCGGTCCACCTCCGGCCCCAGCAGTCCAACCCCCGTGCACCCTCGTATCGACACGCACTTCCCTTTTGACATGGGCGTCCCGAACCGAGTGCAGACCCCGAGCGTCCAGTCGTCATGGAGCGCTGCCTCCGACCGCCAGCTGGGACACGGCAGCTTGCCTGGCCAGTCTGACCGCGTGTTTCCCATCCGCTCCGTCATTAGTGTCGACCCTACCAGCAGATCCTCTACAGACCACGAGTACTTCCCACGCATGTCGGCGGACAGCAGCGACCTATCAGGACTCGGCAGACCGTCTCAGGCACGGCGTGATATCGAGGCCCAGATGGGCCGCCACAGGGGTCCTCGGAGCGACTCTGTGCT
The DNA here is from genome assembly GCA_014849355.1 of Cryphonectria radicalis. Taxonomy (NCBI): domain Eukaryota; kingdom Fungi; phylum Ascomycota; class Sordariomycetes; order Diaporthales; family Cryphonectriaceae; genus Cryphonectria; species Cryphonectria radicalis. The sequence continues at coordinate 183,332 of JACWQW010000085.1, read as the reverse complement.
CTCTCCGCCGGCAGTGACGTCTCCACCAATTCCGACCCCGACGGAGACGAGGCGGAGGAACAATACCACCACAGGGGCCAGGTCAAGCGTCCAGGCTGATGCTGAGCGCCAGGGCTCCCAGCCTTTACCTATTTTCGCCAACGAGGCTTTGTCAGACGACGAGGATAAGGAATCGGAGGGCACAGGAGAACCTCGCTCCGACCACTTCAGCTCATCGGGACGGGAATCAGCCGGTATCCCGGAAAGCGTGCTAGACGGGCTCACCACGACACGCTTCAAGCACGTCATGACCGACGATGGCCACCTGGTCATAACTGGAAGGGATGGTACCCTACAGCGGTGTGAGGACGAGCCGATCCAGACGCCGGGCGCCGTGCAGAGTTTTGGCTTGATGCTGGCCATCCGCGAGGAACCGGACGGGCGCTTCACAGTGCGGTATGCAAGTGAAAATTCGAAGCGCATCATCGGATACTCCCCCATGGAACTATTCCGGCTGAGCAACTTCACCGACGTCCTGACCGAGGAACAAGCGGATAATCTACTGGATCACATCGACTTCATACGAGATGAGGACGCTGATCCTTCGATCAATGGGCCCGAAGTATTTAGCATGTCTATACGGCCGCCGAAGAAGAGGTAAGGGCATCTCTCTCTCTCTCTCTCCATCCATCTGGGTCTTGGACGTGGACATCTAACAACCTGGCCAGAACCGTCAAGCTTTGGTGTGCTATCCATGTGCACCCGGCACACCCAGACTTGGTCATTTGCGAATTTGAGCTCGACGACGATCATGAGTTTCCCTTGCGACCTGAGGACGAACGTACGCCAGACGTCCCGGAGGATACCCTCCACGGCAACCCGACGATGGATGAGCTGGCTGACAGCACGGAGATCTCGAGCAAACCGCTTAGGGTACTCAGAAGCGCTCGCAAGCGCAGGGGGGAGGCCGGTGCCATGCAGGTCTTCGACATCATGTCCCAGGTCCAGGATCAGCTAGCTTCCGCGCCGAACCTCGATCGGTTCCTGAAGATCCTCGTTGGGATTGTGAAGGAGCTGACGGGATTTCACCGTGTCATGATCTACCAGTTCGACGCATCTTTCAATGGCAAGGTCGTGACGGAGCTGGTAGACCCGACGCACACGCGGGATCTCTACAAGGGCCTTCATTTCCCTGCCTCGGACATTCCTAAACAGGCCAGAGATCTCTACAAGCTCAACAAGGTGCGGCTGCTGTACGACAGGGACCAGGAGACCGCGCGGCTGGTATGCCGCTCCAAGGAGGACCTCGAGGTGCCCCTGGACATGACCCATTCTTATCTTCGCGCCATGTCCCCAATCCACCTGAAATATCTCGGCAATATGGCCGTCCGCTCCTCCATGTCGATTTCGATCAACGCCTTCAACGAGCTCTGGGGTCTCATCGCGTGCCACTCGTACGGGTCGAAGGGCATGCGTGTGTCTTTCCCCATTAGAAAGATGTGTCGACTTGTTGGGGATACCGTCTCGAGGAACATCGAGCGTCTGTCGTATGCCTCCAGGCTGCAGGCGCGGAAGCTCATCAATACCGTCCCTACGGACAAGAACCCCTCGGGCTATATCATCGCCTCCTCGGACGACCTGCTAAAACTCTTCGACGCCGACTTTGGCATGCTTTCTATCAAAGGAGAGACCAAGATCATGGGCAAGGTCGAGCACTCGCAAGAGGCCCTGGCCATGCTTGAATACCTCAGGCTCAGAAAGTTCACGTCGGTGTTGACGACACAGGACGTCAAGTCTGACTTCCCGGAACTCCGCTACCCACCAGGCTTTCACTACGTTGCCGGGCTTCTCTACGTCCCTCTGAGTGTCGGCGGCCAAGATTTCATTGTGTTTTTTCGGAAGGGCCAGGTTCGGGAGGTGAAGTGGGCCGGCAACCCATACGAAAAGGTCGTTCAGGAGGGCACGCAGAACTACCTTGAGCCCAGAAAGAGTTTTCAAGTATGGCACGAGACCGTGCTAGGCAAGTGTCGGGAATGGTCTGAGGAGCAGATCGAGACGGCTGCGGTACTCTGTCTCGTGTACGGAAAATTCATCGAAGTCTGGAGACAAAAGGAGGCTGCGCTGCAGAACAGCCGGCTGACGAGGCTTCTCTTGGCCAACTCCGCCCATGAAGTGCGAACCCCTCTCAATGCCATCATAAATTATCTCGAAATAGCGCTCGAGGGCAGCCTGGATCAGGAGACGAGAGACAATCTGTCTAGATCACACTCGGCTTCCAAGTCGCTTATCTACGTGATCAACGACCTCCTCGATTTGACCATGACCGAAGAGGGCAACGATCTGGTCAAAGACGAGATCTTCGACCTTCAGGCATGTATCAACGAGGCCACAGATCCGTTCAGGAAGGACGCCTCGAGGAAGGGAATCGGTTACGAGGTGTTTGAGCACCCCGGATTACCGAGATTTGTGTATGGTGACCAGAGGAAGGTCCGTCAGGCTATTGCAAATGTGACGGCCAATGCCGTAGAGCACACGTCAGCAGGGAGCGTCAGGGTCGAATGTTATTGTGCCTCTGTCGAGGGCCAGAAGATTCGCATCGAGATCGTTGTGGAAGACACGGGTCGTGGAATGAGTAAGACATGCCACCCCCCCCCCCCCAAATTTTTTTTCTCTTTCCCTTTTCTTTTTTCCCCTTCTCATATTCTACACCCTTTTAAAAGAGAAAACCTCCCCTTTTTGCAATAAGAGGAAATGAATGGTTGGGTGCGTGATTTGTGCTGACTTGGTCTAGGCGATGCCAAACTGGACGCTCTGTTCCGCGATTTTGAACAGGTCTCTACTGATGCGGATGATGGAAACACTGACGAAGCCCTGGAGAGGTCTAAGGAGGATATGAAGACCCTGGGCCTTGGTCTTGCGGTTGTCTCCAGGATCATCCGGTAAGATGATGTATTGTTTTTCTCTTCTTCTCTGACGGGGGATTTTGCCGAATTATGCCGCCGTGTTCTTGCCTTTGCGCTCTTCTGGTGCAATGGCCTTGATTGCTACGAGAGCCCCCGGCTGGCCAGACATTGGGGATGATGTGGCTGCATGTGGTTTATACGTCGAAGAATTATCTTGCGACTATTTCATATCGGAACAGCGGAACGCTAATACGCTCCACAGAAACATGGACGGCCAGCTGCGGCTCAAGTCTGAAGACGGAAAGGGATCGCGATTCGTCATACAGCTGCCTTTTGAGATGCCGCCGCAAGACTCACCAGCTGTTGCCGATAGCCTTGAGCAGGGCGAGCCTTCCGTGACAACATCCACGATCGCTTCTGTGCCGAAAACCATGCCGTCTGTGCGCGAAGGCGAATTGACGCTTATTGATCGTGGTCCTAGCGCTTTGCCCAGCGCCAACAAGCAGACCCTCAGCCACAGTCGTAGCTTTGACGAGAGTCTCAGCGCCGACAGTCTCCATAGCGTGACAAGCCGGGGTAGTGGCGGGAGTAACAAGAGCGATGCCGACAGGCTTATTGATGCTATCCAAAATACTCTGAGTCTTGGAGAGCCCGAATCGGAGACGGTGAGAAACCAAAGACGCAACTCGAAGGGACCCTACTACCGCTCGACATCAAGACTTTCCACGTCACGGTCCCTTAGTCCGTCGGATCGTTCCTTTGAGAGGCCTATTACCTTGTCGAGATCTGTGTCGTCTCCTGGCAACAGCAAAGATCCACATGTCGATCACAAGGGACCCGTGGGTCTGGAATTTGTAACGGATGCGAAAATGCCTATCAGGCCGGTCAAGGTCCCAGACGAGTACAAGGACCAGCCAGAAAGACCTGCACAATCTAGCCAGACCTCTGGCGTCGTCTTCGAGGTCGGAGACAGCCCACTACCGCCTGCGTCGGAAGCTACGACGGTGGACGGCAGGGTTCATCTGTCCGGCACACCAGGCTCGTCCAAGCTACAAGTTCTCGTGGCCGAAGACGACCCCGTCAACATGAAGATCCTAAGGAAACGGCTGGAGAAGGCCGGGCACACGGTCTATCACACCGTGAACGGCGAGGATTGTGCGGCAGCATACAAAGACAGTGACGGAAAGTTTGATGTTGTCCTCATGGACATGCAGGTAAGTCATCCCCAAGGGTTTTCTTTTCTTTTTTTTTCTTCTTTTCTTCCTTTCTTTCTTCTTTCTTGGGGAAAAACCAAAACCCATAAAAAGGTGCTTAGATATGCTGACCGCCTCCTTCTAGATGCCCATCGTGGACGGACGTCGCAGTACCGAAATGATCCGAGCAATCGAGACCGCTGGCGAGCACCATAAGCTCTCTGCTCTCGCATCGAACCATGGCAGGATACCGGTCTTCGCCGTGTCTGCCTCGCTCGTCGAACGTGAGAAGGACTCATACATGACTGCTGGATTCGATGGCTGGATCCTCAAGCCTATCGATTTCAAGAGACTCGAGCATCTTCTCTTTGGCATTATCGACGACGATGCGCGAAATGATGCTGTCTATGTGGCAGGCGAGTGGGAGCGCGGTGGCTGGTTCAGAAAGAGACTGGAGTTGCCCTCCAGTGAGAAAGCCAAGGACGCGCCGTCGCTCCGCGATGTCGATTTGAAAGGCAACGAGATCAATGCGGCGCGGGAAAGCATGACTTGAGGCTGCTTTTCCTTATGAGCAGTCCAGAGACGACTGACGACCCCCCTCTTATGGCCCATTGAGACCTCACAAATCTCACGATCATGTCATTTCTTGAGCTATGCTTCATTGTTCTCAATTTTTGGTTTTCGAGGCGGTTTCTTTTTCTTTTCATTTTTTTTTCATTTTCTTTTTTCATTTTCTTTGTGGCATGGGGAGTGCGGCGGCTGGAAAATATACGATACCCGGCATTTTGGTTCATCATGGCATTGCGGTCACAGCATACGATTTGGATGCATGCATATCATATATACATTGGAAGAAAGGGAGACAAGGGCGGCTGGTTGGGCTCGGCGTTTTCAAGAGTGTTTCTACGGTTTACTGGCTGTTACTCGCGAGCCTGGACCTTTTTTTTTTCTCTTCCTCCCCTGGTCGGCTGGGCGCTGATCAAGAGATATGAAGCGTATCAGGGATATGATGAAGGCTGCACACGCATGGCGGCAGGACGTTGGACATGGGTCGGCGTTTTAGTGTGACTTCTGTGAGGGGTCTTTGGATTGCTCATCATGTGTTCCGGATAGGCTCTTGTGTATCCCTCGAGAGACAGAGAGACTCTCCATATCACTGTGGAGAGAAGGGGGGCCTTTTGTCTCGATAATAGGAGATGGAGGAAGACGAGGAGAAAAGGTGCCATGTTCCCAGGGGGTGGATGGCAGGAGATTTCATTGGTGTGGAGGATGGCGAGGAGATTTATTGGCTGCGACAAGTTGTTTGAACGGGGGTGACCGGTGTGTGTGTGTGTGTGTGTGTGTGTGTGTGTGTGTGTGTCTGTGAGCGTTTGTGGACACCTGGCGAGGAGATGGGTCTTTAGCCAAAGAGGGGTGATGAGCGAGAAAAGGAGGCCAGAGACATTCCTTGCTACCAGGTAACAAGAGCAGCGAATATATGTCACTCCTGACGAGGGATTGCAACAGATATGTATTCTCCTGCTGAGTGACCGGTGAAGGGTGACACGAGGAATTGATGACGTGCGGCCGCCATTCCAACGACATGATTATTATTTTCGCAGCAAGGGAGAGACGTGCAGGACGCGCGAGGGGGTCTCGTGGAGTGAGACACAGGGTGGTCAATCAGGGAGGGAGAAAGAGAGAGAGTGAGAGAGAGAGTCTCTGACTTTATCCGCTCAGGTTCTGGACCACACACGTGCGCGCACATACACACAGAGCCCTTTCCAGCTGGACACACACGCGCCCTCCTTTCCCGCGGCTCGGACCAGAAGAAAAGAAGAGGCCCCAGGGTAAGGGAACGAGTTCATTACGTGGTCTTATTACCAATGTTTGCCTCGCTGATTCGGGTGGCACTTTTTACTGACCTTTCTCTTTTTTAAGTAGTAGAAAGGGCAGCGCGTTTGATACCTTTATGTGGTCTTGAGAGAGAGAGAGAGAGTGTGAGAGAGAGAGAGAAGAAACAAAAATACTTGGTATCTATTTGCGTGGCGAGGGGTTGTCACTTACTGTCTACCCTATATTTCTAAACTTTATTTTGTTTTCCTTTTTTCTTTTTTATCTTCTTTTTTTCTTCCTCCTTTCTTTTTCTTGAATAAGGACTCAAAGGAACATCGATCGCTTGCTCAACCACCTTCGAGGGCCAAGGGTCTTGGTCGACCTGAGTTTGTCAAGAATTCTTCTTCTTTTCAGGACAACACACACACACAACACAAGGAGGAGAGACGAATGCATCTCAGTTGAGGGCGGGGAACACTTGGGTTGTGAAGTATTGACGGGCGCTCATGAACTGGAATTCAGATAAAGAGGAAGAAGAAGAAGAAGAATACGGACGACGACAACGACGACGACGACGACGACGACGACAACAACAAAACAACAACAAGCACCGCGCCCAAGATGCTACTTAAATACCCCAACCGACCACGGCTTTTGATCTTGGTCATCACAACATGCCTCTTCACGGGGTATATCCTCCTCTGCTACCCCGGCGGCTCCGACACGCTGGCCCGGCCCAAGTTCTGGCCCGTGAACAGCCTCAGCTCGTCCTTGTCCTCATCTTCCTCCTTCTCCTCCTCCTCCTCCTCATCAGCAGCATCAGCAGCAGCAGCAGCAGCAGAGGAAGAAGGGCCACAGCGGCCGCCGCCGCCGCTCCCCCAAGACAACCACCCGATCTCGCGACTGATCCGAGACGCACACAACACATACACGACGCTCGTGCAAAACAGGTCCCACACGGTCGAGGAGGCGGCAGCGCGCTACCGCCTGCGACGCGGGCGCCACCCGCCGCCCGGGTTTGATGCGTGGTTCCGGGCAGCAGAGAAGCACGACGCGGTGGTGGTGGAGGAGTTTTTTGACCGGATCTACCGCGACGTCGGGCCCTTCTGGGCGCTCAACCCGGTGGAGCTGCGGCGCATGGCGCACGCGGCGCCCCAGGTGATCCGGGTGCGCGGCGGCAACGCGACCTACGAGACGGACAACCCGCACCGGCCTCCCTTTATCCAGCTGTGGACGGACCTGGTGCGCGAGATGGCGGGGGCGCTTCCCGACCTGGACATGCCCGTCAACGTCATGGACGAGAGCCGCGTGCTGGTGCCGTGGGAGAAGATGGCGCGCTACGTCGGGCGCGAGGTGCGCGGCAGGGAGGTGTTCCCGGCCGAGCAGGCCATCGCCGAGTATACCAGCCACGGGCCCCTGGACTCGGGCACGGTGCGGTTCCACCCGCAGTGGGTGACGGACGACGCACACGGGTACTGGGACCACATGCGGGCGGCGTGCCCGCCGCACAGCCCGGCCAGGGGCGTCGGGGCGCTGCGGAGCTCGGGGCGGCCCATCGACGAGCTGTACCCGATCGGCCCCCTGCCGCACACGCGCGAGGGGTTTGTGGCCAACTTCTCGGGGAGCATGGACGCGTGCTGGCAGCCGCACCTGCGCGGGATGCACGGCACCTTTGTCGAGAGCGTCAGCATGTCGACGGTGCACGAGCTCGTGCCCATGTTCGGCGGGTGCAAGCTGCCGCAGAACAACGAGATGCTGCTGCCGGGGGCCATGTACCTGACGGACGACCCGTTCTACGCAGGCGGGGCGGACAAGAATGTGCCGTGGGCGGACAAGAAGGAGGGCGCCGTGTGGCGGGGGGTGGCCAGCGGCGGGCGGAACCGGGCGGACAACTGGTGGCATCTCCACCGCCACAGGTGGATGCAGGTCATGAACGGGTCGACGGTGCGGCGCGTGGAGGCGGGTGACAAGCTGGCGGGGCCTACGTTTCGGCTGCCGCCGGAGGGGTCCGTCTACAGGGAGGTGACGGCGGCGGCCAAGGTGAAGGATCAGGAGGAGGAGGAGGAGAAGAAGAAGGAGAAAGAAGGAGGAGGAGGAGGAGGAGGAGGGAGCTCGGCAGAACGGGCGATCGGCGACTGGCTCGAGGGCGTGGCGGACGTGGGCTTCAACAACCTCGAGTGCTACCCGATGACGCGGGACGAGGAAGGCCGGCAGACGGACCTGGGATGCGCGCACACGGGGGCCCACTTTGCGGTGTCGGCGATGGTGCCCATGGCGGAGCAGTACGGGTACAAGTACCTGCCGGACGTGGACGGGCACAGCTACAGCGCGCGGTGGCGGGGGATCCTGCGCAGCTCGAGCTGCCCGCTCAAGGCGACGCTGTACGCCGAGTGGCACGACGACCGGCTGGTGCCGTGGGTGCACTTTGCGCCGTTTGACAGCAGCTACCAGGACATCTGGGCGGTGCTGTCATACTTCCTGGACGGGCACGACGCCGAGGGGGAGAGGATCGCCAGGGCGAGCAGGCAGTGGGCAGCGCGGGTGCTGCGGCGGGAGGATATGATGCTGTATGTCTGGAGGTTGTTGTTGGAGTATGCGAGGGTCATGGACCCCAAGAGGGACAGGCTTGGGTTTGTGGATGATGTCAAGGTGGTGACCAAGGACAAGGGGAAGAACAAGATGAAGAAGCCATCCTGGAAGATTGACTGGTGATTTGGTACACGGAGAGGAGAGATGGTAATGATGTTGTGTTGTTGTTGTTGTTGTTTCCTTGATTCCTTAGTTCCTTGTTGTACAAGTGTTTTTATATTTTATATTTTATTCTGTTTGGGAGTTACATGAGGATAATGATCTGCACACATTGATCAAAGAGAGGGGAGGGTAATTTTGGAAAGCACAAATGAAGATGAATTCAGGATAGTTGATGGTCTAGCAAGACTGTTTTGTTGGTGTTGAGGTTGAGAGAAAGAAGAAAAAAAATTAAGGTTCCAGGCCTGCCGCCACCTATCCAGGCACCCCGACGACGCCAGGCCTAGAGCTTTCAGGGGGTCCTACAGGGGGTTGGCTACAGGGGGGGGTATGTGCTTAGCCACTGTTTAATCACATAATGTCGGCTGCAGCACAGACCGTGGGGCATTCTACAGTGAACTAATGATAGCAGTAGTTGGTCTAATTTGGGGGGCCGGGGGCCGCAAGGACCTTCTGGAGCTGCACAAGCTAGCAGGTACAACACAGTACAGCACCAGCACTGCACAGCACTGCACAGCACAGCACAGCACAGCACAACACTGCACAGCACTGCACAGCACTGTACAGTATAGCATAGCACAGCACAGCACTACTGTGTACACAGCAGCCAAGCCAAGCAGCCAGCCAAGCTGTTGTTTATCATATCATGCTGCAAGTCCTCCTTTCTCCTCCTCTTGAAGGCACTGCTTGTCATGTGTCCTTGGCACAGTGGTTGGATATGAGTGACTGGCTGCCTGTCTGACTGACTCTGTGCAAGTCCGAGTAAGTACTTACTTTACAGTATCCAACAAGGTGGCGCTGGCTGGCGCTGCTGTCACCGGGAGCAAGGTCCTCTTTTCGGTGCCACCGATGCAACGACAACAACAACAACATACCACACGAGAAATGAACCAGGTGCTCTTTTACCTCAATCACTCACCCGCCCACCCGCCGGGAACCTCCTCATAAATAATAATAAGATAAAAAAACTTGGCAAATTATCCGAACAGACGTGTGTGTGTTTCCGTGTCATCCCAAGGACCTGTCTCAAATTTCCCCCTCTCCTCTCTAATTATTACTTTTTTTCTTCTTTTCTTTTTTTATCCTTCCCCTTCTTTTTCTCCCCCTTCCTCCCCCCCAGCCTTAAGTTGACTACTTTAGTAGTGTATTCTACCCCCAAACAAACATCCTATCAACAATCACAACCACCCAACACCAATAATAAATATACTACACACCCACCACCATCTTCTATCTATCTCCCTTGACTCGACTTGACCACCACTACTACCACTTCTACAACAACAACAACACCACCACCTGTCTATCTCATACCAACAATCCTTCAACATGCCTGGAGTTCGTAAGTCATCACACACTTGCATTCCTGAACGGCCTTTTCCGAGACCATTCCCCCCCCCCCCGGCTCGATATTAGAACGAGCCAGACACTGCATGAATATATATGTATATGTGTGTGTGTGTGTGTGTGTGTGTGTGTATACCTTGCGCTGACAACCTGACCCAACCTCTCTGTTCCATATCTCCAGCCCCTAATGCGCTCAAGAACCTGAAGGCCAAGTTCCAGGCCATCTTCAAGAAGAAGGGCAGCAAGAAGGCCGCTAAGTCTACCGAGACCACCCCGGCGGCCGCCACAGAGCCTGCAAAGACCGAGACGGCTCCTGCACCAGCTGGTCAGTGGTTTTTTTTTTCTTCTTTTCTTTCTCTCTCTTCTTTTTCTTTTCTTTCTTTCTCTCACTTACCCCCGCTCGTCCTTGGCTTGCTTCTCATCTGTCCCCGTGTGTGTGTGTGTGTGTGTGTGTGTTTGTATATACTGACGAGCCCCCGCCTGTTCCTATAGCTGCTGACGCCCCCGCCGCCGCCGCCGCCGACCCCGCGAACCCAGCCGAGGAGGCCACCAAGAAGGAGGAGGAGCCCGTCCCAGCTACGCCGACCACCGAGGCCGCGGCACCGGCCCCTGCTGAGGAGGAGGCCAAGAAGGAGGAGGCTGCTGCTACTCCTGCCGCCGAGGCGGCCCCCGCTGCTCCTACGACTTCCTGAGGAGGGCTTGACAACCGGCTGATGTCTGTGTGATGTGCCGGCCCGGCCACCCACCTGCTCCATGGGCTCGCTTAAAAAGCAGCAGCAACAACAACAACACCCAATAATGAAGCTGCCACGCGGGAAGGGGGGCTAGGCACAGACAGGGCATTATCATGTTGGATGGAATCCCTTTTTGGCTCGTTGGCAGAGGGAGGGAGGGAGAGAGAGAGAAGGAAGAAGAAGAAAGAAAAAAAGAAAAAAAGGAGCAAGGGAGCGAGATCGTGTCTTCTCTTTTATTTGCTTGGGAAGCGGAGTGGAAAGGTGTCTATTTTTTTGTTTATTTTCATAATGGGAGTCTTGATGCGTTGTGGGGGTCGGTGACCTGGACCTCGTTCCCGCCCCCCCCCACCCCTTTTTGGCGGTGGAAGAAAGTTTTCTCGTCCATTTTCTCTGGCTTTTTTCTTTCTTTCTTCCTCCTTGTTTCCTGGCTTTTTGCTCTTGTCGTTCTGCACTAATTCCACCGTTTTGTCGTGTGTGCTGCAGCAAGTCTTTTGGTTCATCATAGTTGAATAGATACCCGAGTTATACCAGATTTATGTGTTTTCCCATTCTAGGATGAGCACGTACACACACACACACACACACAGACACACACACACAGACACACACACCGTGTGTCTATGCTCTGGACGTCTTCTTCTCCAGCCGTGCAAGATCCGGAGGGAAGAAGTGGGGGGGGGGGAGGGGGACGGCTCTGAGGTATCAACCAGTTCCAAGGTAAATCTCTCTTGGTATTATACAGCTTCTTGCGTTGTTGGTTCGGGGTCTACACGGGCCTCACTGGTTTCGGGAAAGGGGACGGACAGACCATGAATCACTCGCAGCTCTTGTCTGAGATGAATTTCACATCAATCTCTGGTCCGGGTTTCTTGAGGATACCTCAGCGGTGGACCAACCACAGGACGGCGAGTTTCGATGTTTTCGCACCGTATCCGATGGAGATGTGAAGCCATATAGCCAGCCAGCCAGCCAGCCCGCCCCTTTTGGCAAAAGGCCTGAGCGGTAGTAAATAAGTAGAGTGACTCATCTCCAGAATCATTGTTCCTCCTTGAGAACACAAACCCGTGTACCTTTTCCCAAGCCTGCTACCCTCACGACAAGATGAGCCCCTCCTCCTCCTCCCCCACCCTTCTTCCTGTCGGACAAGTCAAACCATCTAGTGCAGATCTAGATAATCCAAGAAAGAACACCTGACTACTGCACACTTGGCATGTCTTGAACCCACCGTACGCCTTCTCTCCTGCGCAGGCAGGGTATGGAGAGTACCAGGAGTATGACAATCGGGTTCGCCAAGACCGCCAATCTTGGACCGGCAGGGCGGGCAGGCTATCAATCACAACATCGAAGTCACGCGGGATTGTGGGGTGGTTGACTGTTTCAAGAGGAAGAGTAAGGGGGGGAGGGGGGAGGGGTTCTCTCCTCTCAGCAGCGAACAGCGTAGATATGGGAGTCGTTCTTCTAGTTGGGGAGAGGTAAAGAGGTGTATTGATTCTGAAGATGCTAGGATAGAAAAAGCCAAGTATGCTGCTACACGACGAACATCCAATAAAATGCAGCACAGGCGAGAGAGATAAAAAAGAAGAGAGAGATATATATATAAAAGACAAAAATCAAAGATAATGTAACCACAGCTGATTCCTAAACCTTCAAAGAGTAATCAAGACGACCTCTCAAAGCCAGGCGCCCAGCAACGGGTCGATTTTCTTAATCTCTGCCAGTGCGAAAACGTCCACGCCAATGGAGGAATGGAACAGCGGACGTCGATACACGTGTAGAACACGTGATATCTGGCAAGTAAAAAAATATCACCTACCGAGGTTTTGGTTCGGGCTCGCTTTCATGTCTATTACTTTTGACATGGCCTGAACTGGTCAGTCATCCTCCCTTTCCTCCCCCCCCCTGCTTGGGACAAATATTTGGGGGGAGGGGGAGATAGCTGTCACAGCCCGAGGATGAGAGAAAGGAGGGGAAGGGGATAGGGTGAGCGAAGGAGTCTGGCCTTCATGATAGCCAGCCGTTGTTCCTGATACTAAAGCCACCGGACCGTGACCCCTCCACACCCAGAGGCTGCTGTCATTGGAGCCAGCGTATCCCACCCTCTCTTGATAACCTTGAACTGGACAGTGGGAACCTGTGCACACGAGACCCAGCAGCAGCCAGCTCCTACGTCACTCGAGCTGGGGGAGAATCGTTATCGTCGACCTGTCTAACCCCCCGCGGCGGCGGCGGCGGCGGCGTCGTTGTCGACCAACCTTTGAGCCGGTGGCCCGCTCCATCTAAAGAAGGGGTGGAAGAGACGAAAGTTGCCGCGAACTGCGCGCGCTCGTGTGTGTGTGGCAGGGTGGTGGCCAGGCAAGAAAAACCTTGGTTCTGGGAGATCAGGCTAAAATCGTCCGATGCAATGCAGACACATGCAGGCTGTTGCAGAAGAGAGACAGAAAGAGCTTGTGACACACACAAGCAAGCTCTCTCTCACTCTCTCACTCACACACACAGGTGGGATCGACGTCATGGTGGTCGTGGTGGCGGCGGCGGTGGTGGTTGAGGGAGAGAAAAAATAATGAGGTTTGAGATTGGGAGAAATTTTGCTTGGGTTGATTTGGTGCACATTGTTTTTTTTTTCTTCTTCTTGGGTGGTGGTTCCTTGGCCCAAGCTTCCTCCCTTCCTTCTCCCCTGCGCTGCAATCGGGGGACCCACCCATTACACCACTACCACAAGGCATGTGCCTTCCCTTTTGCAAGTGTCATTGTGCATATGGTATTCTCTTAGTCAGCACAGCCGATGATGGACCAAGAGGGAGGAGCAGTGTCTCCCCGATTTTGATTTTTTTTCCCCTTCCCTTTTTCTTTTCTTTTCTTCCTCACGAGAATATGCCGCCAAGATCCTCCCGGGTGGCACATGGCCAATTGGCTGGCATCAGCTGTCGAGAAGATAAATGTCCGCCTAGAGATTCCATCTCGGGAAAAGATCGCAGCAGCAAGCAGAAAACAAGTCTCTCTGGGTGATGGATGGAGCTTGCCAGCTCACCACACCACATGCACACACCCTCATCCCCTCGAGAACCCTGGGAAGATCGATACCAGTCTGCAACCCGTCAGCTCCTCCGACGAGAGAAAAGGACGGTTTTGTCTGCAAGGTGTGACGTCGAGATGTACACCCATGACACGGAAAACAAATGGCCACCACACACCCAAAGATGCTCACCCCCTTCTTCTTCCTCCTCCTCCTCCTGCTGCTGCACAAGACAGCCCTATCATTGGCGACAAGATTAAACCCGCAGTTCTTCGCTGGCGGCGGCGCAGCGCGTTACACAGGATAAGGAACAAAAGGCTCAATGTACACACACACACACACAAGAGAAGAAAGTGGGATAGGAGGGGGAGAAAAGGGAAGGGGGGGGGGGGCTGGTGGTGGCGAGCATCATCACACCTGCTGCTACTGCATGGGATGGATGGACTGCTGCGGTTCACGCTCGCAAGAAGGCTTCCAGAAACCGCCATGGAAGCCTCGAGGTCGGAATTGGCAGACAATGACTGGCTCGCTGATCCCCCCTTGTTCATCGCCCCCTTCCCCCCCCCACTCTTCTTTGTGCCACCACACGTCTTCTTTCCCTTCCTTCTCCTCAGTCTCACCCACCCACACCGTCACCTCCAAAGCAGTAAATGTACTATAACGTGTGTGTGTGTGTGTGTGTGGTGGTGGTGGTGGCGGTGGTGGTGTGCACAACCTCTACGAGCTCTGCTGCCGGTTCCGCCCGTCTTACGCGCCCCAGCCCTGTCCTCATTGGGTGAATTCTTGTATGCTTCGAAGCCCTAGCTGGTAGCCCTCCCTGCTCGAAACAAGCCTTCCAGGAATTTTCGCTGGCGGATGATGGGATGGTGTCCATTTTGTCCAGTCGGGTACAGCCCCGGCTCTGGCCACGAGGACATCTGCACATTGACACGTACCCGGTGTCCTCCGTAAGGATTTTTGGGGGGAGGGAGGGGAGGTGGAAGGTGCCGACCTTGGGTGTCATGTAAAAGGTAATACTAGGCTGCAGTTGCTGTATGGGATGTTTGCATAGGAGAGCACTCAAGGAGGGTTTTTGTTTGTAGAGACCTCCGATGCTCACGTAGCGAACGAGTCCCTTCCAAGAGAGAGCCTTTACCTCGGTGTGAGAGGGTAACCCGTGTCGAGCCATGGAGCGGTCCGCGTGGGCACAGATGCCGAACAGCTGTTGGCATAGACTGCTACTGCTCCTGCTCCTGCTGCTGCTATAGCTGTTATCCGTGGTATCATGTCGCATGTCGCATGCTGGACATGACATCTAAAATACTAATGGGCCACCGGGACCAACCCAAGTAAAACATGGCCTACTATCAATGCCTACCGCATTGTGAAGCTCCCATAGCCTTCAGCAGGCCAGGAGCAAAGTACAGATACTACTGGAGACTCCCAGTCACTTGATATAGTTCTGGAGAAGAAACCTCCTCCCTCCAAAGACTGCTGCCTTTTAACCGAACGCCGTGCCCAGCTTCCTTCAGCCCGGCCCAGTGGAGACGGAAGAATATATATACGCTACAGAAGCATCGTGTACGGCGGCAAGTACCTAAGCCGGACGGGGGACTCGAAGGGGGAGGATTATAGGAACGCCAGGGGGTTTGCCATGAACAGCTATGGCACGTGTATCGCCGCATGGGGACCTGATGGGTGGGTGGGTGGTTGATCTGGCAGTATGATGGTTGATCGACTCGGGGGTTTTGAATCGCGTAACCAGCAGGGCCTGTCCTATGAAAGAGGGGCCGGGACCCCCCCCCCCCACCCCCAGCCGCCGCTCACTCACGAGCCCGTGGGCGGGGACGATATCGTCATTGCCAGCCAGCCTCAAACATGACAAGTTGAGGACCGTGACTCGGGTCTCCGGCGCCTGCGTAGATTTGACGTCACAAGTGTGTGCCAATTACATGCGCCCCAGTGTTCAATCTTTCGAGACGACCAAGGAACCACTTCCCAATGTCCGGGAAGACAGGCAGCCATGGGAGAGAGGGCGGCGACCCACTAGTATATCGGCGACGTTCATAGTGGAAAAACAAAAACAATCACAATGAGAGAGAGAGAGAGAAAGATGAGGCGAGGGACTTCGGTGACCCCATCTGGATGGAAGTGCAACGACGCTGCCGTGCTGAGTGAGCGAGGATTCATGTCTCGCCCATCCCTGCGCCCGCCCCCCCCCCCCTCTCCAAAAAAAACCAAAAAACCAGACGTCTGTCTCATAGCATAGACCGAGCTCACACACAAACACCACACCTCCCACCTCCTGACGTCCCAGCCTGGCCATTTCATCATATTCCGAGACGGCCAACAATCCAGCACAGACCATACATAATGACCTATCACTCGAAGAAAACATGTAGAACACATGGTTGCCAAGATGGGCCTAAAAAAGGGATCCCACACGTCCGTCGGTGGGAAAAGACATGTACTCGCACACACATGCACGACTTCGGATCGCCCCCAAGCCTAGGTGCCTAGGGGGGCGGCGGTGCCTCAAGTGAGTGAGATCGGGAAACTTCGGGACCGTTATCCTGGGGAAGTTCGGGGCGCCCTGTTGCAAGGGGGAGGGGGGTTGTTGCTTTTTGCGGAGAGAGATCTGGGGAAAATGGATGCCCGTCAAACGTCAATTAATTATCGCACACAAAGCTCGACGGATGAGGTTCCTATTCGTCGCCCTATTCGCAGATTCTTGTTTTGGAGATCCTTCCTCGCCCGTGGCTGGTGTTGTTGCTGCTTTTTTTTCTGACTCCAGAAATGTGTATTTTGAGCGGGGCCGCAACTGCGCCAGGAGGACAAGACAAACACACAAACACACACACACACACACACACACAGAGAGAGAGAGAGAGAGAGAGAGATCGGAAATGGAGAGGCTGAGCCTCTTCTGGGCAGACCCGGCACATCTTCGGATTTCCGGCCCATGACCGGTAAGTAGAACACAGTTGCCTCCTGCTCCTCCTCCCTTGTGGGAGGAAAAGAAAGAGGCCCAGACGACTCAGCACCTCCCCCAGCAGCCATGCTTTGCTGACGTCGGCGGCGATCGGTCAAGTCCCCTCCTCCCCCCCCCCAAGTGGACACTTGACACAGTCAGAACAGAAACGGAGGGAAGGGAAAGGAAAGGGAAGAAAAAAAATTTTTTTTTCCTTCTTTTCTTTCTTCGCATTCCTCGTCACGACGGGACCGGTGCGAACGGACGCGGGTCCCAAGTGTGGTTTTAGGGCCAAGTTTCCCGTTGTTGGCGAACTGAAAATACAGGACAGGACGGCCTGGCAGTGGAGCCCCCGCCCACGCCCCCTATGGTCGGTCGGGCTGCTGCTGCAGCACAGCCCTGCCCAGTTTTGGCCTTTGGGGAGAAGGGGGGGGGGAGGACGCAACGCACAGGAGCCTTTCGGCCCTTTCTCGAAGGGGGCTGGCATTTCCCGTCCTGTTCGGCGTGTATATCCTTCCTGGGCCAAGGTCTTTTTTCATCATTTGAGGGACCCATCCGTATCACTATTCCTCCGGTTTAGCCAGGGCCATCTGGGGGACCCGGCCTATTGTTTGAACGGATTGTGCTTTGTTGATGTGACATGGGGTTTTTTTTTTTTTTTTTTTTTTTTTTGCCTCCCCCGGCATCGTTGCGATTTGTAGAAAATATTGTTTGTTCAAAATTGAGCCTCATTTAAAAAAAAGAAAAAAATCCTCGTAGAAGGCTATGTATGACATACGAAGGAACTGCTGTGGCTGTGGCTGTGACCCCAATGCGTGTGACCTTTTGCTTTCCGTATAGACGATCGGATTCGGATTCCGAACATGTAATTTGAATGAGAGATCCTTGGTACCAACAAGGTTTGATTGATTAGATACCTTGTCATTGACATTGAACCTCACAATTCGTTCATACAGGAAGATCCTCAAGAGAGCAGGTAGAGAGAGAGAGAGAGAGGGTGTATTCTTGGTCTCTTTGCTGTACTATAGTACACAGAGCTCGAGACCAGAGGAAGAATCCCAAAATATGCATCGGATCTCGGTGTCGCCCAAGGGACTCGACCCTGCTCATCTCATCAGCGCCCAGCGCCCAGCTCACCTGCCACAAAGGCATACTGCTGCAGTCAAGGATGTGAAGGCCTGCTGTTGAGACCTGGCCGGCAAGGCAGCACAAAATTCCAAACAGGCTGTAGCGAGCCTCGGACATTGCGAATGGCCAGCGAGATTGAAACCGTTTTATGAACGTTATCCTGTTCGCCAGGGAAAACACCTATATTCTATAGAACAGGTTTCGTCGCTAATGGCCAGGATCGTGCCATTGCCGGCAGGTGAAGAAGGGCGGGCACACGATAGGCGCGCGCAGGGCACGGCAGTCAGTCAAGGTGTTGTTCACCTGGAGTCTTTCTTGAGCCAAATGGGCGGGACGCCAATTTAGATGAGGTACGAAATACATTGTTTCGTACCTGACACAACAAGGACCCGAGGACCAGCTCGAACGGCATAATGATTTGACAATTAGATTGTGTGAGGGCGGAGGTTCTGGCCTTTATCGCAGGGATACATAGCCGCCAGAGCGACTGGACAGCTTTTGACGGCCTGCTAGTCTCTGAGGTTAGCTCGCCATTGGGCCAGAGAGGGCTTCGACTCTGGCCGGCCGTCTGGAGAAGGGCGGTCAGGAGGCTACTCGTCACAGGAGATGGGGGATGCCCTGACACCGTAAAGGGGGAGGGATTGGTGAAGATTGCATTGATTATTAGCCATGCAGAAGCGCGCGCAGGACGCAGCAGTCGAATTGCAGCTCATCTGGTTAGCCTCATGCACAGAATCTCTACCAACAGGCATCCGACGGCAGCGCATGGACGGCCAGGCGGAGAACGGCGGCTTGTGGTTCCGCCCCCCTCCCCCCCCAATAACCGAGAGTCGAGGGTCCAGGGTCGATGGTGGAATCTGGCCTGGGGGGGGAGGGGGGCAGGCGACCCCACGAGCTCATCAATCAGCAACGCGGTTGAGATGAAGCTCTTTCAAAACTCCTGCTGGCGCTGTCCCAGTGCAGCCCCACCCCACTGACCTTGCTGGAAAGCACAGAAGGGGAGGAAAGACAAAAAAAAAATAAAAAAATAAAAAAAAGGCGTCGTGGCAGGCCAGGCCAGAATGAGAAGCTGCGGTCCGGGCACATCAAAGATCGTGAGATTGCCCGAGGCCCTGGAAATCGATCTGGTGGAGTCGAGGCGAGCAGACACCAAAGTGGGAAGGAAACGGCTATTGTTCCCATCAGGACCTGAAGCTGATGACGCGGATGTGTCGGTGTCTGCAACAGACCGCAAGAGCGGTTGGTGATTCTGGTCGACCGCAGCCACAGGAGAAAGAGAAGAGGCGGTCGAACTGAGCTGGCTTTGAGTTTTGAGACATAACCCCCAGTTGTGTGCAACCATGACGGGCGGCGATCGTGACACCTCCTCCCTCACATCAGCGCTTCGCCAGGTCAGCGACACCGCAGAGGATCCCGCCGGCCCAGCCACACAAGAGGAGAGAGAGATCGTGATGCTGACTGGAGAGGGTCCGCAGCAGCTGGTTCGCCTAAGAGTAGGGTAATCCAATCTCGTACTGGGTTCCATTGGCGATAGACCCAAAAATCTCAAGGCCACACTACTATTAGATCCCACGAGCGAGAGACTGAGCGAGGATCACGCCCACATGACGAAACACCCCCCCCCCCCAGAGGGAGGGACCAAGGGCCATGGACAGCCCTGCTTGTCTAGATGAAAGGGAAAAGAGGAGAGGGGGGGGAGGGGAGGGGAGTTTGGTGCAGTAACCGCCCAGCAGGAGGATACGTAGTACTGTCAGGGTGCTACCTGGTCGATGAGAAGGTGGACGGACGGTGGACGGGCAAAGGTGTCGGTCTTTTTTTTTCTTTTTTTTTAATTTATTATTTTTTATTATTTTTATTAGGAGCCTACACTGTATTGGCGCGGCAGAGAGGGGAGCAGCAAACAGGATGGGGGATGGCGATCAGCCATTGCTGATGGAGCAAGGAAGGGGGGGGTGTGGGATTTGGGGGTTCCCACCGCTACCACCGCCTGCCAGCTGCACACTCTGCAGCACATGCTCGGACACCTGCTGCACCTGCTGCACCTCGAGAACAAACCGCCCCGTTTTTCGCCTAGAAACGCAACGTTGGCGACATTTGGGAACCTGGGAAGATTGGGACTGCGGTCCGGGTCTGGGTCGTGGACAGGGCCCTGTGACTGCAACTGCAGGTGAGATCCCAGGGGGGTGGGCTGCCTAATCGCGCACTATGTTCCCACTGGAGCTGTGGTACACGGCGCCCAGTACTGCTGGGGCGCCAGGCGGGCGTACCCGCTAATAGCTGGCTACAGTGGGCATGATCCGGGTACGAATAGGCTGGAAACCCCCCGACCCGGGAAAGGGAAAGGGCCACAGGAAGGGGAAAAAAGGGAAAGAAAAAAAAAAAAGGCACCAGCACTTCCCTCCCATTTCTAGAAAAGCGCCTTGGGGCGTGCCGTCATTTGCGAGACGTGGTCTTCGGCAGTACCTTGTCTAATGCTGTAGACACCTCACAGTGTACAGGTACCTTGGTTGTAGCTGCCCTGCCCTGGAAATGCAGGAAGGGCCTTTTCCACAGCAGTGCCCACCTTGGCTTTTTTTTCTTCCCCCGGTGGTGGAAGGAGGCAGACAGGATGGCGAAGGCGCAACCCACCCCAAGCCCATACGCACTAGTCGTACTGTACTTACTGTACGGTTTGGGCCACGGCGGCTGTTGGTGTGTGTGTATGCAGCTCGTACTGCAGCTGCTCTGCTCTGGCTTGTCTTCTTGTCACTTATTTCCTAGACTTACCTGGCTGGCTGGTTGCTCCTGTGTTTCCAGGCTAGATTGCCCAGGTTCGATTGATGATAAAACGCCCTCTGGTCCGCCCTCGGCGCCACCTCTTCCCTCGCGCTCTCCTTCGATGTTCTCACCCTTTTACCTCTCTGCTTTCTTCCTCCAGTCCTACCAGCTTTTTGCTGTTTCTTTCTTCAAAGTCGACCATTTTGTTGGTTGACACTACGTCAACGTCAGAGGTTTTCCCTCCCCTCGCCTCTCGACTCACGACGTCCTCCTCCATATCCGCCTCTTCCTCCTCTCCACCTTCATCTTCACCTTGTATACCCTCACCTCCAGCCACCGGCGCCACCACCACCACCTATCTCTCTATCTATATACCTTCCCATTATATCCACCTCTTTACTCTACAAAAGCAGCTCATAAGGTTGTCTTGCAAGGAAGGTCCTCTCTCTCCTGGACCACGTACCTGTTCTCCTTGCGGTCATTGCGCTCGCTGCCTTACCAAATTTTGTTACCTCACTCAGCCTTATTATAACGCTACCTGTCTCCTCTACCTCCAAATCCCAATCCCACTCCCCTGGAACCGTCGCTTCAAAGACTTTTTGCTCTGCCGAAAACAGCCTACCGGTGCCCTAATTCCCACGTTCTCGGACTGGCACTACTGTCCCACCTGGACTGGTTCACCCGGCACTATCCTACTACCCTTCCATCGGCCTATCGACAGCGCTCTTGACGTCCCTCGGCTGAAGGAGAGGGAAGAAAAAAATTTGAAAGTGCAGCAAGCAAATCTCTTGAGGTACAAGAATCTTCATCATCGCCAAGGAAAACCAAGCGCACCGAACCAGGGTCTCTCGAGTCTGTCCCGAGGAGAAGCAAGCCCCCCCCCTCCCCTTCCTCTCTTCCCCCCACGGCAATACTCGAACAGGATACGCAGATCCTCGAACCTCGATAAACCCTGCACCTGCATCCAGCGACCCTGCGACAAGTTGAACGTCAGGCACCCCGGCCACTCTCTTGTCCCTCTCCTCCCACACACACACACACAGAGGAGGAAAAAAAAAGCAACCACCCCACCTGCGCACACACACGCTTATACACTCCCACTCACTGGAACCGGGACCTCTCCTGTTCGCGATTCGCATCGATTCGGATCGCCTCGCCATTCACTCGCGCCGCATCCACCTACCACTTCGGGCCGAAAAGCGGAGCTATTCTACCTACCACCAAGGTCACGTCGAGTCAAGGCCGTCAGAACTCGCCCCAGTCTGGCCCCTGTTCTGCCCACCGATATTTTGGCTTTTTGACATTGGCATCGACGTTGACAAGCTGAACATCATCAACTGCAGCCAATAAAAAAAAATACAAACCCACACCTCAGCCTGCTGGCTGCCCTTGCTGCTGTTGGAAATCTTACCTTCCAAGCACAACAACAACAACGACAACAACGACGACAACGACGACGACAACACCTCTCTCCAGTCTTCCTCGATGCGATTCGCAGCCCACCATCACCACCACCACCCGTACTTATAACACGTACTGGGATTTAGTACAGGAGACCAACACAGCCAACTGGGGCTGATTGAGAATTTCCCGACACACCAGGATCGGCCGCCGATCTTGAGGTAACATCGTCAACAACCCTTCCCTGGTTTCTCCAAGACTTCTTCAACAACACCTGAAGTAAAACACAACAGCCAAGACCAAACACAACACACAAACAACAACATCAATACAAAAGACCAATCTCCACTCAATCCATTTCTTGGTTGTATCTTATTTTTTTTCTTTTCTTGTTTTCTCGCTCTATCTCTCTCTACAGGCGTTTGCATCCTCTGGAGTCTCGGTAACTGGAAAACACAATCCTCTTTTCGTCCTTGGAGCCAGATACCCAGTCAAATGTTTCTTTAGTTTTATTTTTTTCCCTTTGCTTCCTTCCTTCCTTGTTCGTCTTACCTTTTTTGGTTTTCACTTCGCTATCGTCGAGTCTTCGGTAACTCGACAAGACCACCTTCGATCCACTACACCCAGTTTCCGAGACTGGTCCGTCCGTCCCCCTGGATAACCTCGGCGGGTTCCCATCGTCATCTCGCGATCCACGGTCCTTACAGGTACCGGTCAGGGGCCCCACTACATCTACATCAGTACATCAGTACCCGCGCGTGCCACTCGCGACCTGGGCCCTCGTCATCTGGCCGAATCGCGACTTCTGCGGCGCTCTTTAACGAACCCATCACCCCCCCCCCCTCTCATACGCTTCTTGATACACCTCGGCAGTCGCAATCACATACACACCATCCAACATGATAATAGACGGCGAGAAGTGGGCTTGTGAATCCTGCGTGAGAGGACACAGGGTCAGCAACTGTACTCATGCAGGTGAGCAATAATCGCGCAAATACCCCTGTCGTCTGTTCTGCAGCCGCTTCTGCAGCCGCAGCGCGATTCCGTCATTTTGTCCTTCTCGCATGCATGTGTCCGGATTAGGAAGTCTGTATACTTGCAGGGTTTTTTTGCTCTTTTTGTGCTGACACGACTTTTGATTTCCCCCCCTTCTCCCAGACCGTCCTTTACAACACATCAACAAGAAAGGCCGACCAGTCTCACAATGTCAGCATTGTCGGTCCCAGCGCCGCTCCAAGTCGGCCCATGTCAAGTGCGACTGCGGCGAGAAGACGAGCAAGTGTGTACACCTGCAGCCAACCCTCGAGGGTCACCGGGATAGCTGCTGTTGCAACCATGGAGGGCGGTGCACCTGTGCGCACAAGAAGGAGCAGCCTCATCTCGACACCGTTCCCGAGTCCGATTCCGACCAGGAGACGACCTCGAGCTCCAGCGCGAAGCCCTCCAAGCTTGTGAGGAACCGTCGGTCACGCGCGAGCACCCAGAACTCGGATGGAATGCTGCAGTTCGACGAGAACGGTCACCACAAACCTACCTACAAGCATGCGAAGCCCCACCAGACATCTGGCCCGTACCAGCTCACCCGCGGCCACTCGGCCCAGAGTGCCGACAGCGGCTGCAATCGCTCCATGGAGGACCTGGCCAACAGCCCCTCGAGCGCCGAGACCGGGAGCATGCCACAAGCACAGGACCAGCGCCTGACGAAGTCAGAGACCGCCTCGCCATTAATGACCGGGTCCTCCCTCGCGCAGTCGAGCACATCACTCCCTCCACTGGACCTTTCCTCCGTCCAGGGCTGGCCTTCGTTCCCGAGCAGCGGTTTCGACATGTTTGGGAACATGGACGATCTGGAGCCTCCAATTGTCAGTGCCGGGCTGAGTGCCGCGTCCGTCGACTGGGGTCAGTACGGCCTTGGTTTCGACTCCAAGGACGTCGGCAGCTTTGCTCCCTCGAGTTACAGCCAGGCCCCGAGCTTTGGCGGCTTTGATCAGCCCTCCACCATGACATCCGGTGATGTCTCGGAAGTCGAGGACCTGGTTCCCTCGGCTGCAGACGATTACGACCCTGTGGGGACCTTCACCCGCACCAACACGTCGAGCACGGGCTTCAGCTTTACGCCGTCCCAAGAGAACCCCGCTAGCTCTGTGAGCCTGAACAGCAGTGATTTCGACTTCAACAAGATCAACAAGGAATTAGATGGAGAGAAATACTACGACTCAGCTGTCTCACTCATCAACGAAGACCCCTCTGTCGCTGCCACCATCACCACGCAGGAGATGTCTGGGTTTGTGCAGGATGACCCCATCTTTTGGCAGATGCGCGAGGGTGATCTGGACTACACGAACCCCCTTCTCGTGCCGGACGCCAATGTTCCCAATTTCTGGAGCACCGCATAGTACAAAGCTTTAAGGGCCTATGCTTACGAGGAGGAAATCAAGGACTGGTCTGGGGCTCAATCTATTTTGGTTGAGGATCGGCCTCCCACCAAGTTTTTGGTGGGATGCTCAAGTCACAGCCGTGGGGGAGAAGAAGAAGAAGAAGAAGCGGACGACTCTCCCCCAGACCATATGGAACCTGGACAACATCCGAATCAAACGGAATTGAACGGCGGCCAATCTCGCAGCCGGAATCTATCATGTTATCTCAAACGAAAATCTAACTATCCCTTTTGACTAAGGCGGCCTCTAGGCCTCTTATTGCCTTGTATAATGTTTGACGATATATATATATATATATATATACATATGGCATTTCCATTTGGGAGAGAGAGAGAAGAGGAATTATTACCCCTTCTGGTCTCTTTGGCAAAGGAGGACCAGAAACAAGCACGCATTCGCTTTTTTCATGAATTGACCTATAGAGGGCACGAATTCTGGGTATAGATTCAGAGCTGGATAGGCCACATGAGGTGGCTGCAACAACAGCTCTTGGGTAAACACTAAATCCGGGCCTGCTAGACATGTCTGGCAGACACGAAATACAAAATAAAAAAGTTCAAATCATGTCTTTGTGTGTCGTGCGTTCCGCTGGCCTCCCTGATTTGATTATCAGCCCCAGGTGTCTTGTGTACCGTGCAGCCGGTTCCTACGTAAGTATCATGCAGGCAACTAAAGATGCATGCAGGGCCATGATTCGTACCTGCAGCTCACGGGTCGGTCTGCTGTGCTACACATGGCATGTAGTACTGTAGTCTCTTGTGTACCACCACCACTGCGCATCCACTTGGGCCCTGTCATGCGAACCAAGCACGCCAAGGTACCACCACAGTACAGTACACAGGGCTTGCCGCCCGCTAACAACAGAATCCCTCTCCCAAACTGACTCGGCGAGAGAAGCCCGCTTTTCCTCGACCGCTCGCTTTCCTCTTTCAATCAATCCAAACAACACACAGAACAGGTTCTTCTTTTCCTGCTTTCTCTAACTCTCCCTGAGACTCTCTCTGAGACACACACACACACACACACACACTCTCTCTCTCTCTCTCTCTCTCTCTCGCGCGAACCCTGTAGACCGCCCGCCACCCTCGTCTCGCTAGATTCGCGATGACGACGTTTTTGCCTTGGGTGAGGGGGGGTGGGGAGAGAAGGAGGGGGGAGGGGGAGAGAGGGGCGAGATCACGACAGCGGTACCCGCTGGGGCTTGTCCTTTTTTTTCTCTCTTTTTTTCCCCTTCTTCTCTTGCCTTCTTTTCGTTTTTTTGTTTATCCTAACCAATCCCCCCCCCCCCCTCTCTTTTCTTTCCCCCAAAGGGCGCGTGGGGGTTTTGTAGATTCCTGTTGGAGGGGAGGGGGGGGGGAGGAAGGAGGAAGGAGGAGGAGGAAAGAAAAAAGGGCTCCACTGTCAGTCAAGTCAGCTGGCTTGGGTACAGACGAGGTGGATAGAGAGTAGAGAGAGAGAGAGAGAGAGAGAGAGAGAGAATGTGTGTGGTTCGTGGTTCTTGGTCTCCCACCCCCCCCCTGGGCAGCCCTTTCCTGGAGAGAAGAAGGGAAGAGGGGAGGGGGAGGGGGGGGGCTTGGTGGGTGGGCTGTAATCCAGGTTCCCGGGGAAAACAAAGACGATCGTGATCTCTCTTGGCGTCGATGGTCGGTCACGCGGGCTTCCTGCTGGCTCTTTCTCTCTCTCTTTTTTTTTGGCCCTGCCTACCTAAGTATGTACGTACGTACTATGGGTGTGGTGGGTCTGAGAGAGCTGGACATCTTCCGAGCCCTTTTTTTTTCTTTTTCTTTTTTCTTTCTTTTTTTTTCGTAGTTTCTTTTTTGGTTTGTTGGTTTGAATGGAGGTGGAGCGCTAAGGGGCGGAGCCCACCCCCGGACTATCTATCTTAGGTTGCGTCGTGGGTTTTTGGTTTGTGGACACGGTGGTGTGTTGGCGCTTCTGCGTGGTGGGAATGGATGGATAGATGGGGGGAGGAAGCTGGAGAGTTTTTTTTTTTCTTCTTCTTCTTCTTTTCTTCTTTCTTTTTCCCGTCTGGATTCGGTTCACAGGTTGGGAGGAAAAATGTGCCTGGGGAAAAAGAAAAAAGAAAGAAAGGAGGGCGGGGAGGGGGCAGTGAGCAAAAGTGGCTGGTATCTCTGGGTTTCG
This sequence comes from Cryphonectria radicalis, assembly GCA_014849355.1. Taxonomy (NCBI): domain Eukaryota; kingdom Fungi; phylum Ascomycota; class Sordariomycetes; order Diaporthales; family Cryphonectriaceae; genus Cryphonectria; species Cryphonectria radicalis. Next base: position 156,784 of record JACWQW010000085.1, on the reverse strand, counting down.
TGGATGAAGAGGCGGCCGTCGAAGATCATCCAGAGGTTCAGTTGGCTGCTGCTGCTCCCGGGCGACACGAGAAACTGATTTCTGCGCCAGAGATTTGTGGGCGTGAGTTGGAACGTTCTAGGTGGTTTGAACAGCCAATTTCCCTACCTGAGGCCCATGAACTAGATAAAAAAAAATATAAAAATATAAAAATAACAAGATCATGACCTGCTCCTTCAGTTGTGGACTCTAGCTCGTTCTGGATGTGGGACGGAATGGGTCATGAACCATTGCGGAGGCGAGATGCGCCTCGCTTCGCTACAAAACAAGGCTTACAACAAGAGCATGGAGCCTTGGAAAATCATGAAGAAGATGATACTTTTGAATATACTCGAAAGACTTGCTCCCCTGAAAGAGAGAGTGCCAGGCGGTGCTGGTGGGGGCATGACATCGGACTATTGGGTATAAATTACCCGCGAAACGGGTGTCATCAACAGATGGTATATCGTATAATCAAGTCGGGCCTAAATTATAGAAATCGTGTATAAAAGATGTTGTCCATGAGCAGGACCAGGCGTCTGTGCGTGGTGCCGAGCCCATACACACGAGGTGCAATTATCTGACCGAGCGGGAGATAAGCATTAGAATAACCACAATGGTGGACAGGCAATTTACCGCTTGACCGCACACACAAAGATCGATCTTCAATTGAGATCCTCGGCTCTCGATTCCTTTTCGGCGGGCACGCAATAACAGCCCCCGCGACTGTAAGCTTGTTGATCAGGTGCCCCGTTCTAGTGAGAAGAAGGCTGCGCAATAACATTGAGATAGCCAGCGCGCAACAGCGGCCGTGGGTCAAAACCAAGATCTTCATAGTTGTCACTCGTGCGAAACTTAGGCTCATCCTCGGGTCTCTCCGCAGGGGCGTCGGGGGGCAGGTCGGAGATAGCAGTAGCCGTGTTGTTTATGTTGTTGTCGTTGTTGTCGTTGTTATTGGTAGTAGCTCCCGGGATGTCGGTGGCGGTTGCGAGGTCCGCGAGTTGTTGAAGGTTTTGGCTCGCCGTGGGCTCAACAGCGGCAGAGCTCGTGGGCGGGGATAGGGTGGCGCGGATCTTGGCGCGGATCGAGTCGTCCCATGTCGAAGGGGAAATGTTGGCGTCGAGGAGGTTTCTGAGGAGCTGGGTTGCCTCTTCGCGTGACCTCTCGTTCTTGGTCATCTCTATCAGGCAGAGCGTAGTCAACGATGTGAAGTGGTGGTTCAGTGGGCTGATCATCTGGGTGTGCGAGGTGAGGAGGCGGACAGATTCCCTGACGGCCCAGGTGACGTCTGTGATGAGGGCCGAGGGCATGAACAAAAAGGCGAGCAGTCGGCAGTGCCAGTAGGAGAGGTGGAGGACGGGCTCCAGATGAGGTGAGATGTCGCCAGGAAAGTGAGCACGCCACATCTCCATGTTCAGGTGGAAAGTGGCCGAGGCCACGGTGCCAGAGCCTGGTGTCGAATGGAGAGGGGCAGTGATCGAGGCGGGCGACCAATGCCCAACAATATATGCCAACACTAAGAAAGAAAGAAAGAAAGAAAAAACAAAGACAGCGTCAGAGCATAGGCCTTTGGGGGTTCATGATGATGTAGTAGTGAACTTACAGCTGAAACGGTAGTTGACCTCCCCCAGGATCGGCCTGAGGTTGTGCGGCAGAACCACTGCGTCGCTGGAGATGACCAGAGGCGTCGCTGTCGATATGGCATTCCATCGGTCCAGTACAACAAGAGTCCACCAAGCACGAGCTCGGATGCACTCGTCTGACTCATCACCCACCGTGGTGCACAGGGTCATAGCCTCTTGTGGTATACCCATGGCGTATGCCAGACCAGCAGCTCGACCGAGGAGCGAGACCTTGGCAGGTCCTTCGTGCTCCCGGGACAGGGATGGGACGCCGAAGTTGTCAACGTTGATGATCATGAGGATGAGACATTGTAGATAGACGAGGTCTGAGACCTGTGCGTGCTTGCCACCCTCGGCGTCGAAATCCGCAAGAAGACGGTTTGCCGTGACAAGACGGCCATGAACATTCTGAACAGCCTGAAAAGACCCCATTGTGGAGTTGAGCGCCTCGATGAAGGCATTCTGCAGCGTGGTACTGCAGAGCGTAAGCCGTGAAGCCATAACCTCTCTTGAGCTGGGAAGAAACGGCAGCACATGGTGAACAATGTAAAAGTATCTATCGTGGGCGGTCAGTGTCCGTTAAGGGGAAGCAGAAACAAACACCCTTTTAACCAGCAGCACACTCACGAGGTATAGACGTTCTCCTCAATACCCAGAGCCACAGGAGCGGGCTGAGAGGCCTGTCGGTGGAGCGTCGCACCATCGACATCAAGAGGCCGACCACCCTGGGGTGTGCCGATGCTTGTCGTCCGCGGCAGGATGGGCTTGAGAGCCAGTCCGCTGGCCGAGTATGATGTCTGCTGTGGAATAACAGGTCGATTCGGCGTCGGCGTCGGGAAATTGCCGCCAGAGATCTGAGAGAGCGGACGCTTGCGGGTGTCCTCCAGCTGCGCGAAAGCTGAATAGGTCTCCCCGATGCTCCCTCTGGCCACCAGCTCCCCAGCCAGGGCCTCTGCCACGGTCTGGCTCCCAAGCTTGCCTTCGATCGAGTTGATGCGGTCGGCCAGCTCCTTGATGTACCCTTTGCTGGGGCCCCTCTTCTGAGGCACGCGGCTGAACATGCATCGGACATTCGAGCGACGGCAGTTGGAGCAGGCCTCGTCGCCGTTCTCAGTCACACTGTCACACTTGACCTTCTTCCTGCGGCACTCGTCACAGGCTCGGCTCACTTTGGACCGTTTCCGAGGCTGCGTCTCATCAGCGAGTGTGTGCTGCGACTCTGTTCCGCTGACGGGTATAGCTGGGGCGAGGGCAGGTGGTTGCGGGGTGTCCAAGTACTGGGCAGCATGGGCGTGGGCGTGGGCGTGCGGTGGGAATGGCGACTGGGCCGTATGGTGAGATTCGGGATCTTGTCTCGCCTCGGCATGCTGGATGGCCTGCTGCAGGGTCTGCTGGAGCTCCTGCTGTACGGTCGGCTGTATGTTCTCGGCAGAGACCTCAGGCGGCAGGACGTGGCCTTCAGAAAGGCTATGCTCCCGGCTGTGCACCTCCGAGCCTGACGTCTCAGCCCGCAGCTGGTGCAGGCTCTCCTCGAGATCGACTGCTCGCTGCTGAGACTGGTAGCTATTGTCCTCGGTGACGGCAGAATTACCGACCACCCCCTGCAGGGCCTGCGACATCTGCGCTGCGAGCTGCAGCTGCTGGATCTGGTCGTCACCATGGCTGCCCAGTTGTAGATCTTCTGCGGCTACGTCTGGACGCGCGCGCTGTGGTGGCGTTGGCGGATCAGGTTCTTGCTGGGCTGCTTCGACTTCGCGATCTCCTGGGAAAAAGGCATCATGTGTCTCCTCGACAGTGGGGAGGGAATGGTATTGGGGTTGGGGCTCCTGGGGCTGTGCATCAGCTGCAGAAATGTCCTCAATCACAGCCTCCAGCTTTGTCACTGCCTGGTCTTTGTCCATTGTCGACGTCGTCGGTTGTTGCCAACAAGCCAAGATCAGGATGTATGTGAAGGGATCGTGTGTGTCGCGTCAGGCTGTAATCATATCCTTGAACCGTCCATGGCTGAGGCTGGCACCAGTCCAAGAGCAGCAGGATCAAGTGAAGGCGATGAGATGCTGGCTGGCAGGCTGTTGAATTACTGGGCTTGGGTTTGTATCTGTTCGTCTGATCCCACTTGGCTGCAGGTGGGACAACATTGACTTTTTTTAACCTGGTTAGTGCACATGTCAACTGAGCAACAACTTGGACGATGATGACAACAGTATGTGAGATTGAAAGCTGTGAAGAGCTATGGAAACCCTGCTGTGAACAGGTATGCGCAAACAAGGAAATGCCATGCCATTGGATTAGATGTGACAAGACAACAAATCGGCACAGGGAGGCAATGACTTGTTGCTGTGATGAGAACAAGGAGATGTGATGGGGTCGAGGGTGAGGCAGGGAGACGTACCTTGACGCGCTCTGAGCTCTAGAGGCGCGCAGGATGGAACAATTGATGTTGCTGATTCCGAAGGCAACGGAAGAGGAAGAACTCGAGGCCGAGATTTTTCTGGGAGCAGCGTTCTAGGCGGAAGCGGAGGGGCGGGGTAGCAGAGGGGATGGAGCCAATGAGGGGCCATCGCTGGTACAGTGTGACGTATTGCATTACTGTGTCTTCACACAGGGTCATGATTCTCTCTCTTGATCACAAATTTGATGCTTTATCTTTTTATTTTGGATATATTTCATAGATGCGCCTGTCATATAAACAATGGCAAACGAGCTCCTGGATTCAAACACGTCTCAACACACCCGAAATGTGGTAATCATTCTCTCTCCCTGCCTGGCCTTAATGTTCCTGAGAACCTGAATTCATACCAACTCCAGGTTTCCATCTTCTGGATACTAGGCTCTCCATGTCTTTGATCGACTTGAGGCTTTCATGAGCGGAGTCCGTTCCCGACGTGATACCATGCTGATGCCCCTTGGCCAGTTGGTGTTTTGCTGCGCCAACATTACGGAGACAGCAAGACGGAAGTGCGTCAATGTCTCCCTTGGTTAGGTTATCGACGTGATGCCTCGCTGCGTCAGCCGTGATCTTGGCGATCGTCTCAAGCGCGGCGTTGGAGGTGTCTCTGAGCTCGGCTTCGGCATCTGCCATCGACGCTGGCAACGGTAACGCGAGGATGTGGTTATGTAATATGAAGAGAGATCTATTATCCGAGTCTAGATTAGAAAACACATCTCGGCAAGAAAAGAGAGGAATCATCACAGGTCGACAAGAGGGGGAGGGGTGGGGGGGAAGAAGGGGGAACCCCAGAGTCATACCGTATGGTGATCGCGATAGCTCCGCAGTGCGATATGTTTGCCTGACCTGGTCGGTCTGTACTTTCACTCATGTTTGTGGATAAGAATGCCTGAAGTTCTCGGTCGACCTTCTTCAGCTCTGTAATTTTGTTTTCTGTAGCCACGGGCTGTACCACAGTCCGCTGGATGAAATCCAAGAAGGACGTTGCCTGGGCCTGTCGTCCAAACTTGCTTACAACGGCAGGTAGCGGGCTCGCTTGCACGACGTCTTTGTTCAATACACTGGTGATGTCCGGCATGGGAGCCCGGCCTGACACGAGGTCAAGTGGCAATGGTGCGGATCGTGGAGGGTAACGCGACTCGGGAAGGCGGGTTCCGTCTGTCGCTGCAAAAGAAATGAGCCTGGGGAAAACAGTCGGCAGGTCAGTCTGCAAGTGTCACACCGGCTCAAGACATTCTGGGCCAGGCAAGGTATGTACAGAGGGGGGTAGCCACCTTTCCAGTATCACGACGCCCCACCACACATTCCACTCCTCCAAGTCCTTCTGGCAGGGCTTCGCGCGGACCTTCGCATCGCTATCAAGACCCAGGGCGTGGCTCATCCGTACCACTGTGCCTATCGACAGATAAGCTGCTTGGACACGGTCAGACTGACACTCAAACATGGAAAGCAGCAGACCGGCCTGGACGAGGCGAGTGCTGGCGGGTACGAAGGCTTGCACATGCGCAAAGGCTGTCTTGACGGCGACGTAGAGTGCATCTGGGGTGATGCGCTGCTCTCGGGTAAAATCGTTCGACTCTGCAGAGGAGGGACACGAGAGGATGAGACACACAGCGAGCACGAGGACGGAAGTTCCCGCTGGTGGTAGGCTCTCCCCGGTTTCCTCCTCGATCTCTTGCTGCAGCGACGGCGAGATGACGGGCATGGCCTTGTGGAGAGTTGAAAAGTAGCGATCACAAAGTCCCGGCAGGGTGAGACCCTGGGACCGCAGGGCACGGCCAACCAAGTTGTCCAGGGCACTGTCCAGCATCTCAGGCCTGGAGGGGTCGATGACTAACTGCAGAGCATGGCCCACGGTCGACATCCCAGGCCATAGCCCTGGCGTGAGCGGAGAAGCCGCCGGCGGGTGGCCGCTGCTGTTGGAAGACGAGAGAGACGCGTTGACCCCTGCTGGAGTGTCGTAGTCATAGCAGCAGCTGACGCCTTTGCTCGAACAGTAGCTGCAGTCAGGGAGTAGCTTATCGCATGCTTTCTTGCGGGCCTTGCAGGTGCCGCACACCCGAGCAGCCCGTTCCGAGCCTGGTGCCATCCTGCTGTTCCCTGGCTCGCAGGATCACAGTGTGAGGGCTGATCAAGCCTCGTCCAGAGCGGAGGTGGCTGGGTACACAGTGTGTGTTCAGTCGCCGTAGTCGCACGAGCCCAGGAAGCTCATTCACGATGCGATATGACGACGTGGGCGTGGTGATGCGTTTGGTAGTCTGACCTGTGGTCGGCCGACACTGTCCCATTCTCGGAGGGATGGTTGCGGCGGTTAAAACCCCTCATGTTCGAAAGGGAGGGAGAGAATTGGGGTGGAGGGGAAGCGAGGTACAGCGGGACGGGTCTCAGGTTCCCTTTTTGCCCTGTGTGATTGGCGCCACAGTTGCAGCCAACCGTGACATGGTCTGCTCACCAGATGACCTCACTCAACACCAAGGGCTGAGACATGGGAAGAGAAAGAGTGGTAGAGCTCACATCGGCCGACGCTCTAACTGCCTTCAGCTAGGCTGTTACTCTTGATTACGACAACCGTGAAATGGAAACACCACGCATTTAGTATATAGTGTATGCACATATGCAGTACTTTGGCACATCGGCCGACACTATACCCTTTCGAGCCCACTTACAGGAGACTGTGAATTCATGCGGTTTGGGCACTGTGCAGTTCGTGTGAAAGGACAGCCTTCTGCTCTCGGCGATGTTGTCGCCAACTGCGAGACTGACACCTTCGTCCGGCTTATGAATAGGGTCCCGTTGGGAATTTTGGCTGTCACTTATTACTAAGAAGTTTCAAAGGAGTTCATTAGTGTAACCCTATGACGATGAGCTTTTCGGGACATATATATTAATCAGACAAACGAACCGACATACAAAACAAACCGTTTACTGAGCATCATCAGTCACGAGACAAGGACATATCTTGGTTCACATGGAACAGACGACCGACCAATAATACTTTCGCATCTTCGGGGAATCTCATGACCACTGAGAAGACCCAAGGAGACACAAACGCAAACAACATGCCAGATCTCGAGAAACAGCAGCCCTCGGCCATGTCCGACGATGATGGCCGTGCAGATAAGTCTGACGAAGACAGGAAGGCCTTCATCGTCAAGTTCGAAGACGGCGACCCTACGAATCCAAAGAACTGGAGCGCAACCTACAAGGCATGGTTGACCTTTGAGCTGGGCCTTGTGGCATTCCTCGGCTCAGTCGGGTCGTCCATTATCACACCTGCAGAGACTAAGATAGGGGACCTCTACGATATCAGTCGTGAGGCGACAGTGTTGGTCCTCTCTCTTTTCGTACTAGGTAAGCAAAGCCCACCGAGTCCCAGGACTGTGTGTTCTGTAGTCTTGCCCTGGACTGACGAGGCGTCAAATGGCAGGTTTCGCTTTTGGACCACTCATATGGGCGCCCATTAGCGAGGTCTATGGTCGGAGGTGGTCCATTCTGCCGGCCGTCTTCGTCCTGGGCCTCTTCAGCATTGGTACCGCGGCCAGCAACAACGCTGCAAGTATCTTCGCCACTCGATTGGTGGGTGGCATCTTTGGGTCCGCGCCCATCAGCAACGTCTCTGCAGCACTCGGGGATTTCTACCTCCCAAAAAACAGAGGTGTGGCCATGACCTTCCTCGCCATGTGCGTGGTAGGAGGGCCTTGCGTGGCTCCTCTGATCGGTGCGGCCATCGTCGTCAATCCTCACCTGGGTTGGCGCTGGACCGAGTACATGCTGGCCATCATGGTCTTCGCCGTCTTCTTTCTGGCACTCATTGACATGCCAGAGACCTATCCTCCCGTCCTGCTCACGCGAAAGGCCAAGCAGATGCGCAAGATGACCGGCGACGAGCGGTACTGGCACCCGCAGGAGCACGAGAAGATTAACGTCCAAAATGTCCTGACAAAGTACCTCACGCGGCCTATGCGCATGCTCTTGTAAGCAGAAGAACTCTCAGTCATTCGGGCCTGATACGGCATGCAACTTACGCTCTCTAACCAGCACCGAACCTATGCTGATGTGCATTGCCATCTACGCGTCTTTCGTATACGGCCTCCTCTTTCTCACCTTGGAGGTATTCCCGATCGTGTTCTACGAACAGCGCAAGTTGGGCTTGGTCGTCTCCGAATTGCCCTTCCTAGGCCTCTTCGTCGGCGTACTATGCGCCATGTTTGTCAATATTCTGAACCAACCTCTTTACATCCGTGCCATGGCCAAGTACGTCCCGAATCCCACGTTACAGTGTTATTCCCTTCGATGATGTATGCCCCCCTTTTGCCGGTGCTAATAACCCTCGCTCGTAGGAACAAGGGCCGGGCCGTTCCGGAAGCTCGACTGCCTCCCATGATCGTCGGAGGGCTCCTGTTCTCCATCGGGCTCTTCTGGTTCGGCTGGACCGCAGAACCGAGATATCCGTGGGCCAGTCCTGTCGTGGCCGCCGGGTTCATCGGTGCAGGTTTCAACATCGTCTTCCAGCAGTGCCTCAACTTCCTAGTCGACACTTATGGCCCTTTTGCCGCCAGCGCCATGGCGTCCAACACCTTCCTCCGGTCCCTGCTGGCCTGCGCTCTTCCCCTTGCGGCCAGGCCCATGTTCTTCAATATGGGCGTCGGCCCAGCGGCCAGCCTTCTCGGCGGAATTTCCTGTTTGGCCTTGCCAGTGCCTCTCATCTTCATGAGATACGGCCTCAAGCTGAGAAAGATGTCCAAGTTCGCGCCGGCAGATGACGATTGAGTGAGCACTAAGCTCTGTGTAGAAGGGGGGGGCTAAGTGCAGGTATTATTCCCCGCCACCTCTGGCCTTGGCTGTGAGGAGGAGATGCCACAGTGGAGTGAGCTGCTGTAGTGATTGGCATGGCAAAAGGGACACAAAGATACTGTTGGAGGAATCGGAGGATCAACCTGGCAATCTTGTGGCCTCCAGCGCAGGGAAGTCTGTCAATAATGGTGGCAGCATCGCTTGGCGTGATCGGGCTCGAGTCCAAGATCAGAGGGAAGCCGATATGGGTCGGAGAGAAAACCGCAGTACACGTTTGCTGACCATGCATCACGGCGCCTCATTAGAGGGTGGGGTGTTCGGCCATATTAGTGATAACATTCACATTTACTCACAACGAGATGGTGCCGCCAGGAGATTATTCGAGAAATGATCCTCATACCGTAAAAATTTTGGGTCGTGTCGGTTGTCCTAGGCTTCGTATCCTATTGCTATGACCTCTCACTTTCCTGAGGGGGGAGTAATACTTGGCCTAAATTGGAATCCCGTCCAAGAAACCCGAACTCAATTCGGGTCTAGGCAAGCTTCAAGTCCCACGCGTCGGCAGATCTTAACCTGAATCCCCAAGTGATTTATCAAGCTCTCAGCCTTTGGCACCAGTGGCTTGTCATTACGTGCTGCTTACAAGGCTAAATATTGCGCAGGTGGCTTGCCAGGGCCTTGTTTTCTCAACAGCCACCCACTTTGCCCTTGCGGGGCAGAAATCACCTGTGTCTGTTGAAGGTGTAGCTTGAAGGAGCTAATAGTTCGTTGCTACTGATTAAACTGTCGCTTGGTGGGCTGTTTGTAATTAGTGGTAGGAGATTCTTCATGTGTTGAAAGAACGCTTGACTTGAGAACGGAAGACTAGGTGGCTGCAGCCGGATATCATATCATAGTATTGAGAATGTCTCATCCTACTGATGACCTTATTTTACAAGATTATCTGGCGCTTAGCTCTTATTTAAGTAATATTAGTTGTATCAATAGTGCGAAAATGTCTTGATAAAAGGGAACCGTACCCAAAATGCCTTGCTGTGTTTATGATATTCCCCATGTTTTTTCCTTAAATGCCGAGGAGATTCATCCATACCCCTATGTCAGGCATGCATAGCTCCGAATCTTGTAATTATCAACCTTGCCACGTAGAAAGAAATTTGTACCAGAGGAATGATGGGAAACACTTCTGTGGCGGCATGGATTTATGATGTTGCTGATTAGAGATTTGATAGAGATGGTATTTATGAGTAAATATTCTTTCTACAGAAGTGTTGTTGTGACAATTCCTCATGACTAAGTAGGTGCCTTACTGAGATCGTTTCGTGCACAGCCCTATTGCTGATCGATACAGTCCGCCAGGTTTGTGGAACAAGAGCATGTGGGGGACAAGCACATGCAATCTCCTTAGAGCCAGACTCGACCCCTGCTTAGGCAGAGCCGCATTATTTTGTTGATTACATTGTTGGACCTAAGAATCAGGTTGTGTGTGCAGCAATGTGCCATTGACCACGTACTACTACTAACCTCCGCAACATGCCTCTGCCTTCAAGCTGCACAGTGCGCCTAGCCAACCAAGACCATGACTTGCTTCTTATATCATACTTTGTGACCAGATTCGACTCCCACCACAACCAAGATGTCGAGGCTGCTTACGGGTCTAAGGACTCGTCCGCCTCAACCGCCATCAGGGAGAAGGACCGTTTGGAACATCCCCATGAGGCCTCCTCAGGCCCATCAACTGGTTTGGCGATCGCGGCTAACGTTTTGAGAATTCAGGATCGTGAAAAAATATGGAGTGTCGGGAATACATGTACAACAAGAATTGAAAGCATGGCTGAACATTCATAGTGGATACTGACTTCAAAGACTGAGGCTTACGCAAGAAGCTGTCTAGTAGAGGTGTCGAGAATTGGAGATAGAACAACTCTGTGATTACTTGCACCGAAGGCTGGGCAAAACCTTGGAACATGTGTGAAGGTTTACACCAAAAGTCATAGTAATCAGCCTTAGATGTAAGCCCACACCCATAGAGAAGACAGAGTAGCACATTCAATCCATTTCTCCCTTTCTCTGCTCACAATTAGGATCTCTATTTATGTTTCTTGTAATCCAACAATTTTATCAAATACCTAGTCTGAGAAGAATCGAACTGCAATGGATCCAACAACACCAGAACAGAGACAGGGCAGAGCTGATCTTGGAGAGTAAGTCATGTTCTCGTAGTGCAGTAGGCTGACATGAACGTACTACGAGACCCATGTGCTATTTACATTGAGCCTACGATATCTGCTGAATTACAATTTGTGCTGACTGGAGTATGTCGAAGGAGCGCAACCTTCAGTCAGTACCCACTGCCCATGCCGCTCTCCGAGACAACCTCGCCTCAAGGTTACAATGACATCTTTTTCGATCCTGCTATCAGCCTATCTCCTGCTTTCTCATCGGGACCTGTCAGAGAAGTGATAGAGTACCGCAGCTCGCGCGAGACCTTGCAAGGACAAATACACATCTCTAAGGCGTACACAATTACGACTCAGAACATCTTCGGGGATATCGAAGTGACCCAGACGACAGTACAGCCTGCACAAATCTGTACCGCCGGCCACTACAGTCTTGATGACTATCCATTGTATAACGTGGATGCTTCTGGATGCGCGGCGAGTGCGGACCTAGTACCGGGACAGCAGCTGCCCCAACGGTTGGACTTTGGCTTTCTAGACGGCGCAGAGATGACGCAAAACCCTCCACCATCAGACGGGATCCTGCCTGGCGCTCTGGAACCTGATCTATATATCGGAATTCCTGACCTTGCCCGAGCCCCAGCCGCTCAAGAGGCCGAATTCTTCCGCAGCCCCGGCACCGGCGACAGGAGCCCGTCGGACCACAAGGAGGACAGGCTCACCTGTTGGGACCACCACTGTAACGGGCGGGTCTTCTCGTCTCTGAGCAATCTACGGCGCCACCAGAGGGAACGCTCATCCGCCGCCCCCAAGTGCTACTGTGACCTCTGCGGCGCCTCCTTCAGCAGGACTACGGCCCGGAACCAGCATTTGACAAAAAGGAGCTGCAAGCGGATACGAAGGTACTCCAACGGGAGATCCAGATCCATCTTGAAGAAGGTCGAAGGGGGCGTTGATAAAGTGAGATGCACATTCCATCGTTCTGACTGATGTGATGGGGATCAAGAACGGTGTGGCTATGTGACTGGGTGCGTCACCAGAGGAGGTGATAGGTCTCCTGCCTTATGCAGGATCAGAGGTACGAGAGGAATTGATACCACAGAGAGGCGGTAAAGAAAGGGCGCAGAATGTTGAATGGTTTCAAGAGTTGATTCTCATGGTTCTAGAGCGTTGCTGTTTTTCTACGTATTGATCAGGATTTAAATACATCTTCTAGTCTAATTACCTACCATGAAGGTAGTCCTCTCTCTAATGTGATAGGTTGAGGAAGGGGATATCTCTACACAATGCATTGAGCCTATTCCTGCAGTGACTAGACTTCATAAAACTGCTATGGGACCGCAACACACCCCCTAAGAATGCCACTACCGACTCAATGCTCTCATTCATGCCGTGAGCGTTCCTCCAAAAGATCTCAAGATCACGCCATTCGTTTTACACATCATAGTAACGAAATAGCAAATTGAGGCAGATATCAAAATTCAGCCTCACATACACATATCTCAATTTACTTGTTCATAGCCCTGCCAAAGCATGGAATGAGACTCAATGAGCCCTCGTACTCAGCATCCCATGTATTTCTCCGAAAGTGCAGTTCAAAGCTTATTGTGTTACCGCACCAAGACACGTAAACAGCAGCCAACGGAAGCGACTATTTTGCGCCAAGGATAAATGATCTGCAAAGTCTCTGGCACATGTCGTAGTTTATGTGGAGTGGGAAAAGAAAGCTTGTTATATGTGGTGGTGTGCTCAAGATCTCTGCCACTCAGCGCGTGACGGAGTCAAAAGGATTATGCAGGATTAAGGATTGAGGGACTCATGAACATGGCTGCATGGACTTGTATTGAGGACTGGCCTGCAAAGACATGTGGCAGAAAGAAGCAGACATGGCTCCATGTGATGATCTGGTACCTGTAACAAGAACACAGGTCTCCGCTCCCAAACCATCATTTTAAACGGAGGCATCGAATTATTATATCATAGCCAATCTTGCAGGCTCACTTCCATCACTCGCCTTGATTTCCAGAGCACTGCAATCAATAATCACAATGAATAATCACATCCGTCCTGTTGCCCATGCCTTTGAGAAGGCTGACCCAGATATGGAGTTTTTCCCCATCCCACCGGGAGGCTTCGACGAAATACTTGTAGCAGAGGTGCGAGGATACGAGCAGAAAATATCAGCGAACTTCAAGGCACTCAATGTCACAACTGAAAAAGCCGATGGTGAGTATGGCGTTTAGCTAAGAAAGGCCGTGGTGTTTCCAGTGAGTGGATGATTAATTCTCAGTCGCAGTACAGGACCACCAGAAGATCATCGGCAACAACGTCGGCAACCACCTAGAACAAACTGCGGAGAAGGTTTTGGACGTCTTGGCAACTTACTTCTGGCGGCCTGGAGACAATGCTGGCCAAGGCCGGATTCACTGGCCTGGCAGGACCCCATTCAAGCATCATATCCTGCACTGGATCCAGAAGGGAGAGTCTGTGAAGATGTGTCTACCGGCTTACCCTTTCAAATCTGTGAGTTACTTGACTTGGTCAACTATTCAAAGTCAAGGATACCATCAGAGTTCCCAACAATGCGGCCGTCAAATTTATCGAGGTCAACACTAACATAAATTTGGCATCAGCCAAACCCAGAGAAAGTGCTAGGCACCCTTCCAGATCTCGCAGAATACCTGAGCCTTGCTCGCTTGAACCAGATGTGTGAAGATATTCGAAAGGTCTATGACCTCGGCGCTGAAGCTGTGATTGCCACCGATGGGGCTGCATTTGGAGGTAAGGCGAGAGCCACGATAATACAGTGTTTTGAATTCAAAACGAGAATACGAATACTGACCCTTCGCCCATAAGATTTGCTCCTTATTAGCGACGACGAGGTCTGGAAATATGGCAAGGCGGTCCATAAGATGGTCACCGCTCACGGCTTCGACAGCAACATCAAAGTGGTCTATCCGATGCAGCTACTCGGCTATATGGATCATGGCCTAGTCACAGAGGAGACCTTTTTCGCAACAATCGGAAAGTGTCGTGAGCTGATCAAGGACCAGTACTCCAAGCGCGAAGAGGACATTCGTCGTCTGGTGGAGGAAGACGATGACTCCCGTTTGACATATATTGGCTTCAAGGCATTTCTCGAGGCCGACATGGTGAAGACATCCTACCGCAGCAACTGCAACAGCCGCAAGCAGTACCGTCGCGAAATGGCCAAGCTGGCACTCCGGATGATGGCTCGATCGGAGGGGTTTGGTAAGCTCATCCGTGCGAAGCTACCTGATCATGTGCGTCTGTCGATCCACCCGTCGTCTGGAATGACCAAGCTCTCCATCTGCTTGGTGCCCCAGCCAGCAGACTCAGTGGCCCGTTCGCCATGGATGAGCTGCATTGCTGAGGACAGATTTGGTGTTTACCGTACGGTTCTTGCGAAGGATATCGGAGATGCCCATGACATTGTGTACCGCGACGGTCAGCCTTGGTTTCTGCGAGAACGAGTTCCACCACATGAAGTAGGACATAATAACCTCGAGAATGTTCAGTTGGCAGCGATCCCAGTACACAAGGAGAATGATGCACTGTGAGTGGAGCACAGCCGATATCTTTCAAGGAGAGGAAGGACTGGTTTTACCCAATTTCATCTCATCATGTCAAAACAATGGCAGCCAAGAAAGAGGAAGAAGAAGAGGAATTGCATCGGTATTTTCAGCCTCAACTAGATCTATGACTCCTCATGTTTGTTGTATGTGAAAAATTCTCACATTGTTAATAAACTAGTATTGATTACGAAACGAAAGTCTTCTGCTTCAATCGAAGATTACTCGTTTCTATCTTGTATTTTTGATGATTGTTGATCTCAGACTCTTGGACTGCCTCAACTTACCTAGATCTGCGTCCTTACTCAGCCTTGCAACCTACCAAGTCCATTGAGACCTACGTATTTCTCTTTCTTTGAAATTTTCTGTGATGTGGTGAGGCACATAAGATGAACCGCCACAGATATAGGATTATCAGTGTGCTGACGCCCAGTGGGACGCTCGAGCGGCCATGAGGCATTGCCCTACAGACTGGGAGTCTTGACAAACAAGAAAAGAAAAGAAAAGAAGAAAAAAGAGAAGAAAAAGAAGAAGAAAAACCTCTTCAACTTTGGCTCAACTAGGAGGTAAAGGGTATAAATGGATGCGTGTAGTAAAAGACCGGCTATCTCAGCCGGAAAAGAAATGGTTTATATAGTCGTAGCCCGAGGGCCTCGCATAAAACGACTCTGAAACATAACATACAAGTGGGGGCCTAAAGATCGCACAGAGAGGGGAGACGAGGCGAAATTTTGTAAGTTATTCCAGACCATGCGATCAATCTACTTGATTATGCAGACCCGAGATCCCGATACTGAAGATTTTTCCTGGTGCTTCATACGAGATGGTGGCAGGCTTCGAAATCGTACCTGAAGTACTTAAATAAAGTATGCTGGAGTTACAGCCCAGACCAAAAACTGCAGATGTTACTCCAGCAATCTCAGTGTCGTCCATGCCTCCTGCTATCGGACTCAATGTGCCAACAGAATCCACGTATACAATTTGATTCGACCCGGTGATAAAAGCCTGCCCATCAGACAACAAAGCAAAGTCATCCGGCAGCATCAGCGTCCCGGATATATTTGCCACGATCTCGTAAGCGCCTACTGCGGTACCAGAGGCTTCGTGAATTGGTACTCGGCAAAAGAGACCACGTCCGCTGTTCGTGTAATACACGTAGTCCCCTGCGCGCTGGATTCCGTTGACTCCCACTGGAAAACCTCCACTGGGCGCAGACATTGTATTGTTGTCATTGAGCACTAGGATGATATCTCCTGAATGTACATCAATGGCGTAGATGCTGCTGCCCTGCGCATCTACTGCTAGGATGGTGTCTGAGTAAGGAGGGTTCAGGACTGCCAGCTTGTTGAGAAAGTGGGCTTGCGGTACATCGACGAGCTTGCTGACCGTGACCTCGGCTGATGCAGTGAAATCCAAGATGTAGACAGCAAATGTCCCCTTCACACCAGAAGGACCGCTCGTAAGGTTCCCAGCAGTAACGGCGTAGACATCGGGCTGGAACTCGACGATGCCAAGGGCAGCTGTCGCCTCGTCGAAGTGAGCGATCAGCTTTGCTGAGCCATTGTTGATGGATGGATTGATCTCCCACACTTCTGCCGCAGGAATTGGTTCTGTGATGAGAATATTCCCGTTGGGCCGGACAACAAGATTTTCGATCTCCGCTTTGTAGCCAAACTGAAAGAGTTGAGTTGCTGCACCTGCAGAGATTGAGGCGGAGCTGGAATGGCTCGGAAATGACAAGACAGAAGTGGAAAACAGGCCCAGGGACAGGAGCAGACTTGATACTGTGGAGTTCTTCATGATGGCAGTGATGTTGACCTATTGGAACCCTGAGTAGGCAAGGACTGGGCAAAATGCGATGATGATGAATATGATTTCAAGGCGTATAGTTACGAAGTCATTGCTGACCTGACGGCTATTTTGTAGGACCACCACGCTTGTTGCCTCATGCTTTTCTACACCATGTCTCGGGTGCGCCATTAGAACACAGCTTTTCAGGACTGCTGCTAGGATCCACACTCGCCATTTTTCACTTGCATTGTCCTTCATTCCTGATCCTGCAATCCTGTGGCCGTGACTAGGTGGTATGTGTCAAGCCATGCCCGCCGTGGCTGGGGGTAAGGAATGCGTCAGATGGGTCATATGGTCCTGTAATCCTGCAAATTCGACTGACTATCCTCCTTTAAGCAATGAACATGGAAATATTGAGCCACGATATGGACCTATGGGACGTCCATGATCCCCACCCATTGATGTAACCAATCTACTAAGCACAGTATGCACGATGGTTGTTGTACCTCAAGGCTACTTCGGCGAATCTCTCAATCATGAGCTAACCGCATCTTTCATGAAAGAGCTATTCTTCAATCCCTTAAGCTACAGTCAGACTACTGGCTTGCTCTTGTTGGCTGGTCCATGATAGATCCCTTATTCCTCTAATCCTGAACCTGAAGCCTCGCATGACGAGGCGTTACACTTACAGACTCAAACCACGCTGCTAGTGGTGTCGCAAGCCAGCGTCTGGGGAACATGATGACGATCAACTCAGTATGTCCAAACTGGCATCATATTGAATATATAAAGAGAAGCCAGCGACCCATCATTCGGAGTAATTTATTTCATTTGTTTAGTTTTATCTTGTGCATCCAACATCTGCATAAAATTCCAAAGTCTCAAAACCTCAATCTCAATCATCAAAATGGACATGGTTCCACCCTACAACGGCGAGTATATCCTGAAGCAGGGCGCAGGATATGATCCTAAGAAGGTAAAGGGTAAAGTGGTGGTCATAACTGGAGGCGCCTCTGGAATGGGTGAGGCCATGGCCAGGGCCTTCGTCGCTGCTGGTGCCTTCGTGACGATCGGTGATCAACAGGAGGAGCGCGGATCACAAGTGGCTGCCTCACTTGGAGATAAGTGCGTCTTTCTCAAGTGCAATGTCATGCACTGGGAGGAACAACTGCACCTCTTCAAGACTGCTATGGAACGTACACCGGACCACCGACTCGATATCGTGATTGCCAACGCAGGCATCTCAGGTCGCGACCCTATCTATTGGGATGGTGAGTATAAATTGTTATCTCCATATCGATGCCTTTTGAGCCACGCGACTGACCTTATTGAAGACAGCGAGTCTGGCGGGGAGCCGATCGAGCCTGATCTGAAGATCCTGAGAACTAACCTCGTCGGCTGCATGTATACTACCAAGCTTGGCCTTCACTATTTGGCCCGTCAGCCAGATGACGAGGATCACGATCGCTGTATCATCATGATGAGCAGCATTGCCGGCTATTGCGACCAACCGGGCACTCCCATCTACTGCGCAACCAAAAACGGCATTCGTGGGTTCACCATGAGTCTCCGCCGCACTGCTCACAAGAACGGTATCCGAGTGAACCTGCTTGCTCCCTGGTATGTCCGGACTCCGGCCATCCCACAGGCCAACCAAGACAGGCTCACCGAGAAGGGTGTCATCTGGGCAGACCCCGAGAATGCTGGTGAGGCGGTCCTCCACATCGCCTCGGACAGGCTTCTGAATGGTAAGAGGCCTATATTTGCCCCCAATGTTTTGATTGTGTTGTGTTGAGCCACTGCGCATCTACTATGCCAGAGCACTCTGCTGACATTAAGCACTCACACAGGCCGATGCCTGGCCATTGTGACCAAAGATACCGACCCACGTGGATACATGGATATGATGAAGGATGATTATGTTGAGGACGATATTGCCTCAGAGTGGCAGAGAATCATGATCACGGCTAGCCACCGAGCTTAGATACTGAAGAGAAACTCTTTCGCAATGACAGCAATGGCTATCATGGGCTAGATTGAGTATGACTGGAATCCTAACCTACTCTTATCTTACTATGCCTCTCGTAGTTGTGTTGTAACAAGTTGATGGATTTGAAGACCTGTTTTCTGAAAAGTAGCGACGATTTTCGTCTTCAATGTCTATTAAGAATACAGTGGTAATTATCCGTAAATGTCAAGGTAATTTCCAGAAGCTACAAAACAAAGTGCTATACTGACTTGAAGTATTTTGGAAAAAAATAGTGGGCGTGAACATAGGCATATCAGCCTGTCGCCTGTCCCATTTACTTAGGCATGTGGGCCTACTCAAAGTAAGCCGGCAGCCACTCAGCTGGCACCGATTCGTTGTTATCGTCCTTCCTTCTATTAGTCTCCTGTAAAGAAAGCAAAAAACAGACAGACACGAAAGCCAAAAGGAAGCAAGCAGATCCAATATCGATATATGAAGATCCACCATATGAGAACAGTAAACAAATAGTAAGTACGGCACAAGCTGGAGTAAGTGACTCGAGGAGCACACAAGCACTTGATCAGCGTGAGACCGGCTTGTGGGACACACACACTTTCTCAGCCACTACTTCAGCCCGAAATGAAGATCATTTAATCCGAATGCTTGCATATCTTTGGTATTTCCAACCTCCCTTCTCGATCCTTCAGTCCTTCAATTCATCCAGTCATAAGGTTGGCAATGTGTGGGGCTCTGTGTGCTACCAGCACACCGAATACCCCGACTGTTCAACCACTCCAGAACAATTTCTGAGCTTGAGAATATGATGGAAGAATACCATTTGCTTCCATATGAGAGAAAGCCCGCGTAGCTTAGTGGAAAAGCGTCTCACTCGTACCAGAACTGTGTCTGTACTTATGAGAAGATCCCTGTGTTCGAACCCAGGCACGGGCTCGTTCTTGTTTTCCTTTTGTCCCCTATGTCCTTTGCCCCTTAATAACTTCTTTGATAACCCTGGTTTATTATTGCCGGGAATCATTCTCTGATCAAAATCAGTAGCCCGCATAGCCCAGAAGTAGAGCGTCTCACTCATACAAGTTCGAGTCTGTGCCCATGAAGAAGATACCTGCGTTACATTCCAGGGGTGGACTTCGTTTTTGCAGTCCAGGACAACTATTCTCAAAACTCCTTCCAAAATTTCTTGAAATCTTGAGCTTCTACCCTCAAGTTGTTAACCGTCCTGTTCTCTCGTCTAGTATTCTTTAACATTCAGAGCGAGCATTGAGTGCAGCTGTAACACACCTTGCCGGATGCGAGGTTGCCAATGTAAGTAGACAGATATTAGTACATGATATGCTTGACCGCGGAATATTTGACCGGAATGGTCAACAGTCATAATACCTAGGGGTAGGTGGCGCATGCAGCATATTCAGTAACACAGACTGCTTAACAAAAATGTTCACACAGCCATTGACATCATAATTATAGAATGTCTACTACTCAGTTCTGTGGAGGCTCGATTCAACAGCTTAACCGTGTCATTGGCGTTTGGAGGCTGTATTTGAGGTGAGGGGAATACAGGATTGAAGGATTAAAGGATCAAAACATAGGTGACACACCCTGCCTTGGCAAGCGACTACACAAATGATGAGACCGTTCAAAGTATGTTTAGGGAAAGGACAAGAGTAATCAATTTATATAAATGATAGCCTGCCTCCGGCCACAGAGGATGGGAATACCTATCAACAAGCATCATCTCACACTGTCATACGCTTCTTTCCACATCCTTCAGAATACAACCTCAAAAATCAAATGGTCAATATGTCGACACTCGCGGAAAGACAGATCGAAACCGCCAAGGCTCTCTTCGAAGGATACAACGAATACACCGCTGACGCCGTCTTGCGCGTGCGCGCAGATGAGTGCGTCCATGGGATCCTGCCACGATCGCTCGGTCGTCCCTCCAAGACCAATGCCGAGTATCGAGAGTTTTTTCAGCCTCTACAGAAGATCATGAGGAAGTTTCATGTTCGTCAACTTGAAATTTCTTCAACAATTGCGTGTTGGGGCTTTTCCTCCGCTGACTGCCTACCGTTGCATAGGTCGACATCCACAAGATGGTGAACGACCCTGACAACCACTGTCTCGCGATGTACGCATCCGGGGTGGGAGATTCGCCCGTCGCGGACTACAAGAATGAATATGTTTTTTTCCTTGACTTCAACGAGACAGGTGACAAAATCACTCATATTGAAGAATTTGTGGACTCGCAATTCGCTACACAGTTCCTGGGCAAGGTTAAGGAGTATATAGCCAAGAACCCTCAGTGATGTATCGGCTCAATCATGGCAAAATGATCGGGACTTCAGGGCGGATTGTAAGAGGTAGCCGTGGTAAACAATCAAGTCGAGTTGCAACTCAAGACCATTGTGCCTTTATAAATTTGTGGGACTGTCAATGTATGTCCTTCCTACATCTGCTCGAATAGACGAGTACCTAAAGTGCTGTGAGTAATCCATCTCTTTCAAACAAGGACAAACAGATTGTAACCTTTGTGAGTAGTGATAATCGCATTCAGCCACATAACGGCCATTGCACTTTTGAAGAACTCGGCCCACAATACTGCTTTGAGAGCACATTGAAATGTGGTGTTACTAGTACAAATCTATTGTTTCAGCAATGCTCTTTTCTTTCATATGTTGGCAGAGAACATATAAATGCGAATATCCATCAGAACTAACATGAGCTGATCATCTTGTGAAGTGCCCACCTCAAAACAAAATTAAACAAACTGATCAACTCGCAACTCAATCTCAAGAAGGATCTGGACAAAGAGTCACCATGTCATCTGCACCCGATCCCAACTTCCCCAACGGCTCCAAGCTTTGCACCGGTTGTGGTGTCCAGCGGATCCCTCAGCTTCAACCCTACCCTTACTGCAGCACCTGCAAGCCAGCCAACCCCCACCTCATCAACGGCTCCAAGGCTTGTGCTGGTTGTAGTGTTCGGATTCCTCGGCTTCAGCCCTACCCTTACTGCAGCACCTGCTGCAGTAATAATAAGGCTGCTATGTCTGACAAAACCAAACGCATGGAGGATCTGGGCAAATAAATTAGGATGGCGCACAGCGTTCTGGTAATAACTCATCCAGCCAATAACCTTATGAGGCAGCCTAGAATCGTTCAGTGGACCCATTCTCTCTATCTCTCGACCATAGAGTAGGAATCATCTAAGAGTAGACTTTTGTTTTGCAGTCTAACCCACACTCATTTGACTTAGGTAAAATTACATTCTTTTGCACACAGTATTCCTATCCATGTTTTTATCTTCTGCCAACCTAGCACATCTAATATAACTATGACAGAATAGCAGTGAATGCGATGCGGTCCCTCGCCTGCTGGCCTGATGTACAGGTCTGATTGTCAAGGGCCAAGTTTGTTTTCATCTAATGAATTGCTGGATGTGAGGCTGAGGAAGATAGTGAGCTCGGAGGTGCGTCCCTTCTTCCCCTTTAGATCGTGAAACGCCTGTAGTAATACTAGAGGTGGCGGGGTGAACCAGCATTGATTGATTTGAAGGTCTTGATCAGTGGCCCATTTCCGGGCTACTTCTCTCGGGACATAGTCCCTAATCTCAACATTTGCCCACGCATCTCTCAGTCTGACTTTCGGATCGTCTTTCCCAAACCATCACAGCCTTTCTAGAAGATAAAAAAAGATGCAGTCCCACGACCTTTCCACCAGCCCAGTCTCTCAGGCCACGATCCGCGAGATCGCCAAATCTGGAGCTGTAAATGAGCTCTCCAACCATCCAGGGACTATGCGTCACCACATCTTCTACCATAGCGTGCGCGATACCGAGGCGAGCAAAGCTGGCACCTTGATATTCTTCGCCATCTATTCTGAAGATGAGAAAAAACCTCAGAGCGCGTGCAGGCTGTGCCTGGTACATCGTGGATATCACGCCCTGGGCCGTGCTCGCCCTGCCAGCCAGCCAACGGCCAGGGCTATAGATAGCCCCAGGAAGTTCGTCTGTCTTGCCTTTCGTTTGTTCCTTTCTCTTTCTTTTCCTTAGCGCCGGGTAATAGAGCTTGTTTCTCTCGACGCATAGACATTCCACAGAGGTAAAGAAGAGATGGTGAGGCATCTTTTGGAGGCCCTTCTAGGAAGGGCCATTGTAATTATTTGATAATTAGATCAGCTACTATTTGCAATAATACTACTTGAGCTGGTCCCTGTTTACTTCATATATATCCCAGAGAGCACAATTCTACATTGACTTAATATGACAAGATGAACATCCAGTTTTGGTCTTTGAACTCCTTCTCAAATACCTAAATACTTGTAAGCTTAAGTAAATAGCTATTCAAAGAGACCATGATGTGAGGCATGTTTATGCTGACAAGAGCAGTACCAAGTATAAAGCCTTCAATACAAGAAATAAATATGTTGAATTCATGGCCGACTACTTTATTTAACCCATTTTAAATGCATATTAATGACAGTGTCTAAGTATGCAGCTATACTTACTGTAGCCTCCCGCCTTAATATAGGTTATGGCCCACTGCATAAGCACTTGGCGCAAAGCTACTGCTGTGTCACATGGTCTCAATCTTGTTCAGCTCTGCTCCAAACTCTCAGGAGTGTATTTATACTTGTCAATATGACAAGAGGAGCCATTTCAGGCTCAGAATCCTCTACTATCTTCTGCCACATTTTCGCAAAATCACATAGCAGTCTTCAGAACACACCTATTCCTCCCTGTCGAGTGAGTGAGTGAGTGAGTAGGGCGGGGTTAGTCCCCTTTCTCATCTCTCGGGAACAAGGCCCAATTACCATCTCCAGCCATGATTTGTAGAATCTGCTGGGAATGTCTCAGCAGCCAGAAAAGACAGGATCGCGCAGTGCTGGATCAAGCAGGAACCCTCTGGATACAACACCACGCTTCAGCAGCCAGCCTTGAGGCCTCTGCCGAGCTCACATGTCAGATCTGCCGTCATGTATGGGCAGGGTTCAAGAAATCGGACCATGGTCAAGCACTGGAAGCCCAAAGCGTTGGGCAGGGACGGGCGCGGGGATTCATGACGCGCATCTCGATCTCGCTGCTTTATATCGAGCATAGGACATTCTGCCTCGGTGTTTGGGTGTTGCAAGAAGGCCAGGAGCCCGTCTCGCCCGAGGTCCTCTCCTCGCTGCCGTCCATGTCGGTCCACAATACTTATTTCTATCTACGAGAACACCAGTCCCTGCCAGCCAACACGGGAATCATCCGCGATCTGAATAATAATGCTTCCCACGCCCAGGCCTCGCGGCGCTCGTCACATATTATGATCAACACCACCGGCTCCGACAAAGCTTTCCAGCAGATCATGCACTGGCTGGATGTGTGCAGCAAGTCACACCCGGACTGCTGTTCCAGCACCATGGCGGGCGAGCCACCATGGTACCCTACACGCCTGCTGGATGTCGGCAAACATGGACAGGAGACGGGAGGTGAGGAGCAGATCAGACTGGTCATCACGGCATCTGAGCGCCCAAGCGGCGGATACACGACTCTGAGCCACTGTTGGGGCACGTCCCAGCCCCTTCGGCTACTGGCCGGGACGATGGCATCCTTCCGGGAGGGTATCGACCTCACAGCCCTTCCTCAGACGTTCCGTGATGCTATTGAGGTGACGCGGCGCGTCGGGGTGCGATACCTATGGATCGACTCCCTCTGCATCATCCAGGACGGCGACGGAAATACCGACTGGCTGCGGGAGGCAGCTATGATGCACAAGGTCTACTCCAGATCCTTCTGCACCATCTCCGCCACGGCCTCGCAGGACTGCGACGACGGCCTGTTCCGCACAAGGACGGCACCCGTGGCCCCTGAAGATCCAATCGAGCTGTGCGTCGACGGGCTGGGCAGCCATGCTCTCCGGGGGGGCGGGGAGCAGGTCCCCCCCGACGCCCAGCACATCACCTGCGACGTCGCAGAGTCTCAGTTCTGGGACGACAACGTGTCGAACGCGCACATCAACACCCGTGGCTGGGTCTTCCAGGAACGGCTCCTCTCGCCGCGCACCATACACTTTGGGGAACAGCAGGTGTTCTGGGAGTGTAGGGGCTTGGACGCTGCCGAGTCTTTCCCTGCCGGCTGGCCTCGGGACCCGAGCTACCAGTTCAAGGACAGGCTGCCCAACGAGCTGGACGCGGCCAGGCGGCAGAGAGGCCCGGAGTGGGAGGTGTTCTGGTGCTCGCGCTGGGGACACGTCGTCTACGAGTACTCGAGGACGGCCCTGACCGTCCCCTCTGACAAGCTTGTCGCCCTGGGCGGCGTGGCCAACACGTTCGCCGCCGTGAACGAGGACCAGTACGTCGCAGGCATGTGGCGCCGGCACCTGGCCGTCGAGATCCTCTGGCTGGCCAGCCGGGACAGGAGCGGCGCGCAAGTTGCCGTGCGGCCACCACAGTACCGCGCCCCCTCGTGGTCGTGGGCGTCCATCGACGGGGAGGTCATAACGCTCCCGTTTGAGCTCGGCCAAGATGCGTTCAGGGGCACCGTGGTGGAGGTCGTGGATGTCCAGCTGACCTGTGCGGATGCCGAGAACGTCACTGGCCCCGTGCTGGCGGCCCATCTCGACCTGAGAGGCCGTCTGCGGAGGTGCAGGCTGAGCATTGACCCCAGCGGGCTGGCGTTGTACTCTCTGGAGGTGAATAATATCCACGTGACCGACTGGGCCAACCTGGATGAGGCCTGGACGGATGCAGACCTGGGAGGCAAGAGCGACTCGCTAGTGTTGTACTACATGGTCGCTCAGTTGCACGACCAGGAAGGGGCCATGATGGATGCGCTAGGCAGCAATGGTGCTGCACCACTTGCCTCCTCCTTCTCCTCCCATCAGGAGTTCCGGTGTGTGCTTCTTGGAACTTTTGAGTTCCGTACAAGGCGTGTACAAGAGGATCGGCGCGAGTTCTACAAGGCTTCCGGGCCATGTGGTCGAGTTACTGGTCAGGGACCAGGACGAAAGTGCTCAGTTCCCTTGCCGCGAGCTTGTCGATGGACTTCATACCATTCGCATAGTTTAAGACAGACATGTGGAAAAGAAGATCATTGTACAAAGGAGGACAAGATTGCCCTCAAAAAGCCTTAGGGTATGCATTACTACCAGTACTGTCTATCAAGATACCCGCCCCTTTAACCATTCAGAAAAAAGGTTTAGAATACACCAAGGTCATAATTAACTTGCCAAATCCGAACACCTTTTTATGTTTTTTGTTTTATTTTGCGCCAGTGACTTTTTGATCAGCCAGTCGGTTAGTAGTGTCATGACGATGAGCTCTCGTCTGGTTTGGAGGACGAAGGAGGAGCAGCAGCAGCACCACCACCACCTAGTGGCGAGGGTGTTGGTTTGACGGGAGGGAACTGTTGCCAGTCAGCGGCTCTGTCTATGGGTGACCAGCCCGCCGCGCCGACACTGCCGGCTACAATACCCGTCATCAGGGTAGCGGCGCCCAGAGCCGAGTTGGACCTGGAGCGGATCGACCGAGAAGGTTTCCGGCTGGACTCGGGCGTGCTTTGGCCAAGCATATTACCGGCACTCGTCGACCCGAAGCTGTTCTCCCGGGTTGGCGTCATGGGTAGTCGTATGGAGTTGGACCGGGAGTTCTGGCGCGAGTGCGATGGGCTCTTGTACTTGGGGATGAAGGTTTCGCGTGGGTGCTTCATGGCGAACTTGAGATTGTTAACACGTCCGCCCTTGAGCCGCTTCATGAAGGCAAGCTCGTCGCGGACGTCGGCGAACGGGGCCGGGTAGTGCTGGAAACGCTCCTCGTCGTCCGACACGGTGAATTCCGGTACCTTGGACTGCGCCCTGCGCTTGAGCGACTCGGGCACCATCTTCTCCAGAAGCGAGTCGGGAATGAGGCGGATGACAACGCCGATGGGGATCGACAGGAACCCAAGCAGGATGGCGGTACCCCACATGATGGCAGTCTGCCCGCCGCTGGCGATGTTGAATGCCTTGCCACCAACAAAGATGATGAGAACCTGTCCGCCACACATGATGATGCTGATACCAATGAAGAACCAATTCTTGAGGAGCCCCTCGAAAATGTTGAACTGGTTGTCCAGACGACGGTTACTGTTGCAGAGTTAGCATCTTTTTGTCTTCCTTTCTTTCATGGCAGGCAGGGAGAGTTATATTTGACTTACTTCCACTGGTTGAAGATCTGCATCCACACAAACGTGTTGAACACCAGTGTTTGGATCTGGTCGTCTGTGATGTCGTCGGGGCCGGGAAGGACAGCTGCTTTCCCGAAATAGATCAAGAAGGTGATGACCAGCTGGTAGATGGCTTGACCAATGATCATCTTCCACATGGTGGTAGAGATAATCGAAGAGTTCCTGCGCTCTGGTTTGCGGTCCAGAACACTATCCTGTGGGGGGTCGGTCGCCAGAGCCAGCGCGGCAAGCGTGTCCATGATCAGGTTGACCCACAGCAGCTGAACTGCCGTCAGGACGCTGGACTCAGACTCGCTGGAGACGGCCGAGACGAACGTCAGGATGACAGCAGTGATGTTGACAGTCAGCTGGAACTGCAGGAATCGCTTGACGGCGTCGTTGACTGCGCGGCCCCACTTCAGGGCCTTGACGATGGAGTTGAAGTTGTCGTCCATGAGGATGATTGCCGAGGCCTCCTTGGCGACTTCAGTACCGGCAATGCCCATAGAGAATCCGACGTCGGCAAGCTTCAAGGCCGGGGCATCGTTGGTGCCATCTCCCGTGACCGCAACCGTCTCTCCCTTGTTCTTCAGAAGGCCAACCAGGGTGCGTTTGTCCTCAGGACTAGACCGAGCCAGCACATGCAGCCTCGGCAATATACTGATCTGTTCTGACGTGGGCATGTTCCGGAATTCAGGGCCCTCGAGGACGAGGGAGTCAGGCTGCAAGATCCCACAATCCTGTGCAATCGCCTGGGCCGTGAGTTTGTTGTCGCCAGTGACCATGCGAACCACGACTCCGGCCTTCTGGCAGTCCTTCACAGCCTCGCGAACGCCTTCGCGCAGGGGGTCCTTGATGCCAACCATACCGACAAACACCATGTTCGTGAAGATGGCGTCGAACTGGACCTCATCCTTCTCGCCATCCACGCGGCGCGCTCTTGGTGGTGGCCACTTGTCAAAATCCTTGTACACGATTCCGATGGTCCGGAGGGACTGCGAGGCGTAGTGCTCGATGAGCTTGGATACGGTTTCCTTGTGTTCCAAGCCGAGTGGTGCAGGCGAGCAGTCCGTGGAGGGATCCCGTAGCATCGACGTGCACTGCGCAAGCACTATCTCCGAAGCGCCCTTGACGTACAGCCTGGCCTTGCCGTTGGGCATCTGGACCACGATGCCCATGCACTTGCGGCCCGAGTCGAATGGAATGAGCTGCAGGATCTTGGCGTTCGCCCGCTCCTCGCTGACGGGGCCCATGCCGAGATGTTCCTTGGCGAAGATGAGAAGGGCGGTTTCGGTCTTGGACCCAATGAAGGTCATCTGCCCATCCACCTCGCCCTCAAAGGCCGTGGAGTTCAGGGAGATCGAGTTCTTCAGCAGCTCCTTGACATCGGGACCGAGCATCTTGACGAACTCGGCAGCACTGACGTCTGTGGACCCCTTTTCGTTCTTGTCGTCTTCGCCGGCCTTGGGTGGCGCTCCGCCGAATCGATGTGACGTGCTGATGGTGCCCACGACGACCTGCATCTTGTTCTGGGTCAGAGTACCCGTCTTGTCCGAGCAGATGGTGGTGGCGTTGCCCATGACCTCACAAGCCTTGAGATGCCGGACCAGATTGTTGTCCCGCAACATGCGTGTTGTCGCGAAAGCCAAGGCCAGGGTGACAGCCAGTGGCAGACCTTCTGGTACAGCCACGACGATGATAGTAACAACGACGATGAAGATGTTGAGGAATTCTTGGCCCTTCTCGGCCGGCGACAGAGAGCCTTGGTACTTGAGCTTGACCAGGAACTCGATGAAGAGCACGATGAAGAGCAGCAGACCGGCGGCACCTCCGAGCTTTGCGATGTACTCGGCGATGATATTGAGCTTTGACTGCAGCGGCGTCATCTCAGGGTCGTCGTTCAGCGCCATGAGAGTCTTGCCATAGCTCGAGTTGATGCCGACGGCTGTGGACATGAAGGTTCCGACTCCTTCCATGACACGCGCCCCAGATTGAATGAATGGGTCCATCTTGCTGAGGTCCTCCCCGTTCTCGATGGCGGCGATGACCTCGTCAGCCGGTCGTTTCCGGATGATGTCTGACTCTCCTGTGGCCTGCGACTCGTCACATTTGACGTTGAACCCCTCAATCAACACTCCATCGACCGGGATCATGTCGCCCGGCTCGAGATGGAGCACGTCGCCGACGAGGATGTCAAAGACGCTAATTTCGATGATCTTTCCCGACCGCACAACCTTGACGTCTCGGTCCTGCTTTTTCTTGTTCAACTTGGCGA
Organism: Cryphonectria radicalis; assembly: GCA_014849355.1. Taxonomy (NCBI): domain Eukaryota; kingdom Fungi; phylum Ascomycota; class Sordariomycetes; order Diaporthales; family Cryphonectriaceae; genus Cryphonectria; species Cryphonectria radicalis. The sequence goes on along the minus strand of JACWQW010000085.1, from coordinate 127,894 downwards.
ACTGTCGTTCCTTTTGGTAGTCGTTGAGAGAGCCGACGACGACAACAATCACGATCGCCACAATGATGGCGACACCCTCGACCCACTCGACCGGTGGGTTTGCCGCGTTGTGTTTTGTACCAAATGTCTGGTAGAGGCCGATTGCCAGCGACACGACGGCCGCAATGGAGAGTAAGATCAGCACCTTGTCGTTATATGTGATCCACATCAGCTGCAACAAGCTCTTGCCCTTCTTCTCCGGAAGCCGGTTGTCGCTGAAGACTCGTTTTCTGTCAGTGAAATGGGTTTCCGGACTTGCGGCCGCGGTAGCATGCACCTCGGTGGTCGCCTCCGGGGCTGCGGAGCTTGTGCCCTCAGTTTCGATCTTCTTGGAGCCCGTCGCGTCGGCGAAAGAAACCTGTCCATCCAAGTGATTCTCATCGACGCCCAGACCGGCATGTCTGTCTGACCGCAGGCCCTTTTCTATGCCTTTTAGTCCTCCTAATGAATAAAATGCAGCAAGACTTTTTGGGTTGAACATCTTGGACATCTGTCCGGGGCTGAAAGCAAATGGGTTGTCGTCGACCTGGAAGTCCGCCTCTTTTCCCTGATCAGGCTTCAGCGCATTAGGATCCTTCATTATTTTTTCATTATCCAATTCTGCAGAGATCCCGGCCTTGGTGTCTCCCTGCTCGCTCTGGTAGAGAGTGGTACCCATATCCAGCTGTGTCGAGGAACGAGGCCGGGATCCTCCGTCAGACGAGTCGACACTGTTCTGCCTTGAACGGAGGTTTTGGTTGCCTGGGACAGAAAGGAAGACGCCGTCGGTCCCCCTGGAGACGGGGCTGGAGACATTATGAGGGCTTGTCGGTCGGCTTTCTCTGCTTTCAAATGATGGTTCTGTATTTAAAACTGGACGGGCCTCCGTCACATCGGAGGACTCGCGCGTGATCCTGTGTGAAGTGGTGGTCCAGGTCTGGGCCAATGGGTCAACAACTGTCGATGGGCTGTGGCCATCGTCAAACATGGAGACGGGCGAGTGACCAGCGGGTCTCGAGACGCCATCTTCGGGGGCATCATCTTGGGGACTCGGATTCACCGCCGTGGTGTCGATGGTAATGGTAGGTCTGTATGGTCCTTCCGGGTCAGCCTGCTGGAGGGGAAGAGAAAGAGAAGGAGAAGGAGAGTAATGCGGTGCAGTGCAAGTGCAGGGGTGGACGACGAGGTCTGCCCATCCAGAGAAGGATAGAAGGATGGATAGTATGATACTCACGCCCTAGGCCGGCCAGGTGCCATTTTCGAATAGATGGACGAGGTTCTCGTCCTCGCTCTGATCTTGACGAATGACAGAGACGGGATGGCATGGCTCTCCCAAACGGGAATTGCCTCGATGATAGGGAAGTAAGGTTTGTATAGGTGTGTGGTAGTAGAGGAAGAAAAGTAGAAGAACGAGCAGAGTATTGTGGTAACCTCATGGTATAGGGAGAGCAACACCCAAGACGGAGAGTGGCAGTGCTGACCAGGATCAGGGGAGATACTCTCATGGTACTGGTGCCAGGCCCACCAAGCGGCAAGAGGTGGGGCGTGTGAGAAACACTGGTTGGTGGTAGTGGTGCTGCTCCCTGCACGAACCCTTGTGCCATAAGGGCCCAGTTAGGCCAGTGGCCAGTGACATTGGGTACCTACCGTGCTACCTTTAGCGCTTTCAGCACCCTCCCACCTCCTAACAGTGAGGCAGTCCAGCACTGTGAACAATGTCCATCTCCACCAAGGAGGAGAACAAGTACAGTATACACACTATAGCATATTGCAGCTATTCAGAGACCCAAACCCCCCCTCAGTGCTGATGATGATAATCTCCACTTCACCCACACACGTCAAAAAAAAAGAATCTTCTTCCCCATACTACAGCAGCACACAGACCCCAATACCAATGCCTCCCGGCTGCCTCCAACATCGCAACTTACTCGCTGCGGCTGGAAATTGATGGCCAAGCCAACAAGCCTACATCCTCATAAAGTCCTGACAGCCTATGACAGCGCCAATGCAGATGCCAATGCAGATGCCAATGCAGATGCCGAATGGCCTGGTGTCTCTTGTCTTGGCTGCGCCGCAATGTGGAAATCAGCCAACCTTGACGGGCTGAAGTGTCATATTACCCAAGCCCACACAAAGAAGGAGAGAGAGGGGGGAGAGCAGGCTACAAGCACCTGTCGCTATTGTGAGGCACATGCATGACTTGTTGCCCACACGTCCTGCAACAAGTGGTGACGACTCTTTAGTTAGCCACCGTGGCGGGCTCAAACAACGCCCCAGAGGCATCCTTTGGGCCTCCAGCTCCTTATTCCTCGAGGCTGACCAAGCCTGCCACTGCCAAGCCAGGCCTCCCAAGTGGTGGCCTCAACTTCTCCTGCGATACTCACCCACCCACTGATCATCATCATCATCTTCAAACCCCTCTAGGCCCTCGCAAGCAAAGACCAGCATCGCAGCCAGACGTGCAGATCGGCAGTGCTGAGAGGTATATCGAGATGGCGCCCCCCGCATGCGTCCAAATTCGTCATCTGGTCTCATTGGCTCTACTTCTTGGCTCGTTCCTTGGTGCCCATCCTGTCTCTTCTCCTACTGCCAACCGCATGCTGTGTGTGTGTGTGACATGGCACCACCGCATCCATCCAGCCTAGAACCTCGCCTCACCTTATCTTGTCTCTTGAGAAAGAGAGAGAGAGAGAGGGAGGGAGGGAGGGAGCTTCGTCGGGCGGCAATATGCGCCCTATCGATTGAGAAAGAAGCCTCTCTTCCCTCACCTCCTTTCTCAACCATCCAGGTGCCCTGGCAACGTCCTTGTTCACAGACTGGCGGAACCATTCGAATCGCATGACGTGAACTTGACCGCCCTTCACCGTGATTGACGCTGGGGCCCTCAATCTCCGTGCAGTGGAGACGGCTTGTCGGGCCCAGGTCTCGCGATATGAGTTCTGGCCCCCCCTTGGCCCAGACTCTGTTCTCCGTCCCCCAAGGGCCTTAGCTCCGGAGGACAAGGGGGGGGGAGGGAAACTCTGCAACTCGGCTTCGGCTTGGCTTTTTCCCCTTGAATGGAAGTCGTGGTGGTGGGCTCATGGATCGAAAGTCAGCCAGCAGGTGAACGCACGACCGCAAGCAAACACGAGGTGGGCATGAATTATGAGTCGGGATCCATGCAGCAATTCCGGTACATCACACATCACCTGCCACGCCGTTTGGTAGGGCGTTCCCGACCTTCTAGAAACCTTCCAATCCCCGAGAGAGAGAGAGAGAGGCCCTCCTCCCCCGGCGGGCCAAGAACGTCGACCGCCACTATGAGATACTATATGCGCGTGTGTGGTAGATATCCTTCCCCTTTTGAGAGGAGGACCCGCTCTGAATCGTTTGGAATTTATCTACCACAACAACACACACACACCTTCGAAAATGAGACTGCGAACAACCTCCAACCTCCCACCCCCCAGTCGGATATTTATCAAGGTCTTGGCACGATCATGTAGCCCGACGGACAACGAACATGCTCACCTAGGGATGATCGGCCTGAGCATGGCATGGACTTTCCCTTGCCACGTGCTGCGGCGGATACACTGCTCAAGAGTGAGACCTAGAAGTGCCATGTGTCTCATCGAATGGCTGTCATAATGCTGCACCGAGGTAGCATGATGCACTTCTGACCCCCGACGTGATCATAAATGCACAAATGCTGCGGAATCTTTGTGAAATTGTCTAACGGCAAAATCACACGCAGGCTGACGACGAGGCGTATTCGAGTTCCAAGACAGCCAGCCAGACAGACAGACCCCCCCCCCCCTCCTTTTCTTCTTTCATTATCATATACTTGCCAGACTTCCTCCTCGGCAGAGTCTTTCTTCTTTACAATATAGGAGAAAGGTCGCGTCGCCCTCGCAGTGGCAAGACACATTACGTTGCCCGGCAAGATTGTGCTGCATTCGATTGAGGCTGTGCAAGGAAAAAAAAAAAACTCTAAAGCATCCGTAGCGTGTGGTGGGCCCCTTGGCAACCTCTCATTCATCTATCTACTTATGATGTTACAGAGAGGCAAGAGAGCGGCCTGATAAGTTGCCTCCTTCAGCAGACGATGCAACAAAGCCAAGCACACTTCCGAACAGGAACCGAGGGAATTCATGACTTGTGTACGACCTGGACTTCCCTACCCGGTTTTGCCTCGTCGCCAACCTCGCTTGATATCATCTCCCTCCCTTTCTCTCTCTCTCACTCTCACTCTCTCTCTTCCCAACACACCACCCCCTCCCTCAAGTCGGGGAAGAAGGATCTGTGGGGCCCTTTTTTTTGCTTTCTTTGTCTGTATTGCGTAAGTATGCACGCCGTTCTGAGATCTTGGTCCCTAAGTGCTCAGCCACCACAAGTGTACACCAACCAGTATTCAATCAGGGTTGCCTTGGCCCTTTGGGGGCCCACCATCGGGGTACATCGGCCCCAGATCCATCGGCCAACAACCTATTCTCTCTTCCTCTAGATTTGTTTCCTAATGTGGGAAGTGATGATGATGCGAGCGAAAGGAGAAAGACAAGAGAGGAGGTAGGGGCTCAGCTCGAAAAAGACCACGTCGTAGTAATGATACTACTTTACTGGCGCCGTGGTGGTGTAAGCGCCCTGGTGCGATAATTAGCAACACGCAAGGCGCACTCCGCTCCCTTTTTTCCTTTCTTCTTTTTTCTACAACATATTGAAGATTCGCCTTGGCCTTTTGTAGACGTCTCGCAGGGCCGATCACAATGATACTCCTATTCATGCGGACGGACTCATTAGAGAGCCCGTACCATGGTCTTGTCATGTCTGTCTGTCTGTCTCTGTCTTTGTCTTGTCGTCTGACGTGTCGTTTCAGTAAGATCGACTTTCCGTTACTTCACAGCCTCCATGGTCCCGAACCAGCCGTGCTCTCCGCCCTCGTACAGCCAGTTTCTACTGCGGCAGAAAATATCACGAGGGCAAGTGGGCGAGGAGGAACACGCCAGTCCGACCTCGTCCGGGATTGCCTCAGCCAGGATTCGCACGCACGCATTCAGCCTGGGTTTGGTGGCATTGCGCTTCCCACGCTGGGTCCATGCGACCTCATGCGCCGCGCCATCATACCATGGCAGAGCCGCCTTCGAAATAGAATGGATGGCTCAAGCATCGTATGTGTGTGATTCTTAAATCCAGGCGTGTATGGTGTTGTCCCCCACGCCCAAGCGAGGAACAATCGCAGACAGCAAGCGTCGCAAAGCCTCGAACGATTCCACCCTCCCCCCCACCTTTTTTTTTTTTCTTCTTCTTTTTTCTTTCTTCCTTTCACCTCCTACCCAGATCAATCTCCCTCACCAAAACCATCTGCGCATCACCGTCGCCCTCAGCTCCGGCACCCCCATCCTCCTCCACGCCCGCCCACGGTCCTACCCCCAACCGCAGGGCCTCGCTCCAGAACCCCGCCACGACCCTCTCCCTCAGCTCGTCCCCCGTCTGCTTGAAATCCGGAAACGCGTTCACCTCCAGTAGCCACGGCGTCCCCGCCGCGTCGACGAGAAAATCCAGCCCGTAGACCTCGAACGCGAACGGTAAGGGCTGGAAGTGCACCATCATGACCCGCGCCGCGGCCTCAAAGATCTCGCCGCTGACCTCGCAGATCTGGGAAAAGATGGACTGCCGCAGAGCGGGATCCATGCCGAGGTCCCAGAACCGCTGGACAGACAGGGCGTCCGCCCTGGGACCTTGGAGGCACGTGTTGGTCAGGTGGGCGTCGAGGTAAGAAGAAGAAGAAGAAGCCGCAGCAGTGGGGGTCGTCTCCCAAGGTGGCGAGTACGGCCGAGCTGCGAACAGGGCCAGCATTTCCCGGCACACGTAGACGCGCATTGCCCCGGCGCAGAGGACGTACGTCCTGATGTGGAACTTGCGGTTGTCGCAGCTGGGGAGCAGCAGGGGCGGGTGGATGTAGGGCTGCGCGACAAAGTGGCGGAGGTGTGAGGTTGTGATGTAGTCCTTGTCGTCCTTGTCGTCCCTAGGCGGGCCCTCGTCCTCTTCTTCCTCGTCGTCAGAGGAAGGCTCGTCCTCCTCCCACCCGTCAAAGATCCCCTGTAGCTCCTCCATCGTAGAAAACAGTCGTATGCCCTGCCCGCGATCGCTCATGCTCGGCTTCAGGATCCACCACGCCCTCTCCTCCGCCGCGTCCTCGCCCACCTCTTCGTTCGCCTCCATACTCGCCCGCAGGTCAAACGCCTCGACGAGCGCGTCGTCTAGGAACTCGGCGTAGTCGACCTCGAAGGCCTCGCCACGCTGCACGTGGGCCCGCAGGGGCGAGGCCGGGTTCTTGGCGACCCAGTGGTCCACGGTGGCGGACAGGAAGTGCTTGCGGATAAGAGCCTTGCGGATGATGTAGCTGTTGACGAGCGAGGCGGACGGGCTCGCCATGGCGCGGTCGAAGTCGATGGCCTCGTAGGCGCGGACCTGGAGGAGCTTGGCGCCTGGAGGTAGGGCTGTGGGATTGGCCGGCAGGAGGCGGAGGCGAGAGGGCGGGATGAGGGCCTGCAAGGCCGAGAGGATGATGGGCTGGACGTATGGGTCTTCATAGTCGACTATGGCGTAGATGATGTCTTTCTCCTCGGCTGGCCTGAGTGGGAGCGCGGTGGCTGCGTCTTCTTCTTGCACATCCCTAGAAAAATTGCACCGTAGTAAGAATCCAAGTCTTACCAGGGGGGAGAAAAGAGGAAGAAGAGCAAGAGTGCATGTATCCATCGCTTGTCTATTTCTAGAAAATGGCTTCTAATATGGCTCTATACCCTCCTCAAGTCTTTTTCTCTTTCTTTTCAAAGGCCCAAATGCGAATCCGACCCGTGCGCGGAGTGAGACCAAAAAGACAAGAGAAGAAGAGAGATACAACAGAGCAATACGTTGGTGATGCTCCATCTCGTAGGCGCAGGTGAGGTCACTCACAGCTTCAGCTCCTGCTCGTGTAGGTGCTCCGCGGCATGCCAAAAGTTTGCCTTCAACGCCGTCACGCTGTGTGGGGGGTGTGTCCCTGTCAGTATATAGTACAATAGAGAAGGGTGAGAAAGACCCAATGGGGCTCGACTAGATATCATCGATCGGGTTTGACGATGAGACTTACCTCGTCTTGCCCGCTCTCACGACCTGTCCGTCAACATGAGAAGGCGCTTCACCCGTGGCCTTCATCACATCGCCCAGCTGAGGCGCCCACTTGAAGTGCCTATGTACATGACCGCTGGTGTTGTTCTTCTTCTTCGCCTCCTCGTCATCCTCCACAACGGCAGCCCCGTTCATCTCCCCGCGCCGTATTCTCTCCTCCTCCTCGTCCGCATCCCCACCGTCCTCCGCCGCTACCGCCTCGAATGCGCTGTTCCCGGCAGTCCAGTAGTTCTGCAGACACGGCGCAAACACCGTGGCTGCCTCGCCGACCCCTTCGACCAGCGGCACGTTCACGCTGTATACATCGACGCTCCCGTCCGCCGGCCACTGTCGCACCAGCGCCTCGATGACCCGCACGCCGTGCTTGCTTGCGCCCGCCACAATCTCCGGGTCGTGGTTCCGGCTGAAGAAGGCATACGACAGCGCGATGGCCCGCTTCCCGCACGCGGCGGCCTCGAGCGCCCCGCCCAGCGTGCCCGAGCTCAGCGCGAACACGGCTGTCGTGTTGCGCCCATAGTTGGGGCCCGACACCACCAGGTCGACGGGGCCTCGGTCGCTGAAGTAGTGGTATAGCCCGATCTGCACGCAGGAGGCGGGCGTGCCGTCTACCAGGACCCATTCCTCGACGGTGCCGTCGGCTGATGGGCGGGCGTGCGTGCTTCCGTGGGCGGTTTCGTCGTCGGCGGCGCCGAGGCCTGCGGGGAGCGAGGTGGTGGACGAGGAGGGAGGTGGCCTGTAGTAAAGCGGCTTGACGGTCTGGCCGATCATGTGTGCCTTGCCGATCCAGCTGCGCTGCGTATGAGGCAGGCAGACGCTGATGACATGGCCGGCGGACTGGAGCTCGCGGACAAGAGAGTGGACATAGGGCGAGGAGTGAGGAGACGGTGGGCCGTCGTCATTGACCACGAGGATGTGCATTTTTTTTTTTTTTTGTTGGTGTCTTGTGGCCGTGTTTTTTCTTGGTTGATAGAGCAAAGTCTAGGAGCTCTCGATTAAGTGTCTAGGGAGACGTCTGTATAGAGATCTAGAAGACAGAATCTATCCAATTGATGGAGTGAGAGGGGAAATAAGAGAGAGGTGGAGAGGAAGAGAGAGAGAAACAGAGAGAAAAGGATCCCAAGAGAATGTTTGTCGTTGTTGTTGTTGTTGCGGAGAGAAGGTACGACGTAGGAAAAATCAAAGACGTGCCTGCTGCGGGGAGGGGAGCTTGTCGTCATGCCGGCCGGGCCAAACGACATCGGCAAACCGCCAACGCAAAGAAAGGTCAGTCCACGTTCAGAAACACCTAAGCGTATAGTCCTCGCTTGTTACCAGAATTCACATTGAGAAGCACAATCATCAGTCTTTTTTGACCTTGGTTTGAGATTATCTATCTGACAATTCATACTGATTCTGACATAAGTGTCTGTTTGTATGGAGAAAATCGACACCACGACGCCATGCCCTTTTCCCTTTGGATATCGAGCCGTCGAATCCTGTTACGCAGACCTTTTTTTTATAAAAAAAAACAACAAATCATACTTCTTGTGCCCCATACCCTAGTACGGGAGTCGTACGCAATGCACAATGTCTGAGTCGAGAGAACATAAACAAAACCCAACAAGAACACCAATAGGCTCGATGCGATGATGTGAACTAGAGGCCGCCACACTAGGCCAAATCATCATATCCCTTCTTCCCAACGTACCGCGCCAACATGCTGGGTACTATCCTGTTCCATTTGTTGTTGGCTCCCTGAAAACAAGGCCTCAACACGTCGTAGGCCCTGTCCCTAGTGTGGAGCAAAGAAATAAAAGACATGACATGATAGGCCCAACAAGACACCAGCGGTCTCACAGGCATCTTCCCTCCTAAGCCTTGGTCCGCTTGGCGGCAGCATCGTTGCTGAGTGGCTCACCAGCGCGTTTCTGGCCTTGCGAGGAGGAAGCAATTGGGCTGTTCTTGGTCCTCTGCCAGCCGTCGAAGGGGCTTCGGCCACCAGCTCGTTTGCCCTTGCCCTTGATCGGGGTAGGCTCGTCGGCGATGAGCTTCTTGGACCGTGTTGCACGGGAGGTGGCAGGGGGTGAAGCAGGTGCGAACTTGGGCGCCTTGGGCGTGTTGGCCTTGTCACCAGTGGCCTCGACAGGCGTCTCGACAGTCTCGGTCTCTGAGACGCTGGCCTGCTGCTGCTGCTGCTCCTCCTCCTCGATGTCTGTCTCTGCCTCCTCCTCGGGGATGAGCTCATTCTCCTTGCTGGCCTTGGTGGGAGGGAAGAGCAGACGAGGCTTCACAGCCGGTCGAGAGGATGCCTCGCCTTCGGTGAATCTTCTAAAGACCCTCTTGCCACGGCTGAAAGGATAATATTAGCATCATGGGGAGATTAATCGAGATTCAGAATTCGGTGCGTCAACTTACAAGACATAGAGCATGCCATCTTCGCGCTTCAGGTTCTCCTCAACAATCTCCTTCTCAACGGCAGCATTCTTCTTGTTGCGGGAGCTGCGGCGAACGGCAACCGTGGAGGCGGTAATGCCAGCTTCACCATAGAAGGGGTTGTCGGTGCTGTCATCGACCTCAGGCAGACGGTTCTCGGCGTCGGTGAAGATCTCGATGGAGGCGCCATCGTCATGGATCTCGAAGCTGTCCAGCGAGATGTTGTTGGTGCGCTTGGCGCGCGACTTCTTGGGGCTCAACTGTTGCTGCTGCTGCTCCTCTTCCTGGTGGTGCTGCTGCTGCTTGCTGAAGAGGTTGCGCGCGACCGCGGTAACGTCCTTCTCGCTCTGTTTGGAGTGCCTGTTGGCGGGGGTCTTGGCGGGGGTGGGGAGGGCGAGCGCGGCGCGCGAGAGCTGGGCTTCCATCTTGGAGGGATGGCCAAGGACGGCAGCGGCATTACGGATGCTCTCCGCAGTCAGGGAGCCCGAGACACTGCGCGAGGCCGAGGGGGGCTGGCGCCTCTTCTGGGGGGAGGTCGGCGGCGGGGAACTCATGCTGTCGGACTGGCGCGACTGGCGCGACTGACGTTCTGCAGAGTTGGATGTTGTGGGTGGTGCAGACGAGGTGTGGTGATTGTGAGAGGGTCGCGACGTGCGACCTGAGGAGTGAGGTGACGGTGTGCGGGTGTGAGTGGAGGTGGTGGTGGCGGCGGCGGTGGTATGTTGTGAAGAGAGACGAGCTGACTTGCGAGGTGCGGGAGAGTAAGGTTCCCAGTGGTCGCCAAAGCCGCCGAGTCTTGGGGTTGGTGGAGTGTTGATCGAAGCTGGTGAGCCACCCCGCGTTGGAGTTGTAGCAACATAAGCTGTTGCCATGTTGTAGGTAGGTCGATCGAGCGGCTCAGAATTTGGAGACTTTTTGATCGAGAGTCCCTTTGTGGTTTCGCTCAGGCAGCTCGCTGAGCTGCTTGTTCCCAGTGGGCGGCGACCCGTCGCTTGTCCTCGTCGCTCTTTTGGCGTGTGACGCACAAACGGTTTGCTAGAGTAGTTGGAACCAAAGAATCGAGAGCAACTTTCCGGAGGCCACGTCTTTTGGGAGTTGCAATGTGTGTAGGATACGCCAACAGAGGTTGGGCGGGTCGAGGGGTGGATGACGCGGAGCTGAGGGCAAAGATGGGAAAAAGGGAGGGTGAAGCGGTCAGGGTTTGGGTTGGGTGCAGCAGGATATAAAGGAAACGAGCTAGCGAGAAAGGTGTGCTCTCCTCTCTCTCCTTCTCTCCTCTCTTTCCTTCCTTCAGCAATTCTTATTTTTATGGGCCACTGTAGTTTGACTGCCCAGACAAGAAAACAAGAAGAGAAAAATAAGGGTGCTTTTTTTAATGCTCTGGGAATAATATTCCTTTCGATTACTGGGAAGAACAAGCCACGACTTGGGGTAGTTCAGTCATGTCATGAAAGAGTGTCGCATCTGGTAAAAAGGGAAGAAGAAAGAAGGGGGGGGTGTCGGATGGGTGGTTTGGTGCAGAAATTGGGGGCAGTTTGGTGGAAACAGGGAGAGAAGAGAAGAGGGAAGGGAGGGGGGCTGGTGGTGTCTGCCAGTGCCGAGTGCTGAGTGCCCAACCTGCCAGGTCAAAAGAATGGGGCTGGTGCTATGGTGGATCCCCTGTCCTGGCAGAACAACAGCAGATCTGGACCAATCATTTCAGTGTAACCAGAACGCGTGTCGCGTCTCGACGCGTCCTTCTCCGAAAAATCAACAATCACCCTAAACAGGCAAAAACATAAACCATGCCATGCCAACACATTCTGCAGCTCAAACCAAGATCGACGTCATACCTTTTCCGTCCTCCGTAACCGTCTTGGAGATTTTCCCCGCGGCTGGCGATCAAAAGGCGAGGCAACAGGACATTGCACATACGACCGAGCTTACCAGGATTGATTGATTGGTTTGAAACATGGCAGAGGACGAGGTCGACCCCTCCGAGCTCTTCTCGTCACCCATCAAACCCTCCGACCTGCCGTCCAGGACACCCCCACCTCACACCAGCTCCAGGGACAAGGAGAAGGAGCCCTTTGATGCAGAGGAAGTTCGAGAGGCCGCCCTCCGTCGGGAGCTGGAGGGGGTGCGGAACATCAACGAGGTGATCGAGGGGGTCATAGGCACGCTGGAGAAGGCCAAGGGGAACATGGGAGTACGTCTTCAACACACACACACACACACACACACAGAGAGAGAGAGAGAGAGAGAGGAACCTGTGGACACTTGAGCTGCACAGAGCCAACCAGTATATTAACCAAATTTCATCGCAGAGCGTCTCTCGGACGGTCGACAACGCATCCACCCTCCTCAACACCTGGACGCGTATCCTCTCTCAGACCGAACACAGCCAGCGCCTCATCCTCAACAAGGACTGGAACGGCTCCACCAGGGACCTCGAGGCCGTCGAGGAGGAGAGGCTCGAGCAGCAGCTGGCTGCGCAACGCCGGGCCGAGGAGAACGACCGCCGGCGCGAGGAGGCTCGGCGGAGAGCGGAAGAACAGGAGAGGGCGCGCCTTGCAGGCACCACCACCACCACCACCACCACGACCGGCCGCAGGCGGGGTGTCCCTGGGGCGCGGGGCACGAGGACGACGCGGGCACGGGGTATTCTGAGGGGTGGAGCGGCGAACACGTCTGGGCTGGACAGAGGCGGCGCGTCTGCATCAAGCTCGAGGGCCGGATCCCAGATAGGAAGGGGGCTCGGCGCGGGACGGACAGCGCGTGGGACCAGGGCGACAGGACGAGGCGTGAGATGATGTGCCATTCTGCTGCTTTCTTCATCCTGCTCCTGCTGTGCCATACTATGCATTCATTCAATGATACCCCTTTTTCCTGTATGACTCACAAAAGAGGCATACATATTCAAAAATTAAAAAAATAAAAATAAAAAATAAAAACTGATTATCCTATATATTGTGACCCCCTTGGTACCGTCATGTCATCACCATAGTTCACGATGAGCCCTTGGGCTTGAAGAAGGCACTCAGCTTCTGCATCCTCGCCGTGTTCACCTTCTTCAGCTCCCTCACGCCCCTGCTCTCCCCGGCCTTCTTCCGCTTCTCCTCCTCCTCCTTCCTCCTCCTCTTCTCCTGCCTGTCCTCATCATCCTCGTCCAGCGTCCTCTTCCGCGAGTAGTCCGCGGCCGACCGCGCCGTCATGGCCTCCTGGCGCAGCCTGGTCAGCTGCGCGACGTAGTCGTCTAGAGGACCAAAGTCAACCGCCGCCGCCGCCGCCGCCGCCTCGGGGGTTTTGTTTTCTGTGAGCCTCTTCTTGAGCACTGATGCCATGGCCGCCGGCACGTATGACGAGCAGATGAAGTTGAACGCGATCCGCAGGCGCTGCAAGCCGACGATCTCCTCGGGTGCCTGCATCACGGAGGACACGTCCTTTGATTCCGGCGGCGCGCCCTCAATAGACTCCTCTACCACTGAGGTTGCGGCGGTTGATGCTTCTGATGCCGATGTCGCAGTGGTGGTGGTGGTGGTGGTGGTGGTGGTGGTGGTAGCAGCTGACGACTGTGACCCGTCCCCCTCCGATATGGCCGACTCTTCGGCCTGCAGCACGGCCACCGCTGCCCCACCACCGCCACTGACAACCCCCAAGGTCCTCTTGACGCCCAGCACAGGCGCCTCCAGCGCCTTCACCACAAACCTGTCTTCCATACTCGCCGGCAGTTTGCTCTTAGCCATCCGCCGCGCCTTGGCCAGCACCTCGGCAAACAGCTTGTCCTCGCTGAAGCGGAACATGGTGTCGTCGCCCGCCTCAGCCGTGTCACAGCACGCAGCCATGCGCCTCTCGAGTCGTCGCCTCCATGCGGGCCACCGCACGACCGTGTCGCGGAGGTGCGGCGCCGCCTCGCCGACGGTGTCGAGGTGGTCATCGCTCGAGAGAAACATGCGCCTGCCCGCGGTGGAGAATTGTGCTGCCAGGGCGGGGAGGGCCAAGAAGAGGGGGTCGATCGGAGTGGCGAGGTATAGATCGGCGCTCTTCGTGATCTGGGTCTCGAAGGAGGGAGAGGAGGAGGAGGAGGAGGAGAAGGAGGAGGAGGCGGTGGTGGTGGTGGTGGTGGTGGTAGGATCTGCGCCCTCGAGGAGCCAGCTCCGAGGGGTCGTCTTGGGTGCGGATATTCTGGTGAACTCGTAGGCGCCCGTGTCTGGACAGATCAGGTATCGGGAGGGCTTTGAGTAGCGAGGGTGTGTGAGCGAGACGACTCTTGCCTCGGGAGCGGCCGTGTCCGGAAGGATGAGGACTTTTGGTGGATTGGAGGACTCTGCAGGTAGAAGATGCCTTGATGTGGTGGGCTTGGTGTCTTCCTCTGCTGCTACTCCTCCTCCACCTCTTCCTCCTCTGCCCGAGGGAGCCTTGCCAGCACCCTTTCCTGTCCTCGTCCTCGCCATATCCTCATCAGTCAGCAGTGTATAGTATGAGTCCTGTCTTCATCCAGGGGATGAGATCTCAAGATGGGTTCGATCGAGATCCGGATCAGAATGGTGTCATTGTCATGGATTGTTGTTGTTGTCCTCCCAGCGGGTACGTGAATCTTTGCAGGCCTAAAACAAAGCACGTTGTTTACGCGCTATGCAGAATAATAGTGTATCGCGTAAAGTACTTAGCAAGCAAGGATTCGCGTTTGTGGTTTAGGGGAATCTCGCGTCAGTGTCGCGACGTCGTCTTGCATCTCCCTTCTCCTCCAGACCCACCAACCAATCAAAACTTGAGCCGCCCTCCACTGCACAACTTAAGAAAAACATCAGAAAACTCTGAATAATATTATGATTATGATCGAAGAGGAGCCCGCCCATGATACTATACTACGGTTGCATTTCATGCATGCAGTGGGGACGCGGTGTATCTTCTAATTTACAAAGCAACATCCTATTTTGTTGACTTCTCAGGCACGAATCGATCTTGTTTGGTCGATCTCCCCTCGCGAGACCCATAAACCGTCAGCCCTGTCGCTTGTTAGTTAGTTCGTCCAGGGAATTGCCCCGGGATCTAATATTCCCCCCCCCCCCCAAAAAGGTGCTAGAGGGGGTGGGAATTGGGGGGAGGGGGGAGGGGGAGAGGGGAATCTCGCTTCAGCGCTTGTTTACTTTAACTGTCACAGTACATTTTGCCGCCAGCCACACATGCATGACCTGGTACAAACAACACAGCCACCCTAGCACTTACCCACTATTACCACTACCTAACCAGTGCTGACCTGCTAACCACCCACTAACCACCCACTGACCGATCGACCACCACCCACCACTAGACCACTAGCACATACACACACACACACACACACACACACACACACACCCCCCCCCCCAACCACACGCGAAACGACGACATCATCACCTATCATCCAGTCAGTATTTACTTTTTTTCCTTTCCTTCTCCCACCCTCGTCTGCAGCAAAACATAAGACGACAAAACGCGGACCCACAGCCCACCCCCGGAGTTCGTAAACAACACCACGAGACAGAGAAAGAGATCCATCCATCCCAACCAATCAACCAACACATCCGTTTACCCATGCCCTGTCGTCGGGTACGACAACTACAGCTGGACCGTGGTGCTGGTGGTGCTCAGGCGTGGGCGAAATTAATTGGCTGGTGCCAGGACCTGTCCAGCAAGGCGAAACCCCACTCCACCGCATCCTTTCCCACACACGGTCATACTGCACGGGGCACACTACAAGTTGTCCAGCTGCCACTGCTGCGCGACACAGTCTGGGGAGACCTGCACTGATTGAGGGGCAGAGACGAAGTGGCACCTTGTTGTATATGCTTGGCAATCCAGTCCCAAAGAACACGATGCCCCCACGTGAGTGTCAACTCTGAGAGAGAGAGAGAGAGAGAGAGAGAGAAAGAGAAAGAGAAAGAAGAAAGAAGAAAGAAGGGGAAAAAAAAGAAGAATAGAAGAAAAAAGAGGAGAAAAAACAGGGCAGAGAGCAGAATACAAGAGGAGGACACTGCCATATAGAAGGACTGCTGCTCCACACTGTTTCAATTCCTCGCGCGACTGACCAAAAGCCGCAAACACCAGTAGCCGCCACCACCACCGCTGCACCAGCAGGCCTCGAGCAGCAGTGGCCACCACGATCGCCCAAAGAGGCACTCCTCGGTACACCCGGCGGCCGCGAGCGCTACAGACAGATGCTCGCCCAGCGATCCACCTCGCCCTCGCCCCTGAAGCCCAGACCGACCACCACAGACCTCGTACACCGGCCCTCGGATATGATGACGTGGGGAGGAGGAGGAGGAGGAGGAGCAGGAGCAGGAGGCGACCCCATGGATCTGGACGACGAAGGCGACGATGAGGAGACCCTGCAGTTGAAGCTCCAGGAGATACAGGCGCAGCTGAGGCTGAAGAAGCTGCGCAAGGAGAAGGCCAGGGCCGCAAACGGGCCACAGGCAGCAGGAGCACCCTCCTCCAGCCAGCAGCCTGAGGACAATGCTGCTGCCAGGAATCAGAGGCCCGACTCGGTCTCCATGGCGCGGCCGGGCATGAAGATAAAAGAGATCAGGAGGACAGATACTGCGGCGCGACCCCCGTCAAGACCACCAGCCGTCGAGGTACCCGCGTCGCCTGTGAGAAGGGCACAGCCACCACCGCCTGGCGCGCAGACATCGCCCAGCCGGGTGCTGCTTGGCATCGACAAAGGCCTAAAGGCTTCGGACGTCTCGTTGAAAAGGGCCCCAAGCCTTCGAAAATCCTTTGACGATCTAGGAGGATCACAGGCCGGAGGCTACCTGCGCAGTTCGAGGAATCCCGGCTCCTTCGACGAGAAACAGAAACCCCTCAGCTTCAGCGAGAGGCTAAAGGCCGCCCGAGAGGAGGAGAATGTCCGCCAGGACACGAGGGACAAGGCCGCAAGGTCACGAAGCACAGCCTTCAACGTGGGAAGGCAAGAGATGGAGGTCTACAAGAGCAACGCCACAGATATAGTAGACGAGCATTCACCCATGGAGAGGGGCTTCACAAAAGACGAGATATTAGGCAAGACAGCAGCCGACAGGTCAAGGGCTGGGTTTCTACAGCGAAGCAACACCACGTCCAGCGCGCGCACATCATCGTTTCCGGCACCCGCCGGCTCCTTCACCGACGGCAACGATCCACAGGCCTCCTTCACCTCTACGACCTCTGAGCCCCAGAAATCCTCGTCATCTGCCTCCTTCGAACCGTACTCCTCCTTTCACCTCTCCAAGCGCATCCTCCCTCACCAGGTCGTCGCCCGCGCCATATCGGGCAAGACGACGTACTCTCTCCAGGACCTCCTGCGCCAGGTCAAAGCCCCCGACTGGTCCCTCCCAGACGACGTTATCGACAGCGTCGTCTTCGCCATCGTAGCGTCCAAGTCGGAGCCGCGCAGCCACAAGCCACAATTCGACGCCGAGACAGGCAGACTGAAGACCTCCGACCGGGGCAAGTACATGGTCCTCACGCTGGTCGACCTGCAGTGGGAGATGGAGCTCTTCCTCTTCAACTCCGGCTTCGATCGCTTCTGGAAGCTCACCCCCGGCACCGTCATCGCCATCCTCAACCCGGACATCATGCCGCCGCCGCCAGGGAAACAGGACACCGGCCGCTTCAGCCTGACCATCAACTCGGATGCTGACACCATCCTCGAGGTCGGCATGGCGCGCGACCTCGGCTTCTGCAAGTCCGTCAAGGCCAGCGGCTCCCTCTGCAACAGCTGGGTCAACGCACGGCGCACAGAGCACTGCGAGTTCCACACGAACTCGGCCCTCGCCAAGACACGCGGGGCGCGCATCGAGATCAACGGTGGCGTCGGCTTCGGGCTCGAGGGGAGAAGGACGCACTCGCGTGGCAGGAGAGTGTGGTTCAGATCCGCCGAGGAGGCCGCCAGAGAAGAGCGCATAGAGAAGTTTAACGACACCAACGGGAAGTTGGACTACGACACGGGGAGCCGATACTTTGTGAGCGGGGGCAGGCGGGGCGCCAACAACGAGGAGCTCGACGCCGCGGCGCAGCTGGCCGACACGCGCGAGAGGGCCGAGGGCCTGAAGCGCAGGCTCGCAGCCAAGGAGAAGGAACGGGACATCGCCAAGAAGCTGGGCGAGATGGGCGGCAGTGGCATCGGCGGGCAATACATGCGCGCTGCGGCGACAGAGCCCTCTGGTCCGGCCAGGACGACGACGACGACGAAGTCGCAGGCCTCGCGATTCGGCAATGGCAGGACAGCCGCGTCCATGGCGCCACCCACGGCCGCGCGCTTCAGCCCTGCGCTTAAGGTGCCTAGGATCCCGCTGCCGGGCACGTATCACCACGACGACGACGACGACGACGACGAGGATGGTCAGGGAGAGCGCAAGGTCGATGCGCGCTCTCTCGGGCTCATCGCTCCGCGCGGCAGCGAGCCCAAGATCTCCCTGAGCCCCATCAAGCGCAAGCGCCAGGACAGCACGCAGAGCTCCTTCAACACGAGCTTCGAGGGCGGCGGCGCGACCGGCGGCCGCGGCCCCCACCACAACAACGCCACCACCACGGCCTCCTCCACCACGTCCTCCTCCTCGGCCTCGCGCACGTTCGGCTGGGGCGGGAGCCTGCGCGACAAGCTGTCCCGCATGCGCGACGGGGAGAGGCTGAACCTCAACCTCCACGCCAAGAAGGACAGCACCAGCACCGTGGCGTCCGCGTTCCGGGACAAGGACCGGAGCCCCGTGCGCAAGAAGACGCGGTTCGTTACGGAAAAGGGTATCCGTGAGGCTGGGCGGGAGAGTCTCCCCGGCGGCACCGGTGGGGATCGAAAGAATATCCGCCCTGGTGTGGCGGGGCTGTACAATAATGGCGGTGGCGGCGGTGGCGGCAGCAGCAGGCGGGTCGACCTCAGGGGGCGGGAGGTGGTGTTGGATGAGGACGAAGACATGGATGAGCTTGTGGTCGTGAGGTGAGATGAGCCCCGCCGGACGGTTATTATTACTGTTCATCTATTGTGTGTGTGTGTGTGTGAGAGAGAGAGAGAGAGAGAGAAAAGAGAAGGGCCCTCCCTCTTTGTAAAGAGAGGGGGAGAAGGGGGGGGGGGACCCAGGATCGGCATTTTGTATGGGTGTGTTTATATCAAGGCACTCTTGAATATGTTTGCCAGGGCAGAAGAAGCTGGACGATGGTCAATCCTCTCCCTTTTTTTTTTTTTTGTTCTTTTTTTGTCTTCTGCTTTTCTCTGTCTGTCCGGGCTAGAAAGCATCTCAAACGGAAATAAGGCATAGGATACACGGACACGGCATCGGCATCGGCATATGGGCAACACGGTGTTGGGTTCAGGGCATGGGCGGAACACGGGATGGGGTATGGCGCTCTGTCTCTCTCTCTCTGTCTGTCTCGTTCTATTTTTTTTTTCTTTCTCATTTTTTCTCAGGATCAGAGAGAGAGAAAGAGAGAGAGAGAGAGAGAGAGAGATGAATGAGGTCACGATAGGCATAATTACAATATTTGTGTCCCAAAGAAACGAAGACGAAAAATAAGACAACCTCGTAGAAGAAAAGACAAAACCGGGAGGAACTCTGTATCCGGCCCCTTCTTCTCACATGTGACTGTGATTCAGCTATGTTGTCGGTAACATAACCAAATTACCCATCGAGAGATCCAGCTATCAAGTCGCACATCACTCTTCTCGTCTCGTCTCGTCCCGCCCTGACAATGAATCTCGAAACCCTTATTACGTCGAGAGGCTTCAGCTATATATATATATATGGAGCTCCTTGCGTAATTACTGTATTCAATTCATAATGTATATACATGATGGCCTTTTCTTTTACTCTGTTGCAATGATCCATCAAGAAAACAAGTCCCGGCGGGGAAGGTAGATAGATTATTATTCAGATTTTTGTCCTGTGAGTCTCTCCTACTTTCTCTCTCTTTGGAGAGCAAGACAAGGTCTTGTAATACCCATCTCTACTTTCTACCTTTATATCTATCGTAAGGCCACCTCAACCAGAGAAGGTTTCAGTATTCTTTTCCAGTACTTGGGTTAGTCATTAATTACTTGAACATTCTTGGGCCTTGCCCCTTTATCAATTCCCGTCCGTTTGAGTAATTACTTTCAAGTAATAGCTACTCATACCAATGCTGCCGAAGGCAGTCATATATTACAACGCGCTTCAATCTCAAAACAACCAAAAATAAAATCTCACTTGTCACGCTGTGGGTTAGTAGTATTCAGCATGTATAAGTATGTAGGTAAGAAGGTATAGCCAGATAAATGCCTTCCCTTCCAAAGGGGTGAGAGATTGCCAGAACGCAAAACACGCTCGCTCCTCTGGACGTTTGTATTCATCGCACAGCTGTTCAGAATGATCGAACGCAGTTGGTGAGGAAAAAGCAAACGCGCACACCCGATCCAAAAAAATCAAAAAACTATCTATGCTGTTTAGTATGCATTCTCGCACACAGGATACCGTGTTGAACCCCCCCCCCCCAAAGAGTTCTTGTTTGAACATACTATCACCTGTCAGTTTTGGTGTTCAATGTTACTACAACTACAACTACTACTACTACTACTACTACTACTACTACTACTATTCCTCGACAACATTCGCTGCCACCTCTTTCGGCTCAACCTTGGAGTCGGCCTTATCCTCTTCTATCGTGGCCTCCGCTAGGGTCTCGCCAGCTGTGTCTTGTCAAGATGTGAGTGATTCCATCTTTGAGAAAACTTCACACGTATAGAGAGAGGGAACTTACTTGTCGTCAGCGTCTCCGTCTTCGTCTCCACCGGATGCTCTTCGTCCTCCACCGTCTTCTCTGTTGGCTCTTCTACCTCGGGGGCACTCTGTGGGACCTCAACGTGGTCTGCAGGCCTGGTTACTTCGGCTTCCGCCTCAGGCGGGGACTCTGGCGCCTCTTCTTCTGTCACCTTGGTCTCCTTCTCCTCCTCTTTCTTCTCCTCGACTTGTTTCTCCTGAGCTGCAGCGACGGCCGCGTCCCTGGGCCTGGGCTCTTCAGAGACATGGCTTTCTGCTATCGATGCACCGCCATCCTCCTCAGGATCAATCGACCAGACGGTGACCGCCGTGGCAAAGCTTAACTTGGGCTTATCCACAGCAGGTTTGGAAACGGGCGCAGTGGCCGGCGCGGGGGCTCTCCTCTGGGGGCCGCGAGCGCGTCCCTTGCGCGCGTCCGACAGCGGCACCTTCTCCTTGGGCTCTTCGGCCACCTCTTGGGTATTTTCCTCCTCCTTTGGCTTCGGTGCCTGGGGTCCGAGTCCCAACTTCTTATTCAGGTCGGACATGAACCCAGCTTGAAGCGCGGCAATCTTATTGCCCATGGGCCTGGCTGGGACCGCGGGTTTTGCTTTGGGCGTCGGAGCATCAGCCGATGCCGCGGCAGGTTTAGCAGGCCGGGCTGGGATCTGAGGTTTGGGACGATCTGAGACGACTGGCTTGGGCCGCTCCGGAATCACGGGCTTGTCCTTGGGGTCCGTGGTCTTCCTCTGGGGCGGCCATTCCGGCTTGTGCGGCTTGTTATCGATAGGCGACGGTTGCTCCATCTGTGGGCCTGAGACGGTGGTCTCCAGCTGCAGGCTGTCTGGGGTGTCCTCCCAGACGTCGCGGCTGGGAAATCTAGGCGCGGCACTGGGACGAGCGGCCTCCTGCGCAGGCTGTGGCTGGTTGACCGTCCGGGTGGGCTTCTGGGTTCGCCAGAGGAAGGCGTCGGGGTGGGTGGCCTCCTTTTCAGCCAGCTCTTCATGCTTGCGGGCGAAGACGTGCGCTGGTGTCTCGGTCTGGTCGCGGGACGGCACCTTGATGAGGTCTTCTTCCGGCTCAGGCGTATTGACCTCGGCGGTGTAGTGCACACTGTTGGGAGCGTCTTCCCAGATGTCACGGCTTGGGAAGCGCTGCTTCATCTCCTTAATCTGGGCGGCTGTGAGGTGGTGTTTCTTGGAGTCGTGCTCGTCGTCATCTGGGAACAAAGGCTCATACTCGATCACATCTTCCAGCGGAGTCGATCGCATCTCCGCAGACTCCGTCTTGTACAGGCTGGTCGGGCGGCTGGTGGGGCGGCTGCGGGGTGGTTCCGCCTCGTAGTCGCTCCCGCGGCGCTCACGAGAGAGCTCGACGGCCGGCACCTGGTCGTATCGGTTCTTGCTCTTCCTCACCTCGTCCTCAGCCAGGATCGGGGCGCGGTAGTCACTATCCACCGGCTCATCCTCAGGTGGCGCAGGAATGGCCTCGTCGCTAAACAAGACACTTCTCCTCCGGTTGGGCTCATCAACAACAATCACGTCGCGGCCCACGTCGGTCTGCGAACCTTGTTTCAGGGGGGACCCGTCCTGAGGCTTGGTGGAGTGCGGTCGCGAGGCTGCTTCCGAATAGACTGCCCAGGCGGCCTGCTCACTCGGCGTTCCAGCGTGGTCCGTCGTGCCTTTTGAATGCCGTGTGTTAGAAACTTGACTCGTGTGTCCGAGAGATTGTCACTAGAAAATAAGACGTACCCACGCCATGGCCGTTCACCTCGGCCGACCTGACCATCTTGTTCAGCTCCTCGCTGCTCATGGAGAAATCGGTGGCACGGTCATGCTGGTAGATGTGGTGCTCCAGCTTCAGGAGCTCGGGGTGCTTCTGGTAGTATTCCTTCTCCAGCTTGTCCTGAGGGACGACGTTGTGGCCGTGCAGACCATAGCTCCCGGGGGGCAGTCCCCGGGAGCTGCCCTTTCTCTTGTGGCTCCGAGAGCTGCTGGGCGCTTCGGCGGAGCCGTGCGCACCAGGTGCGGGAGAGGGTGCCTGGACGTCGCCGGCGAAAGCCAGCAGCGGGACCTGGACACCAATCTCGGGGATGCCGTGCTCTTCATCCTCGACTTCGCTCTGCGAGAGGCCGCTGGACGTGCTCGCCTTCTTCTTCAGGCTGCGGGTCGAGGACGAGGGGAGCTCGCTGCTCGGCTTGCCGATGCCAAAGGAGGCCGCCTTTTCCGAGTCGGTCCTCGTGACCTGCATGATGCGCTGCTTGGCGCTGAGAGCAGGCATTGTCGCCTTGGGCGCCAGGATCTTGAGGTTCTCGTCGACGGTGCGCGTCTGCTCGGGCGAGGTGCTCGGTTCCCGGGACGGGAGCTGTTCAGCCAGAGCTGCATACTCCATGCCCTCCTCGCCCACCACATTGGGGATCTCGACGCTCTTGGACCGCTCGATGGGGTCATCGTTGGAATTGGACCGGCCCGTTTTTGACGGGATACCGGCATGTAAGGGGGAAGGCGCATATCGATCTGGGTTGGGCGACAAGCCACGCTTGATGGGACGCGGGGGCACCTTGGGGAAGCCAGACGGATCACTGTCCTGGCCCCGATTAGGCCGGGGGGGGATAGTGGGAGGTTGCTGTTGTGTTGCTGCGGTCGACATCTTGGGTGATGATCCCGACAATGGGGTGCGGAACTCTGTGTTGGAAAGGGCTCAAAGTCGGAACGAGATCTCGAATGCTCAATTAGATCGACCAGTCAGTCGTTGGAAGATCCTGTCACCAGTGTCGATCGTTAGTCTGACCGGCAGTCAAAACACATTACACAGGTGAGACATTAATTGAGGTGCAATGCAAGGTATAGAAGAGAGAGTGTGGGCAATGTTGCAGCTTTCTGTGACGAGTGACAGCTCGAGAGTTTGACCAGGGGTTTAGAGGAGGGAGGGGCGGGCAGCCTGGGACGATTGGCTGGCTGGCTGGCTGGATTGACTTCTGGCCCGGGGAAGAGCTTGCAGAGCTGACCACATATGAGGTGAAGGCGTCTGACCGTCGACGGCTGGAAGAGGAGGAAAGCTCTCTAACACGTCACGGTTTCTCGCTCCACAGCGAGAGCCACCCAAAGTACACGCCAGCTACCAAAAACTCGTCGCAATGAGTCAATCCCAAGAGAGAGAGTCGATGATGGCCTCGAAGCAACCCACTGGCAGGCCCGCCCACTCGGTGAACACGGAGACGCCGTCGATGACCCAACAAGAAGATCTGGGCATACGGGTTCCCACCCCGGCCGCAATGATAACTTGTTGAACGGGGGCCCAGATAAGACGGAAACGGTCGACCTCGACGGCGGCAGCAACTGAGTGGTGCTGATCCTTCAAGGACAAACCACATGGCTCACAAAGAAGAGGAAGAAGGAGAAGAAGAAAGAAAAGAAAAAAAAAATATAGCTCGTCTACTGTCTCCATGGTTCGAATTGAAGAAGAAAAAAAGCAAAAAAAGAATGTATGCATGCGAGGCTTGCTAGCTGGAGGTGTGATGATGACGATGATTATGACTGGGAAAGTCGGCTTGTAGCAGCACTGGAACTCACCTTGAATGATCGCCAATAGTGGGGATTCAAAGGTTGGAAGGGGGTCGTCGTCGAGTAGAAGTGAGGACGGGTGGTAGTAGGCCTGAAGAGGTTCAATTGTGTACGTGGGGGAGAGGACTTGAACGAAACAACAAGAAATGCCAGAATAGAGAGAGGCTCTCTGGCGAGAAAGCAGCAGCAGCCCAGAGGGGAAAAAAAGAGAACGGGTAATGACTTATACCGGTGATGGTGTGTTGAAATGCCTTCCAGGTTATTCGCCCTCCGTCATTGGAGCTGAGGAGGTCTCCCCTCCCCACCCACAGGAAACAGGGATGTCCTCTGCACCTTAACGCAGCAGATCGCAGGGCCCCAGGCACGCCATCTACTTCCTATCGAGGTTTCGAGTGACCTCTCCTAGCAGGGGCGCCACGCTGTAGTTTCAGGTACTGGCTACCGCCTCGACGTACCGGATCGCGATTCGAGCATTTTCCTCTGCCTCGAAGCTTCTGGCTTAGCACAGTGGTTGGGACGGCCTACTGTCAACCAGTTGATTCACCCCTTGGCAAGGAGGAAAGAAGTGGCCAATTGCCCGTATGTAGGCCATATCAATTGCCGGCCAACTCTGACCTCTTTTCTTCCATCTTTTTTTTCCCCCTTCGACACCAGCGACGGTGTCTGAAGTAAAGAGAGGGGGAGAGGGAGAGAGAGAGAGAGAAAGAAGGGAAGGAGACAAGACGGTCAGACGGTGAGGCTAAAACCATGCAGCAGCACAGGTGAAGAGGGGACCCCGCAGCACTCAACATAGTAGTAGTACAGCAGAATGATGCTCTGGGCCCCACCAAGAGACTCTAAAAAAGAAAACCCCACCGTCATATGCTCACCGGATCATCCCCACTATCCCATCCTGTCCCCTTGCCATGGGCCGCAGTGACTTCACGTAAAGTGAGAGCTTTCTCAGTACGAAGTTACTCCAAGCAGGCAGGCTATACATTCCTATTTCGTGACAACAGGACCTGAACCACAGCTGCTGAACAAACCCCCTCTCCCCCGCTCTTCCTCTTTCTCTCGATCTTGGAACCAGGAAGAGAAAGGAAGGAGAAAAAAAGTTGATATCATCTATTTGCCAAACAGAATCTCAAGGAGGCAGAGGCAAATACTACTCGCTGTTGAGATGCTATAGGGAAAAAATTCAAGCACTTAAAAAATAAATACAGTACACCGTTGTCGAGTCAAGAAAGGAAAAACATTGAGAGACTTTGAAACAGGGCAAGGATTACAGCCAAATTGATCTCCAACTCCCGGAACTTGGCTTGCATCTCTCTCTCCTCACCTTGTGATCTGAGAATTTACGTAAAGGCACGGGAACATTCTACACGTCTCGTCCGACAAAGATTGCATCATCTCCTCATTCCCCTCCCCCTCGTCCGCATCCTGACTTGACTGACGCCACCTTGAACTTTCTTTTTTTTACTACATATCAATCTGGGCTAACGCCGCACGGCCACTGGGGTAGACATGTCTAGGAACTATTCATCCTTTCCATCATACAGTAGTAGCAGTAGCAGTAGTACCTCGTCTCTCTCACTAAATTTCCAGGGTGTGTAGTCTGGATGGATGATGTTTTGTATGGACCCGAGGCTTTGGTTGACCCAACAAGTGCCCGTAAAGAGGAGGTGAGTAGTCCTTAGTAATGTTCTACAGAGACGTGGGATACACCAGCCCTCGCAGCCAGTGATTCAATAGCAGCTACATAAGTATCTATGGTACACCGGTCAACACGGTCAGTAGCACCACAAAAGAATACAACAGGGCGGCTCCCAGTGTTGCAGAAAAGATGTTTACCAGTGACTCTCTCCCTCGGGTCTCGGGGGGGGAAAAAAGTAAATAAATAAATAAAAAAGGAAAAAAAAGAAGAAACCGTAACAGCCAGTAGTAGCAGAACCATAGACGCCATGGTACCATCCCGAGCATGCATCCTCGCAGTGCCACACCCATAAGAGGGAGGGGGTCCTTCCCATCCTCTGTTCACACTGCAAGAATACCTCTCAAGTCAAGTTTCCCCCCTCATCCCCCCTCTCTTTTAGAAGTATAACAAAGAAATACATCCACCAATCAGACACTCTTCAGCCAGGAGGCGTCTTCTGGTGTAAAACACACACACACACACACACACACACACACGCACACACGCACACAACAATCGTTCTCACGTCGCAAGTCCCGGCTGGGCTCAATCTCCGTATTGATCACTGCTCTTTCGCCCTAAGCACACAGCGAGCCAAGCAAGGCCATCACTACAATAGACAACTTCTCTCCCCCCTCATAAACACAGGCTCCACTTCCAGCCGGCCACATCAATCCGGGGTTTCCTTTCGTCCTCGCGATCATACGATCATCTGCGCCACGCCCGCGCCGCCCAGAGTCTTGGAGCCGACGAACTGCTGGTGCTTGACGGCGGCCAGGAGGTAGCAGAGCGCGGTGGCGGTGAGCACGATAGCCTCGGCGATGAGCGACGTCGCCTTGGGGATGATGCTGAGCCACTGGACGACGGCCATCACACCGTACGCCGCGGCGCGCATGTAGTTTGTCGAGATCTTGCGCACGTAGCCGTCGAAGGTGCTTGACGTGGGGCAGATGCGCAGGAGGAGCGGGACCTCGATGAACATGATGATGAACGAGGATGCGCTGTAGGGGGCCGCCCCCGAGGGGGTACACTTGGTCAGCTCTTGAGGTTGAACTCGGCTCCGCTCGGCTCAACAGGACATGGAAGAGAGGGGTGAATGGAAAGGATGGTTTGGTATGTTGTCGCGCCGTGCGCCTTGGGGGGGGGGGGGCGAGGGGCAAGAAGAATATGAGGTGGGCGGGCTGAATGGGTTGGACCTACAGCAGTAGAGCGCAAAAGATGATGATGATCACGTTGAAAGTGAAGATATTTGCGATGCCGAGAGCAAAGCCCAGAATCATTGACAGCACTCCGAGCCTGTGATGAGTGTATTGCGTTAGCAACCTGGGGAGCCTCATGGTACAACCATCCCTAGCTCTTCTTCACGGAGCCCAGTACCGTCCCTCATCAGGTGTTCAGGCTGTGTTCCTTTGTTGACCAAGAGCGCATGCATCGTCGCCGCTGAGGTTCGAGGAGAGGAGAAGAGAGAGGGGGGGGGGGGGAGAGCTCACCACTGGCCGTAGATACCTGATTTTCAGATGTTAGCAACCAGGTCGTGTCATGGCGCCGATCACGGCAGGGGGAAATCGTTGGGCGGTGGGGAAGCAGAAGCAACATACTGAAGTTTCTAGTCGCGAATTCCTCCTTGAGAGTCATCTTGGCTGTATTTTCTTGCGATCGATCGTCGGTTCAGGTGCTTTCCCTGGAGAGTCGCTCGCAGAGAAAAGGAGAGAGAGCGTCGGTGATGTCGGATCGGGGTCAAGGCGTTCGCTCGCGAGTCTATCTGTCCTCCGTCGGATGTCTCAGTCCCAACTCGTACGTCCGTGTAATGTGCAATCTCCTTGGTTCTCGTATGCGCGTCTGGCCCGTTGGCTCGTGGGCAGGAGGAGGTGACGTGATAAGGCGGTATGTACTGCTTCGTCTGGGCGGGGGGAGGGAAGAAGAAGAAGAAGAAGGAGAATGTTGTTGACAGAGCACGGTTGGTTGGTTGTTGCTGTTGTCATCGTCGCCTCGGAAAGACGGACGAGTAGGGTCTCTGAGTACAGGGTGGTCGGTAATAAACTTCTAAGCCTCAGCTTGCGCAGCTCCCTGACACGCCTTTGATAGTCTGACGGCGGGTGTGATGTAAACCTTTTGGGTTTCGCTGTTCAGGGGGGTGTCCTGACAGTGATGATTTATTCTGTGTCACACCATCAAACAGGCACTGTGGCGCTGTCACAGGGGTAGGCCCCATGGTGTGAGTGCAGTGGCTAACGAGCGGGCCCTCCAACCCCCCCAATTGCCCAAGGGTCTGGTCACGGCCGTTTCAAAACCTGGGCGGCTTTGTCCACCCGATCTTATTCACCCCCAGAAACAAATCTCAAACGATGAATGATGTTTCTTGGACCTGGTCTTTCCCGGTCGTTGTAGGCACAAGAAGACCGCAAAGAGCGACCCACACAAGACCCTTTACTTCTTTTTTGTTTGTTTTTTTGGTGGTCCCTCCCAGGTCATACACCGCATACATTATCAGGAGGCTTCGAACATAATCTGACTGACTGACACTGGGTCAAGTTGGTCTACGCGTATTACTTACGCGGCCGTGGCCAGTTCAACCCAAAGAGCTGCTGCGCCCTTTTTCCAGGCGAGACAAGTCAGCTGCCCATACCCGAGTCCCAACAATGGGTGAATACAGTCATGGGCATCCTTCGTCCCCACCTCGCTGTCAAAAACTTCATGACGAGCTTGGGCAAAGGAAAACCCGCTCACGAGCCGATATACAACGGCATATGCTGACTTCCGGGGGTATTGACGATTGTCTACATCACAAAAAGATATCCATCTAAGTTCGGATTTTTATTCCTGCAAACCAGAACAGAACACTCGCAGAGTCAGGCTCTCCTAATTGAAAATTGGTCGTCTCTACATCCGAACTGGCCACGCGGTTTCCAACCAAGACGTCTGCTCTGGGCCGATGGTTGTGGTCAGTTCCAGGAAGCGATCCATCCGGCTGCCAGCCAGAGATCTCCACTTGCAGGACGCAACTAGCAGGAACGAAATGTAAAAGACAATAAGAACAAAAAAAAAAAAAAAAAAAAAAAAAAAACAGCATAAGCGGGCTAGTTCTTGACCACGCGTTCTCTCGTTGTTGTCACGCATCTTAAAGATCTAGGTCGAACACACACCCCTTCCATCCGTCGAAGATGATTGCTTGTCCTCACAAATCGTCGCTCGTACACCTGCCGACCACTTACTCGGCCAGCATCAACCCGGTGTTCTCCCTCATCCGGCCAGCTGCCATGTCTCCCTTCTTCCTCTCGCCCATTTATCTCTTTTTCCTCCTCCTCCTCCTCCTCCTCCTCCTCGTCGTCGTCGTACGGACAGATCATGCGGCGCGGGTATTTAGAAGATCAGCTTGAAGATGTCGTGAGAGACGTAGAAGCTGCCGCTGCTGGGCTCCTGCATTAGGTGGAACGTCTGCGCGAACTTGAAGGGCTTCTCCATGTCGCCATCGACCTGTCATTTCCAAGAGCCAAAAAATTGTCAGCCTGGTTTGTTCCTGATACTTGCGCCAGAAGCCCTTGTTTCTTCTGCTCTCCTGCCTTCTGCTCCTAAGACGACTCGGTCCAGAGCCGAGGCGGGGTTTCGAAAACGTACAACGATGGCACCGGTGACCTGGATCAGGACACCATTGTCCCCAAGGCCAGGCATGGGGTCGATGGTGTGGGTTTCGTGCTTCACGCTCTGGAAGGGCAGTCCCTGGAGTAGTTGTTCAAAAAGAGGCATCAGCAACAGGCCCACTGTGGGATGAAGGAGACGAAGGTCGTAAGTCCTCGCTCATGCGAGTGAGGTAGCGGTGACGGCAGACGCGGGGTAGAACCAGGTGGGGGTGGGCAGATACCTTCAGCTTCTCGACGATGGCAGCAACACCGACCACCGATGTGGACTCATAGGTAAGCATGCTGTTGTCGCGGTACAGGGAGGCCAGGCCCTCGCGATTGCCGTCAAAGGTGTTGTAATAGAACGGCACGAACTGGGTCGCGACCTCCTGGAAGTTGACGGCCATCTTGCGTTTATTGACGTGGTGGTGCGATGCGACGCTCTTGGGGGGGTGAACTCGAAGAGAGCAGGAAGGGAGAGGAAAAGATAAGAGACAGAGGATAGTAGCTACTTAGACAAGCCTTTTTTTCTTTTTCTTTCTCTTCTCCGCCGTCGGATCGTTCCTCTTGTAAGAGTAGTGAGAGGTAGGTGCAAGATGATGGTGGGTGGTGGTTTGGGCTGTGGGGAGGGAGCGCTGGTTGATGCTGTCGATGTTTTGCAACCCTGGGAGCAGGGCGGCAGCGGGGTTCAGCAGCGCCCCCCCCCCCCCCCCTCGTTGGATCAGGCTGGGCTTGCTTGGTGGGCAAGGTGGGGTAAAATTACCAACCCCCAACCCCCTGCCTGGGCGCAAACAGTGCCCCCTCCTCGGGAGCTGCAGGGAGCTGCTTCTCGGGGCCTTCAAAAGA
Source organism: Cryphonectria radicalis (assembly GCA_014849355.1). NCBI lineage: Eukaryota > Fungi > Ascomycota > Sordariomycetes > Diaporthales > Cryphonectriaceae > Cryphonectria > Cryphonectria radicalis. The sequence goes on along the minus strand of JACWQW010000085.1, from coordinate 97,893 downwards.
AAAAAAAAAAACCTTGGGCAGCAAAGCATTCCGATTACTATAGGCTATAGTACATAGAATCTCGCAGAACCCAAGCAACCTGGCACTCGATAATGATCTCACCATGGCCCCTCCTTTTTACCCCCCTTCCTTCCCCTCCGCGCCCGCCCCCCAAAAAATCCAAAGAGAAATTTAAACAACGTGATGCTGCTCTCCAAGGTGATGAATAGAGGGTTTTAATAGTATACATTTGTTTTGACTTCTCTACAGAAAGCCTATCTGGAAAGCACGTTCTTCTGCTTGAGGGAAGAAGACGGTGTCATGACAACGAGGAAAAGGGTAGAAAGAATAATTTAAAAAGGAAAAAAAAAAATTTAAAAAAAATCCACCAGCTCACACATTGTCTTGAAATGTCAATTCTGAAGAAGGCTGACTTTACTTTTTATTTTGTATAACGAAGGGTTAGCCACTGTTCCTACAACAGTATAAAGTGAATATTTTCTAGGGTTTCTTTTTGGAACACTCGTTAAGAGCCCCTTCCGCAGCTTTAAGTATTCATGCGATGGCTCCTTCCGCAACTGCTAGTGTTATTTGTATAGCATCGTCAACGCGTAATCAACTCAAGGCTGTTTGTTCTCTACAAACCTGGACAGCCTCCATGCAGTGAGTGGTCCACAGAAGCACATCACGGTACTACTGCAAGGGATGCGTGGATATACCACGGAAATACTGCTCTCTGGGCCCAAACAATACCCAATCTTTTGTTTTTTCTTCTTCTAATTACCTAAACTCCCGTAAACGAGGGAGAAACTCTGGGAAAAGGCAGCCACACCACCCAAAAAAATCCCTCCTCCTCCGTCAACGACGATAATCGCCACCACCACCATCACCACCTAGTAAACCTCGAGCACGTACCGCCCGTCCTCCTTGAGCCTCTCGATCTCCTTTCTCGGGTCGACCTTCTTGCCGGCCTCCTTGGCTTCGACGGCGATGGCCTCCTGCAGCACCGCGGTGACATCGGGAACAGGCCACGTGGGCCCGCACAGGTAGAAGCTACCCTCCTCCTTGATATAAGCGTCCACGATGGCGCTCATGCTCTCACGCATGCGGTCCTGGATATAAATCTTCTGGGGCTGGTCACGACTGAAGGCGGCTCCGAGCAGGGTGATGACGCCGGCGTCGACGTAGGCCTCCCACTCCTCGCCGTACAGGTACTCCTCGCGCTGGTGCCGCGAGCCCATGTACAGCAGGATGGCGCCGATCTCCTTGCCCTGGGCCTTCTGCATCGCGCGGTACTGCACAAAGGCGCGGAAGGGCGCCAGGCCCGTGCCCAGGCCCGCCATGATGAGGGGCGCCGTGTCCTTGGCAGGCAGCTTCATCACGCTCGGCTTGACCGACACCGTCACCGCCGCCCCCACGGGCAGCGTGGACAGGTACCGCGTCGCCTGGCCCATCCTCGTGCGGCCCTTGCTGTCGACCCAGTCCACCACCACGATCATCAGCGACACCGAGTTGGGTGTCACGGCCTGCGCCGAGGCGATCGAGTACTCGCGGCGCTTGAGGGGCGCCACCAGCCTTACGAGGTCGTGGAACGAGGGCCGCGCCGAGCTGAACTCGGCCAGCACGTCGGCGTACGTGTCCATGTCGATCTCGGACCGCCGCTTGAACTCGTCCGCGCCGTCCTTGCCGCCGAGCGCCGCCAGCTTCTTCTGCTCCAGCTCGTCCGCCGCGAACTCGGCCAGCTGCTCGTAGAACCGCTTGGGCACCTTGCCCAGGATGTCGATGTTCTGCACGAGCGCCTGGTACACGGTGCGGGTCTCGAGGGCCAGCGGGTCCTCGCGCGAGGGCACCTGCACGAGGTCGTCGGCGTTGAGGCCGTACGAGGTGATGAAGTCGAGCACCTGCGCCGGGTCGTTGTCCGCGTGCACGCCCAGCGCCTCGCCGATGTTGTAGGTCACGCCCGACGTGCCGAGGTCGAACTCGATGTGGAAGATGTTGCGGTCGTAGGTGAGCGGCGTCAGGCGCCGGTTCTCCTTGACGTGCACCGTGGCCGTCTTGACCGAGAGGTCCGGGCGGAGCGACGACTGCGTGCCGTACGCCTCCTTAAAGACCAGCGCCTTGGCCGCCGATGCCCAGCTGCCCAGCTGGAGGTCCTGCTCGGGCTCCTCCTTGTCGAAGCCGACGAAGGCGCTCGTCCTGATGGTGCTGGCGAGCGCCGCCGCGGGCGCGGTGTAGTCGGCTGGGAGCTCGGCCCAGGAGGCCAGCACCTCGACCTGGCGGAGGCACTGGTTGAGCACGTCGCGGCATTCCTGGATCGTGCCCTCGCGCGGCGCAGAGAGGTTCTTGGCGACATCGACGGCGCCGTCGGGCCTGGCGACCCGCAGGAAGGCGAGCTCGACAAGGAGCTCCAGGTTGGCCTCCAGGGCCGGGGAGTACGAGGAGTCGAGGACGAAGAGGTGCACGCCCTTCGCCAGGATGGCCTTCCTGACCGCAGGCGACAAGCACTTCTCGAGCTCCTCGTTGTCCTTGAGACCCGGCAGCCTCAGCAGCAGCCTGCCGCCGTCCCTGACGCCCCTCACGACGTCCACGGCCTGCAGGAGCTTCTCCTCGCCCACGTACGCGACGTCAGCCTCGTCCACGGCGTAGGGCGCCTCGATGGTCTTCTTGGAGCTGCGGATGTCGGTGCGGATGATGCCGCCCTGGACCAGGTTGTCATGCGTCTCATGCACATAGACGTTGTTCGACGACTCGCGCGTGAAGAACTTGCCGACCACCGCGGCCGAGTTGACCGCGGCCGAGTTGTCCACGTCCCAGAAGCTGTACTGCTCCACCTGGCGAGACAGCAGGGCAGACGGGCTGCTGCTGCTGCTGGTGCTCCCGTCCTTGCTGATGAGCTTCTGGACGACCGAGCGGAAGCCGGCGGGCGTCAGGGACTCGGACGCGGCATACTTGACATCGGTGACGATGGGAGCCTGCGCCCACCTGCTGGAGAAGGAGACGGCAGCGAGGACGTCCGAGTGCAGGATCGACTGGACAGCGGCATCCTCGACCTCGGACGCGTTGGCGACCTGGCCCAAGACGGCAATCTGGCGGACGGAGGCCGGGAGGAGGCTGAGGAAGGCCTCCTCCACGAAGGGCCGGTACAGGCGTACGCTGATGGCACCGACCTTCTTGCCCCCGGCGGCGAGCTGGGAGACTACCTGGTTGGCGATCTGGGCCTCGACGCTGCCGAAGACGACGAGCACGGCGTCGGCGTCCTCGTCGCCAAAGTACTCAAAGGGCTTGTAGTCAGTGCCCAGCTCACCGTTGAAGGCGTCCAGCAGGGCAAGGACCTTGCCTGCGGTGTCGAGGTGGCTGTTGAGGCCCTTGACGTGCGCGGACAGGTTGGTGTAGACGTCCCGGATGCCGACCTCGCCCAGGGCATCTATCACACGCAGGGTCTCGCGCGAGGTGCGGATGCCGTCGTAGATGTGCACGCTGGGCAGGATGTGGGCCATCAGGGTGGCCAGCAGGGCCATGTGCTGGGCCTCGTAGGCGGACGAGCTGCCGACCAGGCCCAGCCCCAGGTCCTCGGCGAGCTGCAGGGCGGCGCCGTAGCCAGGGACCAGGCCGTGCTCGTCGGCGTACTCGGCGGCGGCGATATGGGCCACAAAGGGGCTGGCGACGCTGTACAGCAGGCTGAGCTGGTCCAGGGCGCCGCGCAGGCTGCGCAGGCTCAGGCTAGGGGCCAGCAGGGCCTGGGGGATGTGGCGGCGGGCGAGGTCAAAGTCGCTCGAGAACATGTAGCCCAGGGCGAAGGCGCCGGCGCCGGCACGGGTCTGCAGCGGGTGGACGGCGGTGGTAGAGGCGTGGATGTTGGGCTCGGCGGAGCGGGACCACTCGCGCACGGCGACGTCCAGGTCGAAGGTATCTGGGGAGTAGGAGAAGATCTTGTCCGAGAGCTTGTAGGCGACCTGCTGGACGAGCAGCTGGGCCGTCACGTAGGTCGGGCCGTTGATGGAGGCCAGAGGCACCATCTGGCCGAGGGGAAGGGTGGCAGCAAGCTTGGTGAAGGTGGGCGCCGTGCTGACCTGCTGCTCCTCGGAGGCCAGGGCGGTCGCCCCAGACTCTGCGTGCTTGAGCTGCATGGTGGTATGTCTGATGGGAAGAATATACGAGGAGAGAAAAAGGGTGGGTGTGTGTGTGTGTGTGCTCAAGAACGAGAAGGAGGACGACAACACCCTCGATGTTGTAAGCTGAGGGCCGACAACGTCCACGAGCAGCAGCTTACACACAAAAGTCACTACTCCCCACTCAGAGTGATATTACGATGAAGAAGGGGGAGGGGGGGAGGCTTATGGGCGTGAAGAGGAGGTTAGTGAGCAAAAGGAAAAAGGTTGAGACTGAGATTCAGAAACTCGCCCTGTCCGCTATTAGAAATATCTTTCTCTCACGCAGTCTCTCAGTCTCTCTTAAAGCACCACCGCAACCAAACCAACGACCCACGAAAGACCCTCCTCCAGGTCCTCCGTAGTTTTTTAGCTCCCGCGCGACCGGAGCAGTTCTGTTGTTTCCCCCCCATGCTGACAAAAATAAGAGGAGAACAAAGGGCATAACCCCAGCCCTCCTGCTCCTCTCCTCTCCTGGATCAGAAAATTTCTTTTCCGGCGGCCGTCTGATGCGCCGTCAAAAGGCCAAGCAAGCATTTGTAAACCCAGCTCGTTTTTGGCATTAGATCAGGTCGTGAGAGAATTGCGCCATCAACAGCCAATCAGAGGCGGCATGAAGTCCCAATGCGGGAAGTTCTTCAGGGTTTCTTTGCCGCGCCTCGGCGGCGGCGGACGGCCCAGGGGAGAAAACGAGCCGGCAGCACTGGCAAAGGGAAAGGAAGAAAAAAAAAGGCTGCGAGGGGAAAACTCGGAAGGCTGAAGGCTGTCGGTGCGGGAGGACCGGAAACAGGTTGGGCGTACCGAGCCGGCCGATGGGGGAGAGGGGATTTAAAGTTATGGATGCTTGTTTGAGTGGTGGTTTTTTTGGAAAATAATAATAATAAAAGTCATTGAAGAACAAGGGCGACAAGGGGTGGGGAGACGAGACTTGAGGAAAATGGCGACATGTCTGGAGAATATGGCGAAAACTTGTCCATCCTGCGATGGGGATGACGATGGTTGTCCAACCATGTACCATGACAACCTTTTAAGAGTGTCCGTGAGGCTGGAATAAAGAGTGGAGCAATATGAAGTGATGACAAGTCTTGGGGCGTATATGTTCAACACCCTCTCCAGATTAGCAGCACCATCATTACATGGAGAGAGGATCATTTCTGGGCAAATCACCCTTTTTTTTCTTCTTCTTCTTCTTTTCGTTTCAACTGGCCCTCGACTCTTTTGATCATTCTTTGCCTGTTCAGAACGTATGATGGAACTGACGATCGGCCGCAAGATACTCAGGTAAGCATCTATCTGCATGGTGGAATGGATCAAGGGCGGTGAAGGTGTTCAAAGGCCTTGCAGCCTTAGACTGATCCTTCCTTGAGGGGAGAGAGAACAGAAAAGAAAGAAAAAAAGACAAAGATATAATAATCATAATAATAATCATAATAATAATAATCAAGGCGTTGCGCTCAAGGTTGAAGGCGTCAGTCATGTCGACTCGGACAACCAGGCTCCGAGTCATCCACCCATGTAAATCTTTTCTAAGACCCAGAGGAATCTTCTTGGGACTTTTTTCATTGCCGTTCTTGGTCCCCCCCCCCCGTCCCTGAACCAGCCAAATCGATATGATGATGATGATGGCTTGAAAGATGTCATCCTTGTTTCCTCCATCATGGGGAGAATTGACTAGTGTGTGTGTTGTGGGGGAGGGGACGGCGGGCAAATCGATACCGGCATAACCTTAAAGAAAAAGGAAGAAGAGGAAAAAGGGGAAAAAGGGCGAACACGATCTCCATACATGCGGCTCGTCAGCGTGGCTCGTTCCGTTCGGCAGCAGCCGAAGTGCAGCGCCAGCCTGGGCGAGTGCGATGGGGCTTGAGTAAGTAGAGAGAGAGTAATGAGTAAGTAAGTACAGTAAGTACTCATAAGCAACCAGGACAAGTGTCAAGTTTCTCCATCCCTCTCTCTCTCTCTCCCTCCCTCTCTTAAACATAGTTGGATACGGGGATATTTATTTTTGTCGCCATTATTATCATTATCCTCATCCTCATCCCCCAGTTCTCTTAAGTTCTCTAGGCACCAGTCAGTTGTCCATGGTCATTTGGCACACATCTTTTATATACCTGTCTCGTTCCGATGATTTCTTGAAAAGATGATCCACAACAAGCATAACAGCCCAGGACCATCAGCCTCGAGAAAGGGACAGCCAACAGAGAAAGAAGGAGGAAGGAAGGAGGAAGGAAAGAGGAAGGAAAGAGCCAAAGATGGATGACTAAACCATGGCTCAGGATAGCTCAGTTCACTAATGACAGGGTTGACCCCATGCGTAGCGCTTTGACTACGCAAAAACAACGCTTGTATCAGGATGATGATGGAGATGCGGCTTTTGTGCGGAAACCACAGCCAGTCAAGACATCAACCAGCGCTCAGGAACCCTTTTTTATATTTCAAATGCACACCCACGCCTTTCTCAAGAGAGAGAACCATCCAGAACAGTCTGCAGTCTGGGTTGATTGATTAGTAGTATGTGTTGTGTGTGTGTCGCTCCTTCTTAAAGTCTCCCTACCGCTGCTTCCTTGTCCCTTGATCTCGAGTCGCCACTTCCTGTCGTCGGTGTTCAGCCACACACACATAACGACCCCTTGAAACAAAAAAAGAAAACGCCCGCCAGCCACGCTTCCCCATCTCTAGACGACCTCTTCATCGCAGCCTCGTTCCGCATTCCGCTTCAGGTACTGCAGCAGAGGGGCCGGAAGAAACAGTATAATAGGCTCTGTGCAGATTTCATTTCACCGGCAGAATTGGCCCCCGCCAATTGCACTGCCGTGCGACATTGTACCGACCCAATCTTATCACATCACTCACTCTACACGAGACCACAACCCCTTACCCGTCGTCTCCCTGGTTTGGACGGGTCACACGCACCACTTTTACAAGATGCATTCCTCTTCATCTAAACGGGCCGACGGGTCCAGCAGCAGTGGTGGTGGTGGTGGTGGTGGTCATGGTCATCGTCGCCGCCGTCCTCCTCATCCTCCCTCTCCTCCTCCTCCTCCTCCTCCTCGGTCCGGTGCTGCTGTCGTCGTCAAGACCTCCTACAGCGTCTCGAACCTGCACTGTCCCACCTGCGTCACAGCCATCAGGCACGAGCTGAAGGAGGCCTTTAGCGACAGGATCCTTTGGGTCTCGCCAAATATCGTCACTTCAGTCGTCACCGTGGAACATGATCCATCCGTCAAGATCAAGAAGATGGCTGATGTCTTAACCGACGCCGGCTACGAGGTCTCTGGCGTCTCCACCTCTGCTGATGATTCAGAAGACGCCTCGTCTCAGATCAACAACGCCACAGCCGCGTCCCTACACGACGGCCACACCACAGAGACCCGTCCTGCACCCTACAGGGCACTCTCTACATGGTTGTCAGGGGACCACTCTCGGCCGGAAGCCGCCCGCATTCATCTATTAAACTGTGAGCAGTGCCGCAACTCCCAGGGCACATCCACAAAGCCATGTCACGGCCAACCACACGCCGGTACCCCTTCGCCACCAGCGTCATCATCCTCTTCAGCCGATGCCCAGCACCTGGCGGAACCAGCTACGGCCCAGAAGCCAAACGACATGTCTCTTGTCACGGTGGACTCGGATGACAGCAGCTCAGCTGACAAGCAGCTATGGCGGGCGAGCCTGGCCGTGGGCGGCATGACATGCGCTGCCTGCGTCAACAACATCAAGGGCACGCTCGACGAGATGGACTGGGTGACAGAATCCGCAGTCAACCTCCTGACCAACAGCGCGACCGTCGAGTTCTACGGCAAGGGACATGCCGACGATATCGTGGAGGCCATCGAGGACAGCGGCTACGAGGCACACCTGGACAGCGTCGAGCCTGTCGAGGGCGAGCAGCCCGAGACCCAGGAGAGGACCGTCGAGATCCTGCTGGGTGGCATCTACTGCTCTCACTGCCCGGGCCGGGTGGTCAGCAGTCTCGCTGGCTTCAGGCGACAGATCGACATCATCACCGAGCCGACCCAGGCAAGACCAGTCATGAAGCTGGCTTACGTGCCCGAGGCACCCAGCTTTACCATCCGGCACATACTGGCAGCTGTAGAGGCCGGTGACCCAGCCCTGCAGGTCTCCATCTACCACCCGCCCAGCCTGGAGGAGCGATCCAAGATGGCACAGCACCAGCACCAGCGCCGGCTGCTCTACCGGGCCATCGGCACCTTCATCGTGGCCATACCAACCTTCATCATTGGCGTTGTCTACATGTCTCTCATCCCAGACCCCAACGCCTCCAAGGACTTCCTGACGAGGCCGTGGGTCTCGGGCATCAGCCGCGCCCAGATCGCCATGTTTATCCTGGCAACCCCTGTCTATTTCTTCGCGGCCGATGTGTTCCACACCCGAGCGCTCAAGGAGATCAAGGCGCTCTGGCGGAGAGGGAGCCAGATGCCCATCCTGCGGCGGTTTTATCGATTTGGCAGCATGAACACCCTCATGTCCCTGGGCACGACCATCGCATACGTGTCTTCGGTAGCACAGCTCATCGCAGCCGGCGTCAACAAGCCTGATCATGTGAACGACCAGGAGTTCTATTTTGACTCGGTCGTGTTTTTGACCCTCTTCCTGCTCGTCGGAAGATGGATCGAGGCGTACAGCAAGTCCAAGACCGGAGACGCCGTCACAGCTCTTGGCAGGCTGCGCCCGACAGAGGCCGTGCTTGTCGAGCGCAAGGACGAAGGCAAGACGGAGGACAAGGTCGTCAAGGCCGACCTGCTCGATTTCGGTGACACCGTCCGCATACGGCACGGCGCATCACCGCCGGCCGATGGTATCGTCGTCGAGGGTGAGACCAGTTTTGATGAGTCCAGCCTCACCGGGGAAGCTCGACTCATCAGGAAAGGCCCCGGGGATGCTGTTTATGCCGGGACCGTCAACAAGGACAGGCCCGTCGTCATCCGGATCACGGGCGTGGCCGGCACTTCGATGCTCGACCAGATCGTCAAGGTCGTCCGGGAAGGCCAGACCAAGCGCGCCCCCATGGAACAGATCGCAGACGTCCTGACCACTTACTTCGTCCCTGTGGTGACCCTGATCGCCATCGTCACTTGGCTCATCTGGATGATCCTCGGCCTCAGCGGCGTCATCCCTGACGAGTATCTGGACGTCACCTCGGGCGGCTGGGTCGCCTTCTCCCTGCAATTTGCTATTGCCGTCTTCGTGGTCGCCTGCCCCTGCGGTCTGGGCCTGGCCGCGCCAACGGCCATCTTTGTCGGCGGCGGACTCGCTGCCAAGCACGGGATCCTCGCCAAGGGAGGGGGTGAGGCCTTCGAGAAGGCGAGCCGGATCGACTGTGTCGTTTTCGACAAGACGGGGACCCTCACCGAGGGAGGCCTGCCGAGCATCACGGACTCGACCATCTTTCCTGATCCCGGCGCTTTCCCAAAAGAGCAGATGTCGACCATGCTGGCCGCCCTCAAGGCTGTTGAAGAGAGCAGCAGCCATCCCATCGCGAAGGCCATCGTGTCGTTCTGTGCTGAGAGGGAGCTGGACCCCAACGTCAGCACCACAGATGTGCAGGAGGAACCTGGCAAGGGCTTGAGGGCCGCTTTCTCGAGCGGAGAACCCCATGAGATGCTGGTCGGCAACGAAGCCATGATGAAGGACCACGGGGTCGAGCTCTCAGAAAAGGTCGTCTCCATGACGGACACGTGGAAGAAGGAGGCCAAGTCCATCGCCCTGGTCGCCATGAGAAGCACATCGTCATCATCAGAGCCACGTTACAAGATCGCCGCCGCCCTTGCCATCTCGGACCCCATCCGCCCCGAATCCGTCGACATCGTTCGCTCCCTTCAGTCCAGGGGCACACGCGTGTGGATGCTCTCTGGCGACAACGAGGTGACAGCTCGCGCCGTCGCAACCCTCATCGGCATCCCGTCGGACCAGGTCATCTCGGGCGTCCTGCCCACGCAGAAGGCAGACAAGATCAAGTACCTGCAGTCGACGCTGAAGGCCCGCTCCGGCAGTGACAAGAGTGGGGAGCAGGAGGAGGAGACCTCGACGCGGGCCACGGTCGCCATGGTCGGCGACGGCATCAACGACAGCCCCGCGCTCACGCAGGCCGATGTCGGTATTGCCATTGGCTCTGGATCTGACGTGGCCATCAGCTCCGCCGAGTTCGTGCTCGTCAAGTCGGACCTCTGGAGCGTCGTCACGCTGCTCGACCTGTCCGAGGCCGTCTTCACCAGGGTCAAGGTCAACTTCGCCTGGGCCCTGGTGTACAACATGGTCGCGGTCCCCATCGCCGCCGGCGTGCTGATGCCCATCGTCTCCAACGGAAGCCATGTCCGCCTGGACCCGGTGTGGGCGTCGCTCGCCATGGCGCTCAGCAGCATCTCGGTCGTGACAAGCAGCCTCGCGCTGCGGAGCGGCATCCCGGGCCTTGGCTTCAGAGAGAAGTCGCACGGGAGGAAGGGCAAGAGGGAGGATCGGGGCGAGGGCGAGGGCGAGGGCTTGCCTTCGGACAAGGCCAGGCTCTAGGCGCGCCTCCATCTGTGGCCTCGATTGGGCCTGCTGTATGATTTTGATCTGGTCGTGAGCCCGAGGGACTATGCACGGGGCACGAGAAGGAGGTGGCGGTCCAGACGGCAGAGGGACAAGGCATCTTGGGTATTATTGGGGGCAATATTGATTTGGTGCCCCGCTTACGCTCCTTTTCCTTCTTCTTCTTTATTTCTTAGATGTTATGGTGCTTTAGATACCCAGCGGTGCATTACTACTATCAGTAATGGGCGTTCATAACGTTATGGAGCGATTAATTTTATTCAGAGCTGTGTATTTTTTCAACTTGTTATCTGGTGATTGCAGTGGTATGCCCATCTCAACAGTGGTGATCTGGTGGATATAGCCTTGAGAATAAAATAAATAACAGTTCATCGGCGCCTCTTACCAGACACACAACGGACAGCATCGCGTTTTGAGGCCCGTTCCACCTCACCATGGTATATCTGGAGGCAGAACTAAACCAATAGAGAACACATGCATGCTGTGATTCCTTGGTCGGAGTGAAGAGGGTTGGCTGCTTAGACGCGATATGGAAGCAGGTAGACAGACTACCTGACACCACCACATTCACGACCTGTTGTGGCCTCTCGAGTTGGGTTCCGCCCTCAAGCGGGTCATCTCGCCATCTTCCGCTCGCTTCCTTCAGACATCCGAATAAACTACTCTTCTTTCCTTCTTCTTCTTCTTTCTTCCTTACAGAAGCAGAAGTTCCCACCTGTTCCTTCGTGCAGAAGTACTTGGATGATTAGCCAGAATCCTTGATACACTTTTTTTTTTTTTTGTCGTATTGCATGTGAAGTTGTTTTTCACACTAATTAAAGCAGCGGTTAACATCTTATCGCTTGGGGGAGGGGGGAGGAATGTGTCCCGGTTTGGGGGGGAGGGAGAAGATCAAACCTGTGTCTGAATAGGTTGTTCAACCGACCTATCATGGTCCTTTGAGCTTGCTACTATCTCTTCCGCGTTATGAAAGCTTCATTAAGAGTAAGCCGGCCGAAAAGGAACGGCAAGGAAACGGTGGCGAGAATACGAGCGCTGATAGAGAGAAGCTCTAGGGCTGCGTCCTGGACCAGCCAAAGTGTGGTACATAAAGTAAGTAGGGGTTGCAGCTGCTTCCACGGATGGGTTTAACTTGGCAAGGGAATAATGGGGAAAGGGGGGGGGGGGCATCGGCGAAGTCTCGGCCGGGGAACATTATCATAGCTCAGAGTCACAGGTGCTTTCAGCCGGTTTTCTTCTTTCTTGCCCCGTGGACTTTGGATCAGTGTCTTGCACTATTTGCCTGCTTCGACCATTCATATTTCTCCCATCCATAGAGCTGACCAAAGGGAGAAAATGGGGGAGGTGGGGGGGGGGGGTTGTCTCTGCTGACCCGGCAGGCCGTCGATTCGCAAAGTTTCTCGGGCCAGATTCTCCCGGGGGAGGAGAGGTTCATATCGAGCCCGCGATTATGAATGGTTGCATATAAACATCTGTTATGCCGTGTATGATCTAGTCTCCTGGGCTAACTCACCTATGGGCTGGACTCGCATGGGCGTGCATATTCCAGCTTTGTATGTGGGTGGCCTGTACTTTTTTAATTACTCGTCGAAGTTTAAGTTTTGGGGGCCATGCACGATGCTTCTGCAACAACGAATGGCTGATGGTTTTCTTTTTTGGGGGGGAGGGGAGGGGGAACGGTTTCTTCTTTCCCCTATATATACAAGCGTGCAAAATTATTCAAGTATGAGATGGCGAAACCGAATATGATGTCTCGGAGAAATGTGCTCGAGATTTTTAACAAGTTCTTTGCAAACTCTTCTTGTGTACTTGCAATTGTTCAATTTTTATATACAAAAAAAAAAAGGTACACATACATTTTAGAACCCGCGTGGTCAAGCTCAGAATCCACGGTACAATACGACGTTCATATCGGGACTTTGGAGCCGTGGCAGGGTCTTTGGAGCCACTCTGACCTTGACCAACAACAGCCAGAGCGCTATCCTCACGGCGTTCACGGTTACGTCTGTCAACCGCAGTGTCATCTTCCTTTTAGAGGTCTTTTAGAGGACCGCCGCCATACTCTTTCATAGGTTGCTTCTCCACGCCGAAACCAAAGGATGGACGCCACCGTCAACCCCAGACCATCCTGCGCAACTCGGAATCATTCATCCCTGCCTTGTTGATACCTGCCGCGCATGGGCATGGCCTGGCGCGGGACGATCACAGCGAGGGTCACCCGAATCCATCCCGTTGGCCCTCTTTGCCCTCTTTTGCGTGTGCACATTTACAAGCAGCCAGCGGTCTGTCGTCGTGGGCTACCCAGTCCCCCCGGCGAATCTGGACGCACAAGCGCTGGCGTCTCAGTCCACTCTCTACAATAGGGTGTAGGAGGCCTTGCCCGTCAACCAAGGGCAGCTGGATGTTTCCCGTTTCTGGGCTGCTACCCCTGCCTGGGCTTTAGCTTCAGGGTATGTTTGTCGATGCGGCCCAAGGACCGACGGACGCTGGGACGCAGCTGGGCACGCTGGGTGTAGTGGGACGGACCATCCGGATCTGTCGGTTTCGGAATCGTCCAAGGGGACGGCCTTGGTGCTGGAGAAACCCCTCGAGCTCGGGTACGTACGACTTGCGGAGGAAGAGGACCAATACTGTCTTGAAGACAAGAGCAGCCGGAGCCGACGCGTCACGGGATTTTCGTCCGATAGTAATGGCAGAAGAGATGAGATTACGGTGTGGAGATGTGCTGTGACCACTCCGTCTTTCTTGTCTGTACTTGTTGACACACTGCGAATGAATAATGACTAACCCTGGTGAGGAGCATAGTGCTAGATCAGTTACAATCTGTAATATGTAATGTCGTCCGAGACTCCAGTTTTGGGCCATATTCCTCCCAATTTGGGCGGCTTTGCAAATTATCTTTTGGAAAAGATCAAAGATCATGTTTGTCTTAAATAGGATATATGGAAGCCACAACCTTGGGTAACTCACGCATTCGCCCATGAAGATCATTCTAGCTTATATATAAGTAATTAGTGAAATAAATAAATTCAGGCTCCTGCGATGATCAGTCTAGAATGCAGAAATTACTGCTGAGGTGATTCCCGATTGATCCGACATGGGGCTTCATCAAATAGCTTTTGACAATAGCACCAGCATACTTATATATATCCTCTTCTGAGGGTCAGAAAAAATGCCCTAGCACGACGAGCACAATAATCTAATCCTTCCAGCTTAAAGAAGCAAGCATCAATGATTTTATACTCTGCGACCGATTCTTCCAAAGATCTTCGCTAGCTGGGCTGCAGCCTTTGGACGTCTGAGAGATCCCCTTCCGAATACATGATCTATCCGCTTATCAACCTGTTAGGCATGCTACTAGGTTCACCGAGGAACTTGGAACAGCTCGCCAAGTGTTATTACCAGAGATTGCTGATTCGCTCATGACCTGGCAGTCACCGATCGACTGACGGACCTGTCGCCTGGTAGAGGAGTCTCAAGACAGCGAACGAGCGTATGGTGACCAAGTATATCGAATTACGAATCAAAGGTTCTAAGAGAGAAGGCAAAGCATCAAGTTCAACCGATTAGACACTAGTCCAAACTAATAATATTACCCTGATAGGAGTACCCGATATGACCACCCAATATGTCTCGAAGGTTCTAGGCATACACCTTTCTCTCCGCCCGGTCAATTCTAAATTGATTTCATTATCGTGCAGACCAAGAGCTAAACTTCTATGAAATAGTCAGCCACTTGTGTCCTAGGTCCGCGGCAGGAAGCCAGGGCGCGAGGGCTGAGCGAAAGCATCCCCAACGTCTTTCTCTATAATTAGCTGCTATTACTGCACAGCAGGGCCGCTCCGTCCCCCTCTTTCTCTACTATATGAGAAGTGGTGAAATGAATAACTGCAACCTGACCCCAATACCTGTCGCCACATTCTAACCTCATAAAAAGATGCAATCTTGTGAGTATTACCGCCTGGCGATGCTGCGAGGAGTCCGTCAGGGGGGTTCTCGGAAGGCGTAAGCTTTTAGTCACAATCCCCTTTCTGACTGTACCGTGCGGGAAGTAATGAATTCCAGGTGGTGACACGACTTTTGTATAACGCACCAGACAATCAAAAGAACAGACTTGAAAGGACATATTGCCAGAGTTTATGACAAGGGGATTGCTTCTGAACGGGCTACTGTCGCCCGATAGTGGCATGCTGAACCAGCGTTTTGCAGATCGCTAAACTAGAAGACAGTCTGTCTATCTGTACTTCTCCCACCGAGCAGCAGGTCAAGATTGGATTTCTGTTCAGTGGTATTAGTGGCTTGCTCACGTATCACAGTCCCCGCAGTTTTGATCGATACCTCAGTGGAGCACTTGGGCCCTCATTATGCCGTAACTGCAGATCATCTGTATGCAGTGTGTGCAGATGATTAACGGACAGGCGTCTTGGTTTATTTCCCTGGACTTTTGCTTGCATAAGGATCGGTCAAGTGGGTCTCCCTCTGCTCTCTCAAAGCCCCAGTTACTACCGGAACAGGATTCAGCACGGCCAAACAACAAGTCAGCGGAAGATGCCATGAAAGGGGAGAGAGAGAGAGAGAGAGAGAGAGAGTAAGTATCTAGGGGCAGAAAGTAAATTTGGATCTAATTTCTGGGGGGGAGAAGCCTCGGCAAAGTCCGGGCTCATTCGTCCAACATGATTGTCCCTATCAAACTGATCTGTAAGAAGATGGCTGCAATAGTAGTCTTTAGAGACTGACTATCTATAAGTCTCAATATCTGAGATTATAGAAAGAACAAAATATATTATCTGATGATTACAATTATAATGAGAAGATCTTATGTGTCTGGAGGATGAGGAGAGATAAAGCTACTGCACACACACAAGTAAATGTGAGCGTGACTCTGAATAATGGAGAGACAAACCAGGCAGGGTCGGCCTATCTGAGCTGCCAAGCATTCCGGAACTTGGGGGGGGGGGGAGGGGAGGGAGGGAGGAATAGGGAGACACTTTAGGCCAGCATACCGAGACTCCCGTGCTGTGACAACTCAAACTGGGTGTGCTCCAGCTGAATGAAGCCTGAGGTTGCCAGCCCTGTGGGCTGAATAACAAAGTAAATTTGGAAGCTTAAAAATAAAGAGAGTAGTGTCCTCAGCCTAGCCTGCCTTCTAGACCAGACACTGGGACTGTACAGCTGTTTGCACACAAATGGTGGCGGGCAGGGGCCTTGGAACGACAATGGGTAGTGTGCACCACGCCCATGGATCAGCGCTGAGGGCGGCATGAAACAGGCCAACCTTGCCCAAAGGCCCTCTCTCTCTCTCTCTCTCTCTCTCTCTTTTTTTCACTCTTTTTTCTCTCCCTCTTTTCAAGTGTCACTGCATCGTCCCACAGGTGGCCCATTCCTTTTCTCTCTTCACCTGCATCGACACCTTCACATCTCTGGATGCATTCAAGGGCCAGACCGCCCAACACCGATTATTCACACCGTAAACCCCCTGATTTTTTTTAATTTCAATAATTGTGTTGTCTGGGGGGGAAGAAAATCCCGAGTTCTCTACTTTAAAACCTCAGCTCTGGCTGCAACCCAATCTAAATCAAATTTCTTCCCAGTTTGATTTGTGCAAGACGCCCAGCCATCATTGCTCTCTTTTTCTCTCTCTCTCTCTCTCTCTCTCTCAGCCAACCACCCCATACAAACTTCTTCCACTTCGATAACCACCACCACCACCCAAAGAGAAATAGTCTTTCTCCTCCTGTCACTCCTCTGTGCCACCGTTTCCCAAGAGCACACAATCTCCTTTTGCCCCCCCCCCCCCCTTTCATCACCACACACATTCTCAGGTGCTGCGACTCTGCAACGTCATCTTCACTTCTACATCCCACTCTCAACTCCTTTCCTCACCTCACCCCCTTGCCTGGCCGCGGCTGCATATCCACTGTAGAGAAAGAGAGTGTGTGAGTGTGTGTGTGTTCGCCGCCCAACATGAGCAACCAAGGCGCGCGCACTGAGCGCAACTCGACCAAGCGCGAGAGTAAAGAGGCTGTTTCCAGCGTCTCTGAGGTTGTTGAGTTGGGTGACAAGTACGACGTCAACGAGGGTATCAAGAAGGACATCCAGCACGGTGTCGCCCAGCCCATGAACGAGCTCGAGGAGCACGTCAACGACCTCGACAACTCTTGGGAGACCGAGTCCCTCCTGGCTGAGTTGCTCGACGGCTTGACTGATGATAACACCCACGGCAGTAAGCTATCTCCCTCAATATCCCTTTCCCATTAGACATTATATGGGTTCCTGTTCTCTCTCCCCCCCCACCTTTCCCCTTCCACTCCTTTCTTCCCCAATATCGCGCGCACAGCAAATCCTACCGCCAGCAAAAGTTTCACGCACTTTCTTCAGTGGCTGATGGTGTGCCACGGCTTCTAGATCCTAACTTCTGCACGCCTGATGAGGCAGTCAACTTCCGCCAACAGCTTCGCGCCCTGGGCCCTGAGGAGTTCTGTCGCCGCACTATCGACGCTGGTTATATCTCGGCCAAGAAGCTCCTCACTGCCTTTGGCGTCCGACCCCCTGACTTCCTCGAGGGTCATCCCGATCAGTCCTACCGCAGCTTGCTGGTCCTCGCCATCACCCGCGAGCTGGCCAAGCGGGCCAAGCTGCCCAACTACAACTCTGTCGACGATGCCGTCGAGCTCCTCAAGAGGTCCAAGAACATCATCGTCCTGACCGGTGCTGGCATCTCCACCTCGCTGGGCATCCCTGATTTCCGCTCTGCCGGGACCGGCCTCTACTCTAAGCTCCAGCACCTCGGCCTCGACGACCCCCAGGAGGTCTTCAACATCACGGTCTTTAAGGAGGACCCTTCCATCTTCTTCTCGGTCGCTCGAGACATCCTGCCCGAGGCGGAGCGCTTCTCGCCCACCCACAAGTTCATTGCCCTGCTGCAGGACAAGGGCAAGCTCCTCACCAACTACTCGCAGAACATCGACAACCTCGAGTCCAAGGCTGGCATCTCGCCTGACAAGCTGATCCAGTGCCACGGCTCCTTCGCCACCGCCACCTGCATCCAGTGCGGCCACAGGGTGCCCGGCGATGCCATCTTTGGCGAGATCAAGGCCGGAAAGATCCCCTACTGCCCCTCCTGCGCCGTCCCGCGCCGCACCACCAAAAACAGCAGCCGCAAGCGCAAGATCGTGCGCGACGGCACCGAGAAGAAGGTCCGCCGCCGCCCCGGTGACTACGACAGCGCCAGTGACTCCGAGTACGACATGCCCTCCAAGGGCGGCATCATGAAGCCCGACATCACCTTCTTCGGCGAGGCTCTCCCCGACGCCTTCAGCCGCCGCCTGGTCGAGGAGGACCGCTTCAGGACCGACCTGGTCGTCGTCATCGGCACCAGCCTCAAGGTCGCCCCCGTCAGCGAGCTGGTCCCCTTTATCCCGCCGCACATCCCCCAGATCTACATCTCGAGGACCCCGGTTAACCACCACAACTTCGACATCGACCTGCTGGGCGACTGCGACGTCGTCGTCGCCGAGCTCTGCAGGCGCGCCGGCTGGGACCTGCAGCACGACATGATCCCCGGCGACCAGGTCATCGAGATCAAGTCCGAGCCTGCCTGGGGCAACCGACACGTCTTCAGCGCCCACCGCTCCGGTGACGAGGATGGCGCTGTTGCTGCTGCAGCCGCCGCCGCCGCCGCCGCCTCTACTGGCACCTCGTCGGCCAAGAAGGCGGCCACTGATCGCCGCGCTGCTGCTACTGCTGCTACTGCTGCTACTGCTTCTGCTGCTGCTGCCGCCTCGAGCACTCCCGGCCGCAGGAAGGTCCTGGCCTCCACGAGCAGCAACGGCAACGGCAGCACTGCCAACGGCACTGGCAACGGCATTGTCATCAAGACTCGCAGCGGCCGTCGAAGTGGCCGTGCCAGCCCCAAGTGAGCACCCAAGCTTGTCACAGCAGCGACTGCTTGCAAAAAAAAAAAAAAAAAAGGTGAAAACCTTTATTGTTTGGAGCTTTCACAGCCTGTGTGGCCACTCTGTTTCCTCCCCCTCCCCCCTCCCCCCCTCTCCCTCAACATGGCCTCGAGTTGTTGTACTTCACCAGCAAGCCCGTGTTTTTTTCTTTCTTTTGACGATCTTCCTCCTTTACTATTCCCAAGGTACGCGAACGAGGAACTTAATGATGATGAGGTTGAGCAAAAACAAATGGATTTCTTTCCCCCGCCTCACCCACCCACCCACAGTGGCGTTCAGAGAGAGGCTTGCAAGGCGTTGGACGGTCATGTCGTGAAGGTACACCTTTGCAATGTATCCTTCTGACAAAGATGTTTTTTGTATTTTTCTTTTTGTTCTTTTGCCCCCTTCCCCCCCCCCCCCCCCTTTCTTTTTCTTCTTTCTTCCCCGTCTGCGATTCGTTGACGATCATCAGAAAGGCGTGGGGGTTGGACTGGGGACTGGGGCCTGGGTCGTGGTGGGTTTTTTGCCCTCTTTACATACACAAGAAAACACTTGAGGGAGAGCACAAGAGTACATGCATAGGACTGCTACCAGTGTGTAGCTTCATTAATAGATCATTGATCTGCGTTTTTTATGACTTGTGTGTTTCTTCTATGATGGCGTGAGAACAGGCTGAGGTAGGTGTGTATGTGTGTGTGAGGGGGGAGGGGGGAGGGGATATACACCTGAGGATTTCCTTTGGGATTGCAGAGCTTGCACGGGAGGATATTTACGAGCCGCAGTCGTAGAGAGACTCGCGAAGTGGACTTGGGTGTAATCTTCACTCTTCTCTGCCCCCCCGGTCCTCCCCTTTAAGACGATGTAAATCGTTCATGGTGATTCTCAAAGGTACAATTATATCCTCCTGCTTCGGTCTACCCAATGGTGTGCCATTACAGTAGGCTCTGGTATTTGTCCAACCCACCCGTTGGCGCACTCTGTTGTGGCTGTTGCGCCTGGTTCTGCTGTTGAGCAGCCATCCCACCACCACCACTCATCATGCTATTCATGCTCATCCCCGAGCCACTACCCATCGGCTTATTCACCATGCTGCTCATACTGCTCATGCTCAGATTACTACTACCCATCATTGACCCCATCGACCCCGCCGGTCGACCGAACGCTGATGTCTGCTGCTGCTGCTGCTGTTGTTGTTGCTGCCTGGGAGGTGGCGCCAGGCTGAACGAAGAGACAGGGCTTGCTGTGCCGCTGCCCGGTGGAGGAGGTAAGGAGAATGCCGACGTGGAGCGGTTGAGCGAGCTCATTGCAGGCCGCTGCTGCTGGTTCATCGAGAGCGAGGCCATGGAATTGTTGAGTCCGCCGCCACCGTAGTTTGTGCTCGGCGGCGGCGGAGGAGAGACGGTACTTTTGCTGGTTTGTAGAGATGGCGCGGTCGATGAGGAGGACCACGGGTTAGCGGTCGCGGCGCCGGCTGCTGACCAGTTGACGGAGGTCGATGTCGATGGCCGCGTGGCGGGGGGAGGAAACGCAGACTGTGTGGTGCTGGGCTGGAGAGGTTGGGAATATTGTGTCGAGGAGGGCGTCAGGGTCCCAAAGGAGGCCAGATCTGGAGTGACGGTCCGGAAGGAGCCCTGCTGGGCTTTGAACCCCCCTACTGAGTTTGCAGGAGCTGCGGTAGTGGGGCTGGGCGTGGACCAGGAGAATGCCGCTGTTTGCGAGGCTGCTGCTGCTGCTGCTGCTGCTGCTGCTGCTGCTGGGTTCCTTAATCCCGGTGACCCTACCGAGGACCGAGAGGCCGTCTCATCCCAGCCAGTGGCGTCCATGGGATTGGCGCTGCTGTTTGCACCCGACTTGCCCTTGACGAGTCTTTCAAAGTCGTCTTCGGTGCCTCCCGTCGCGACGTCGAATTCCGTACCGCTGATGCCCCCAAATGACATAAAGTCGTCTGCGGGCGCTGCAGCAGAGCCGTTGGTCACGCCAGATAATTCCTGTAGCTTTTTCGTCTGCTCGTCTTCGACCTTTCTTGACAGACTTTTCACGAGGTCCATGAAACTTTGGAACTGCTTCAGGTTGAGTAGTGGTCCCAGGCTCATGTGCCAGAGAATCGGCAGAATGTCCATCGCGATGAACTCTGGGTCTGCGTAGTCGCCGACGACCCTCAGCACGTTCAAAGCTTCCATCATCACCGCCGGCTCTTTGGTCTTGATCACCTTGACCAACGGTACGATCTTTTCCTGCATGGTGTACTTGTCAAGTGCCGTCGACGAGGAAGCCTTCTTGCGCTCGCCGTCCAGCCCATCCAGCCCACCACTATCGGCGGGGTCCGAGGACCCTCCGCAGAGAACCACAAAGGCTTGCAGGCCGCGCACTTTGATGGCAAGACTGGTGGTCTTGCTGAAGACATGAGCGATGACTGGAAACAGCTCATTCTTTATTGTGCTGAAGTCCAGCACGGGCAGGACGACGGGTAAGCTACGGAGTGCAGCGTCTACCACAGAATGAGTCGGGGCTGCAATAGCCGCTCCAACCACAGGCAGCATGTCTGATAAATCGCAAAGTCAGTCATCATCACCGGCCTGCGAGAGAATTATATTGGGGGTGATCCTACCGTCTTTGAACTCCTTGCCAGGTGTATTGTTGGCAATAGTGGAAATGTTCTCTAGGACGACCATCAACCCGGCGTCTCGCTGAGGATCCTTGTCCTCGGTCTGCTTCGCATTCGTGACGAAAATGTCTTTCAGGACTGGTCGGACCTTGTCGGTGAATGCTCGTCTCCCTGATGGCAGAAGATCGATGATCTTGAAGACGTTGCCGAGAATGAGAGATAATAATGCCTTGTCCTTGGTTTCATCGAGAAGTGCCGGAAGTAGTTTCTTTTCCATCACTGACTTGGGAAACGAAGGAAGAACTTTGCTCAAGCCCCTCAGGAAGGACTGCTTTTCGTTGGGCGTCTTTGCTGGGAAGGCCTCGATAAATCGAATCGTAGACACCAGTATGTTATCGAAGAACTCCGTCTCTTGAAATTCTTTGGCCGTGAGGCGCTGTGCCGGCCGCCTGGTGATGAGCCGCGGGAGTACATGCGCAACTAGATCCTTAGGAAGTGGCCTGGAAGATTGGAAGTTGTTGTTCACTGTTGGTATCGTGGAGCTGGACTGGAAGAATCGCTTGTATGATGACAGGCTGGAGTTGCATTCTAGAGGAGATTTGTGAGGCGAATTATATAGTGCGATGCACAGGATGCCGAGAGAGAACATGTCGGCTGACACATTGAGGTTGTTGTCCAGCACAAAGTCTGGGGACGTGTAATCGAGGTTGAGCTGGAGTGATCGCGGTAACCTCGGATCCGGGTTCAGGATCTCGTAGAGGCTCATCGGTTGGAACGAGGTCGGCTTCGAGGAGTTATCGGGAGGACTGCAGAAGGAAAGGCCACTGATCTTCCAGTCGGACTGCTCATTGTCAGTTTAATGCCCCAAGTCGGAAGTATCCAAAACCATTCGTTTTTTTGTCCCCAGATCGCCCAACAACGCACCTTTGCATTAATAAGGATAGCTTCAGGAGTAAGGTTGCCGTGGACAAGGCCGGCGTTCTCGTGGAGGAACTCCAGTGCCTTGCTGATCTGTAAGAGGCCTTTTTGTATCTCCAGCTCGTCAATCTCGATCTCGCGCCTCCTTCTTGTCCCGTCCGAGTCCTCGGTCACGTAGCGACTCGATCGCCCTCCAACACCACTTGCTCGTTCCTGGTCGTCCTTCTCTTGCAGCAAGCCGGCCAGCGACGCCGTGACAGGCTCGGTCACGAACTGCAAGCCACCGCCCCTCGTCTCCTCTACCGGCTCGACAAGTTCGAGGACGCTCGGGTGGCGCAGCTTGGCAAGCGACGAGGCTTCCTTCTTCAACCTGTCGACCACCTCTTCCGTGACCTTCTTGAACGCAGAGACGCCCGACCTTCCCAGCGAGGAGCCATGCGAGTCCAGCAGCTTCTTGTCGAAGATGAAGACCGAATAGACCTTGCCCGTGTTTTTCCTCTTTGCATCGTGTATCCTCCAGGGACCGGCTTGTGAGGTCGCATTTTGGGAGATGGTATAATTCTGGCTGATATTCGTGCCCTGAATGGACTTCAGGGCAGAGGAGAACATGGACGACATCTTTCAAATCTCGGGAATGGCGACTGTCATGGTTGTCGCAGAAAGGCAGAGGAGGAGGAGTGTCGCACGCACGGCTCGAAAGTGTCATCACATGCAGGAAGCAAGTAGGTAGTCAGTCGCGTTTCGACAATGATGGTGGTGGTTAATTTCGAGGGCCGCGCAGCCAACCACCACCAAGAGGGGCAGGGAACTTTTGTCCGAGTTGTTCCAGAATTCACCTGTCTAAAAACTGGTCGCAAGTTTATGCAATGATAAGCCAAGGCTCTCTCTCTCTCTCTCTCTCTCTCTCTTTCTGTCAAGGCCATGCACTCAGAAGGATTAATAAAGAACAAGTAGATTCAAAATGGTGTCCTTTCCAAAGAGAAAAGAACAGCCAAGTCAGCACTTATTAGATACTCTCCGGAACATCCATTTTTGGGCCTCAATCGCATCCAAGCTATCCATCCACCTGGCCAGGGTGTTATCGAAGCTCCCAGGGCTTATCTAAGACGCCTGTGACAGGGCCTAGCACCCCCCTGGCACCATATTACCAACCCTAAAGGCTACTAGCGGCCCTTCAGCGCCGGTCCAGGAGATGCTGCAGGGCCCTTCCACCCCAAATTCCAGTCGCCCACCTATTCCAGCGCTGGCAATTGACAATTGCACTGGGCCTGCCTCCGATCAACACTCCGATCATTTTCGACTTTCCGCCCACGAGCCCACCAGCGACGTGCCATAGAGTCACAATTGAAGCTCTGGACTCTTGCTTAGTACAAGATCTCGATGTGTCAGAGTGTCTGTTCACTGCTGCATTTCAATTGATTTATTCTCACGCTTGTGCTCTGGTCAACAGGCCGGATCTACATTTCTCGCTTTCCCGGAAAAGAAAAAAAAACAAAAAAAAAAAAACAGCCTTTTGTGCTGTTCTGTTGGTGATCGCCTCACAGCGTACGGTTCGTGATCCTCCACCACGGAATTAATTGCGACGATCCAGTCCTCTCAAGATGCGCGCCTCGATCATTCGCTGCGGCGCCCTATCTGGATCATCCCAAATCTCCCATTCGCTGCTTCAGAGGTCATGGCAGACCGGGAGAAGGTGTTACAGCATCAAGCCTGAAGCGGCTTCTACCTCCAAGCCTCAAGATGTCGACGCCTCCAAGCTCGTCATAGAAACAACCAAGACCCCAAGCAAACGCAAGGACAATAAGGAGCTCATCTTTGGCCAGACTTTCACAGGTAAGACCTCCATAATCACCAACAAACATCATTGATCTGGGACACCACAAAGAACTAAACAACCTTTGCCCTCCCCCCGCTGCAGACCACATGCTGTCGATCGAGTGGAACAAGAACTCAGGCTGGCTGAACCCACAAATCACGCCCTACCAAAATCTCGCCCTCGACCCCGCGACCTGTGTCTTTCACTATGCCTTCTGTGCCTTCGAGGGAATGAAGGCCTACAAGGATGCGCAGGGCAGGATCCGACTCTTTCGGCCCGACAAGAACATGGAGCGCTTCAACAACTCGGCGGCGCGCATCGCCCTGCCGACTTTTTCGTCCACCGCCATGATCGAGCTGATCGCAAAGTTCGCCAAGCTCGAGGAGCACTTCATCCCCAGCGAGCACGGGTACTCTCTGTACCTCCGCCCCACCATCATCGGCACCCAGAAGACCCTGGGCGTCGGCCCGCCCGGTTCCGCGCTGCTGTACGTGATCGCCAGCCCCGTGGGGCCTTACTACCCCACCGGCTTCAAGGCTATCTCCCTCGAGGCGACCGACTACGCTGTGCGCGCGTGGCCTGGTGGCGTCGGTGACAAGAAGCTCGGCGCCAACTACGCGCCGTGCATCGTGCCGCAGCGCGAGGCGGCGAGCCGCGGTTTCCAGCAGAACCTGTGGCTCTTCGGGGAGGAGGAGTACGTGACCGAGGTGGGCACGATGAACATGTTTGTGGCCCTCAAGAACAAGGAGACGGGCCAGAAGGAGCTGGTCACCGCGCCGCTGGACGGAACCATCCTGACAGGCGTCACGCGCGACAGCATCCTGTCCCTGGCGAGGGACAAGCTCGCGCCCGAGGGCTGGATGATCAGCGAGAGGAAGTACACGATGAAGGAGCTCGCGGAGGCCTCGGCCGAGGGCAGACTCCTGGAGGCGTTCGGTGCTGGCACGGCGGCCATTGTGGCGCCGGTGAGGACCATCTCCTGGAAGGGCCAGCTGGTGGACTGTGGGCTGTCGGAGCACGAGGAGTCGGGCGAGGTGGCCACCAAGATGAAGCAGTGGATTGAGGCGAGACAGTATGGCGAGGAGGAGCATGAGTGGAGTCACATCTGCGAATAGAATCATGAGATGATAAGAGGTTAGGCGCCATGGAAAAAATTCAGGTCAAAAAAAAAAAACGGTAACTCTTGTCAAAAAGGGGGACTCGACTCCGTGGGCAGACCGCACATTTCAGCGCAGGTCATGGGCTAGGTCACTTTTGAGCGTGGGATAGAAGTAACAACTGCAATCTAGCAAGGATGCATAGACAGGCAGATCTAGGGGGGGGGGGGGGCTAACAAAAGAAATCTTTCCTGTTCATATTGATCATCTTTCCTCTGGAGTGAGGATCGGACTGTGAATGACAGCACCGTCCAAAGTCTATGCCGTGAACAGCTCTTCCCGGTCAATAGAGCACACCCTCGTCAAGGCCTCTGTGGCCGGCCCCCTAACCCGTCTAATACACTCCGCCTCTCTATCCTCCAGCACATCCGTATCCCTATGCCAACGAGGCCCAGCCGCCGTAGTGTTCTTCAAGTCGTCTATTTCTTCGAGGCAGGATCCTCCAAGATGCCCTCGGCCTCTAACCGCCGGCGAGCCTCCTCGAGAGCCCAGGTTTGTATCCTATTGTTTCCATAATTGTTTAGCCACCTATTCCGTGAGAAAAAGATCTAAGAGGGGAGGGGGGGAGCGAAAACACCCAGCCGCTAGTCCTGTCCCAACGTACGTAGCGAACTCAAATCGTGCGTGTCCTCCACAGTCCCGGCATGTCCGTGTGCGATTCAACAATCACACCTCCTGGGACCGACACTGGGAAGAAGAAGCAAAAAAAACAAAAAAAAAACCAAAGAAAAAAAGAAGAAAAGAAGAAAAAAGACTCACGAGGTATCAGGCTTGAAGGCATACACCAAAGCAAACACCAGCAAGCTGCCGCCGAAGCCGTAGTACATCAGCCCCTCCCATCCCTCCTTCTCGGCCTTCTCACCAGGCTTGACGCCAAACAGCCAGCCCGTCGGCGGGTCGTACTGAGGCCCGTGGCCGGCACCCGCCCTGCGCTGCGTGGTGGAGGAGAAGGCCGCCCGGCGGCTGACAGTGGTGAGGGTGGCGGTCGATGCTTGCGCTGCCGCGCGGGCAATGGGTCGTAGGCCGCGCATGATTATGATGTGGTGGTAGCGGTGGCGTTGTTGTTGTTTTCCCCTCTTCTCTCTTGTATCTTCTCCCCTATTTTTTTCCCTTCCCCGAGGCGCAGATTGTTTGTGTAAGAATCGATGGGGGAACGGCGGTTTCGACTGGGTCGGGGGTGGATTGAAGCGGTCGTCGATGGCTTCTTTTTTGTTTTGTTTGAATGGTGACGATGGGGGGTTTGAGCAAAGTCGGGCGTGTCGTCGAGAAGTGGAGATGGTCCGGTTCTTATTGTGACTGGACTTGGAACTTGACTGAACTGAGTTGACTAGCACCGTCGTCAAGGGGCGGGTGAGGTCCGGTTTGCGGTCTTTCTTCGGGCAGCTCCTGACGGCCGAGCAAGCCCAAGAGCTCTGGGGCCGGACAGGAGGAGGAATTGGGAGGGAGCTGACTCGGAACGGAATAACCTTAGCGCGACTTTCGAGCTGAGTCAATACTTTGAATTGACGGTGCTCAGTTCCAAGGCTCGCAATGTATTCGCATTGAATCTATTATAAGACTATAACAGGTTCTTTGGATATATTTCCTGGCGTAATTCTCAGATGGCCGAAATTTCCTTATGACTCCTGTCATGTTTCTGACTTATCGTCACGAGGTCAAACGGCAGGCCTGCAGACATATTTAAAAGGCATATATATTCATGAGAATACCGATTGCTTAGGACCATGCGCCCCCTCCGAAACGCCCAGCAACACAGCGCCCAACAACACGCCCAACTTATTTGCAATTGCTATCATCCTAGAACTAAAAGAGTAGACCAAGACCATTCTCTCATCATGTCTAACACGTACGCTTGTCCAAGTGTTCATCCCAACATCCCAAACGCCTTAGAAGATCCCACCCATCATATCGTTCAAGATGCCAGCCACGTTCGGCTTCCCTTTCAGGACAACTTCGGGCTTGATCGACGCCCGTTTCGTACCCAGCGGCGGCACATTCTCTTTGCCCGCCCGACGAGCGCCCTGATTTTTCTTGGGCGTTTTGGTGATGTCCTTCATAGGACTTCCGAGACCATCATCCGCGCTTCCCCTCCTCCCTGTAGCCGTGATCTGCGTCTGCGCATCCTCAAAACAGTGTGCCTCCAGCGCGTCGTGCTTCAGGTCATAAATCCAGCATCGATTTTCCATCAGCCCGATGGACTTGGCCAGCATCTCCTCGCACCCGCTGCCCTTTAGCGTGCTCTTGCTGCCCACGACGAGTAGTTTAGTCTTGGCCCGTGTGAAGGCGACATTGATCCGCCGCCAGTCCTTGAGCAGATCCCCAATGTTGCAAGGCTCGTTCGACCTCACCAGCGACAGGATCACGACCTCCTTGTCTCGTCCCTGGAATCGGTCTGCCGTGTGCATCTCAATGGCGCCATTGCCGTGGCCGCGCAGGCCGTGCTTCAGGAGGGACAGTTGGGAGCGGTAGTGTGTCATGATGCCGATCTCGGCTGCTGGCACACCAACAGTGAGCAGTGCGTCGACGAGCTGCACGACGATCCGCGCCTCGCAGGGGTTGACGATCCGATTGCCTTTGGCTTCTTCGCGGGACGAGGGGAGGTAGTCTGTGTTGATGAAGCTCACGCGCGTTTCGGGGTCAACCATGTCACGAAGCCAGCAGGACTGGCCGCCGCCGGCGCAGAAGGTGTTCGGCGTCGCCTGTGGCTGAGAGAGAACCATGTCGATGTCGAAGTGGTGGCGTTGGAGCGCTTCCATGTTCGGAACGTCAAGTTTGCGAAGGCGCAGTTCCTCGGTCCCGCATTTCAGGTGGCCTTCGTAGATGAGGAGATTACTGAGCATCATGATGTCCTCTGACATGCGGTATTGGTGCTCAAGGTTGACCACTGAGTCTGGGTGCGTGTCCGAGAGGAGCTTGAACAGACTGACGTCTAGACCACCCAGCCTTGCTTCTTCGTTCTGGACCAAGGGAGGCAGCTGGTTGTGGTCGCCCACAAGAACGAACGTACGCGCCATGCGGATGGGCCCAAGACAGATGGGCAGGGTGATCTGAGATGCTTCGTCGACGATGCAATAATCAAACGTCCTCTCGTTGAAAATGGCGTGACTTGTCCCGAGGCAGGTGGTGGCCACGACAGGCGTATCATGCCACGCACTGCGAATTTCCTCAAACGTATCCATGGGCTCACCGGCCAGAATGGCAAAATCTCGAACGTCAGGGTGTACCTTGGCAGGAGCCCCTAGCCTGAGAATTGACAGATCATCGTCCTTCAGCTTCAGGAGGATGTTGTCAACGGCAGTGTGGGTATACGAAGTGAGCAAGACGCTTTTCCGCTGGGCTACCAGAGCTCTAATGATGTGGGCGATGGTTGTTGTCTTGCCGGTGCCAGGCATACCAAGGACCAGGGCGTAGTCCTTGGCGCTCATGACCTTCTCGATCGCCCTCTTCTGGTCCACGTTCAGGTTGTCTCTGTCAGAAATGGTATACTGCGTGGCCACCGCCTTGAACTCCGGGGGCTCCAGGTCCACGACGAGGCGTCTTATCTTTTGAGAACCAAACTGAGAGTCGGTCATGATTGACACGATGTTGTTCCGCACGAGCGCCATGCCGTTACTGAACTCATCTTTGTCAAGCCGAAACTTGAGTGGTTGTTCTTTGATCTTGCCACTCGACTGTTCCGGCCTCACACCCTCGGGCACAACCTCCATGATACCAGCATAGACCTGGTTAGTATGCTCGTCAAAGCCGGGCTGTCGAATGCGAGCATTGTGAAGTCTTCGGTCCACTGCTACGCTGATCCGCTGCTTCCTGACGGCTGTCACGAAGCCGAGGGCCAGGGCAAAATGTCCTTGCTCGTCAGAGACCACAATGGGCTCCCCGACCGCTAGCTGGGAGTCCATGAAGGAGAATCCGGGTGCCGAGTTCTCCTTGATGAAGGTGTACCGAAAGCGGTTGATCTTTTGGGTGTGCAGGTCTTCGGAAGCCGATCTCTCTTCGATGATAACGTTGGCAAAACACCTCCCCACTTTCTCCCGCTCGGCGCTGAACATCGTCCACAGCTCACGGCGAAGCTTCTGGCTTTCCTTTTCTTCCTTGGTCAGCAAATCCTCCCATCTCAGGAAGAATTCCTTGTGCGTTGGCGTCAGGTGCTTGACGACCTGATCGAACTTATCCTTCACGCCACTCGTCTCGCCGTCGCCATCGTCCGCAAGTTTGTGATACACAAAGCACGACGATTGAGCATAGCACCTCCCGCACATATGCTTGCTCTTCTTCATCGGGGGCAGCTGCACGCTTCGCTCGCGGATATAGACGGCAAGTTGGTTGCGCTGCTTGATCATGTGCCGCAGCTCGTTGCGCACTGCGGGTATAATCTTGGTGAGAGACGTCTCCATGTAGTATAGGATGCCGTACATGATCTCGATGTCATATCGATCCGACAAGAGCAAGTTGTATAACATGGTCTGGGCTTGGTGGTTTTCGCTGACGTTTTTGCCCGTTTTGACCTCAAAGGGCACCGTCAGAGTCTTCTTTCTCTGGGCATCCTTAACCGTCACTTGGATGGTGGCATCGATGTTGCCCTTCAGACCATATAAAGGTGACCAGACGTGCTCCTCGATATCGAGCAGCTTGCTGACACAAATGCTGGTCTTCTCGTTGTTCCGGCCCTGTGCGAGGGCACCAGGCTTCGGGAACGATGAGATGAACATTTCCGACCAGGCTCGAACCTCGGGCATCTTGGACGCAAGGTGCTCTCGGGCGTCGGTGAGACTGACTTTGATGGTGTAGAGGTCCTCGATGTGCTTCTTCATCGCCTGGTCTATCACCTCATTGAGGAAACCCTGATCCCACCTGTTGGCTAATAATGCTTCCTGGAAGATCTCATGCAGCAGTGTTCCGTACACTAGCGGTGCCGAAGCCTCACTTGTAGCCTTCACACGGTCTTGTAAGACAGCGCGTCTCATGCAGCTGAAAGAATCAGCCACTACCGTGGCGGAGATGAGTTGGTCTGGGTGGAGGATCAAGATATTCCTGCTGTTGTCGATGATGCACCGCCCACCCTGTTCGAAGTCGCCAATGATGTGGACAAAGGATTTGGGGTGTGCAGGCGTGTCAGCCCAGTCTCCACGAAGATGCACTGTCTTGGAGCCAAGTGACTTGTCCGCCTGAACAATCAAGATCAACTCCGGAGCGTCTCGGCCTCTGTCATCTGTGTAGACATTGTGGAGTACATTCGTCACCAGGTATCTCTGGATTGCTGCCCGTCTTTGACTCACCTAAATATCTGCTTAGCATTTGTGATGAGATTGGGCTATTGGTGTTTTGAGCTATCGGACAGAACGTACAGGCAATAACGATGAAGCTTTCTGATCCACCGATTGAGTTGCAGCAAGCTCAGCGGCCTCGAAGTCAAAATCCCCCCCAAAGTCATCGTCATAAATGTCGTCTGAACCGTCCGTGCCACTATCCAAAGGTGCAATGTTTGTAGGTGCTAATGTGCCAGATGGTGAAGTTTGTTCTGGCTTGGCGTCTGCGAGCATGTTCTCGGCCGCCGCAAGTAGGTCGTCATCCAAATCACCGAACTCATCATCATCGAGCAATATCTCTTGCTCTCTCCGAGGCTCCTCCGGTTTCGTCGTAAGCACGGGTTGGTCAGCCGACATGCCACGTCCAGCCTCAACCTGTTCACTAAGAAGGGAGGCATCAATTTCCCAGAGGGCGTCGTCATCAAACGTGTCGTCTCCATAGTCTGAGGTAGGGGTTTCGATATCTTCCTCGTCGATTCTCTGAGCTTGGTCCGTCGTCGTCGCTGCTGATACCTTTGCCTGTGGAAGCCGTGACAATCCCGCTGCCTCGGCAGACCATTCTTGCTTTGTTGGCAAGCGTCGTCTCTTACATGGTGACTCCATAGCAATGTCTTCCTCATCCAGATCATCGGGCTTGTTGATCTCGCCATTGACGGTCTTGAGAAGCGCGGTGACCATGGACGATTTTGACGTGTCTCTCTGCTCCCTCGTCATGCCGATTTCCGAAGTCGATTCAATGCGTCGACGTTTCGGCCAGTGAGACCCGCAGCTCATTGTTCGTCTGAGCCCACTCTCTCCATGACTCTGGTTTGTATTTCTTGCATCCTTCGGTGGACGAGGTGAGGACGACACCATCAGATGTGCAAGTGCCGGGTTCGTTGCGCCCAGGAGGTTCCTGCTGTCCGGATCGCCCACAGCAAAGCGGTCCCACAAGTCGAGAGCTGGATCGGCATCTGGCAACTTCAACGCCTGCTTCAACCTTGTCACGTTGATAGCTGCTGGCGTCCTGCGCTTCTCAACCGCTGGGGAAGAGACTGGCGATGAACTACGGGCACGCTTCTTTCCTCGGCGCCTGACGATTGGTGAGATAGCTGCGGCGGTCTCGTCTTCTATGTTTTGCCACTCAAGGTGCTCATTCGGAGATGTATTGTTGTCTTGTGTTTCAGCGTCTAGCCCTCCCATCAGATCCTGCCAGGCCAATCGACTGACCGGCGTAACTGCCTTGTCATTTCTGGGTTTCTGCTCTTGGGGCGAGGCTGTGGTCATACGGGTCTCGGGTCGGCCCTTCACAGCGTTCTCTTTATTCGAGTCGTCTCCCTTGGACGAGACATGTGCTGTCGTCCTGCCTTCCTCCCCTGTGACAGGCGCAGGACCCAAGGGTTCTGGAGTCGCAGACTGCTGGAACTGGAACTGCTGTAACTTGTCCTTGGTCTTTGCGGAGACGGAGACGGGCGGTCGAGGCGGCGCCTGCCTGGGAGGTATCTGGGCTGGATGAGTATTTGACCTTTGCCATTGGCCCTGTTTCTGCTAATGATTGTGGTCAGCATCGTGAGCCCCAGGACTGCTCCGCAGCACCCAGGACTGTTTGTTTACTTACCCTAGGAAACCTCGACTGCTCAGAAAACGATTTTTGAAGAGGCATTTTGGGAAGTCAGACCCATTTCTAAGCCGGGTGCCGACTATCCTGCAGTACTGGAGCACAATGTAGACTCGAAGAGGGTGGCAAGATAAAACTTTCAGGGAGAGCGTTTGGATGAGGCTGAGGAGTCTTTGGCAGGTTGGTTGGTTGCTTGCTTGCTCTCGACGCGTCTGAAGCGCGTAATTAGCGGCCGACCGCGTTACAGGGGAACGCCTGCGATACGTTTGTACAGGGCGCTGTAGTACAGTAGCACTATAGTAGTACTAGTACGCATAAGCCCTGCAAGGGTTTTGGGCTGTGGCTCTGGCGACCCTTGGCGCTAAGAATCTGTGGCGCGAGCTTACCCCGGAAACTTGGGAATACAACCTCAATGACGTCTCATCTGCCATGCATATTTCATGACTGTCACCCCACACGCCCTTCACCCCCAGAGCTTCAAGTCTTGTTCAGCCACGGCAACAAGATACTGCACCAGCTAACCAACACGCCAACCACGTCTTTGGTAATCCCCACCAGCGAGACGTCACAAAATTGGTCATGGACAACAGGCTCGACGTGCCCATCGAGGTCGCACGCAGAAACGTGGACAAGCTCGGTATCAGATACGATGAGCTTCCCCAACGGCCCTTCTGGTCGGCCTTCTTCGGGAAGACCGAGGAGGACTTCAAGCTCCGCGTCGCGGCCAAGGTCATGGCAGGCTCCGTTCTGACGGGGCGGGAGCTCACGCAGCCCGAGACGGACGCACTGGCATACCACTACGCAAAGCTGCTGGCCACCCAAGTGTACGACATACCACTCGCCATCGGCGCCGGGTTCGGTCTCTACCGCTATACATACCGCTCCTACGGTTTCCCCTTCTGGAGACCAAACCCCGAAAAGTTCAACCCCAACAAGTTCGGCCCGCTGCCCGAGGGCTTTATATCGCAGAGGGCCTGGCATGGCCTGAGGCTCGCCGCCTGGTACGCCGGCTGTCGAGTCATCAGCGCGCTCTTTCTCACCTCGTATGCCATCTCCGTGTACATGGCGAACTATGGTGTCGATCCCCGACTTCAGGATTACCGCGAGGACCTCAAAGCCAGAACAATTCAGCGACAGGCAGGGCCGACGCGGCAGCGCGTTCAGCCACCAGCCTACCCTACACCGGAGACCAGCGCACCGGCATCATCAACGTGGGCCAGCACTGAACAGAGCACCCAAGACGCCCAATCGTCATGGCCTGGGATGCAGGCCCCACAACATGAGAGCCCCCAGGCCGCCTCCTTCAACGATGAGCCCCATGTCTTTGATGATGCGTCTCCGGTGGCGGGGTCGGAGCAGCAGAGGGGCACGCCGCAGCAGTCTGCCCAGGGCAGCTCTGCATGGGACAGGATCAGAGGCCAGGCACGTGGGGCGCAGGGTGGTCAGGGGCAGGCCGGTGCCTGGGGCCAGCGACGTCAGGATGAGCTGACGTCTCGGGGCGCACAGGACGGGACTTCGTATAATTTCTCATCGGGAGACGAAGAGAAGTCGTATGCAAAGCAGCAGGCACAGAAGGAGTTTGACGAGATGCTGGAGCGAGAACGGCGAGGTCAAGGTGATGGCTCGCGTCGTTAACAGTGGGGGGCGGGGGGGGGGGGGGAGGCCTTTTGGACCGTACTGGCCACTGGATTCGTACGCGTCAATCAGATCAGTCGGGCGGGATACGTATGTCTTGTCTATTCTCGTTGTAATACACCTCACCACCGTTCTCGATGCGCAATTGTCCGTCCTTGTTCACACATCTACTAGGCTTTAAACTAATGATAGTATGAGTGCACCAGCCTGATTCACTTGACCAGGCTATGCAGTGAAAACTGCAAACTTTCTGCATCACCTCAATGACATTATAAACCAGCCGAGCACTGCCAGCTCCACCGCCTATTCTAATTACAGTATGTGTACCACATCTAAGCATGTATCTGCCACCAAGTGCTGTACGGCGAACGGGATGGGGAACAACAGTGTTAAATCTATGTAATTATCCTAAGACCAGAGACCTACATGAAAAGTAAATCCAAGTCCATCACGACCGACTCGAAAACGCACTCAATCTGTCAAGACCAAAGGCTCTTTACTTTGCCAAGGCAGCATCAGGCATAAAGTGCGAACCCCCAGCACAGCGATAACCGCCTGCCTGTCGAATCCAATGGAAGCCGGCCGGACAAGCCCCCATCTCTTTGAGCTTTCGGCGGGCCTCTTCCTCCTCCTTCCGGCGCCGCTCTTCTTCCAGCAGTCTCTTCACGATCTTCTGCCTGTCCGCCTCTCGTGCTTCCTTCTGCTCCTTGAGAAGCTTTTGGTACTCCTCCTCACGCTTCTGCTCCGCCTGCCTGTCCTTCTGCAGTTGTTCCCAGACTTCATCACTGACACCAGCGTCCCTGATTCCCGTCTCCATATCAGGCGAGCCGAGCTCGTCAACGAGCTGCCAAGGGTCGTCCGGCTCTTGTTCGTCAGACGGCGGGCTCGGCGGTCTCTGCTGTGTGGCTTGGTGCGTGGCGGCTGTCGTCACGGAAGGTGGCCCAGCAGGCGGGCGAGGGAGCTGGGGCGGGCTGTGGTCGACAGGACCGTAAGGAGTTTTTGAGGGCTTGCTGACATTCTTACTTCGGCTAGTACGCTCCTGGAGCATACGCCCCAGCTCTGTCTCGATGATGTCTAGACTGACGGTCAGACGACCCTGTGCTAGGCCGGTCTTGTCTTTGATGGTCTTTCTGAAGACGGCCTTGGCGGTCTCCTTGACATCTCTGGCACTGGCCCAGCTGTCTTGCCGCGACAGCTCGTAAAACAGACGGGTCAGTTTCTGCGAGTCTGCATCAACGGCGTTCTCGAGGGCAGACATGTCGAGGTGCTTTCCCTTGGCTTTCAGATCGGCCTGCCGTGCTCTCAGGTCCTGCGTGAGCAGCTTGACGCACTCTTCCGGCGTCAGGCTGCGGAAGTTAATCGACTCAGGAAAGCGAGAAGTTAATCCCGGATTTGTCGACATAAGCATGTTGATCTCGTTCTCGTAGCCTGCTAGGATGATGATGAGCCGCTTGGCATACTTGTCTTTGGTCGTGGCATCGACCAGCTCGTCCATGGCTTCTTGTGCGAATCGACCTCCTGAAGAGTGACCTCCTGCCAAGCGATAGGCTTCGTCGATGAAGAGTACCTTTCCGAGTGCCTTGTCAAGCTGCTGTTGGACCTTAGGTCCCGTATGGCCGATGTATTCGCCAATGAGATCAGTTGCAGAACACTCGATGACCTCGGCGGTGGATAGGAAGCCCATATCGTAGACTGCTCCGAGAAATATCAGCATCATCTTTCAAGGACTAGGATAGCCTCCTTGGCAAAAACATTCCAGCTGCACCATTTGGCAATTTGGGAAAGGGGGGGAAAAGAGGGGGGGGGGGGTAAAGGGTAGACTGATCTTCCAAAAGACATACAAACTTTGCCCATTTTCTTCGCCGTCGTAGTTTTTCCGGTCCCAGGCGGTCCTTTGAAGAGGAAGTTGAAGGGGATATTCTCTTTAGGGTCGACACCCAAGAGCTTCATCGCCCGGACGTTCTCTTGATACTCGCGTAGCAGAGACACAACCTGCTCATTGCCAACGGTGCCTTCGAACAGCTTCGTGACGTCCGTATCGGCGCGCTCTGCCCGGTCAAAATTCTCGTCAAAGTCCCAAGCATCGAGCACGGAAGCAGCTTGTGTCTCCTTCCGCGAGAGTCTCGCCTGGTGTCTCAGCTTAGCGGCATCGAGCATTATGTTGATCTCGCCCGCGTTGCCAAAGTGTGGGCGATTCCGCGCTCGGTCGAGGATTTCCATTGCCACGCTCTTGGCCTGGGTCGTAGCGTCAAAGCCATCCTTCTTCAACTTGAAATCGAGGATCTTGCTGAGCTCATCGCTGCTGAAATCTTCGAACTCGAACGCGGACGACATGGGGAATCTTCGACTGAGTCCCGGGTTGACGTTCTGAAACATGGCCTCCATCTGGTCCTTGTACCCGAGTAAGAGGACGCAGCGGTCGTCTCCCGGAACCCCCTGCACCTCCGCCACGATGGTGTCAATAACCGAAGTCTTGAAGATGTCGTTGGTAGTCCCATGGCCTACGTAGAGACCGTAAGCCTCATCGATGACAAGGACCTTGCCCAGAGTTGCGGCCAAGATCCCCTTGGTCAGTTTCTCGGACTCGCCAATGTGTGCTCCTACAAAGTCCGAGGGGTTTCTGGCGACAACTGCATCTCATGTAAGTTACTGCGCGTATTTTCTTTTCTTCAAAAGTACACAGGAATCCAGAAAGCCACAGAGACATGCGCCAAAGAGGTGCTGTACTTACCTTCACCGTTGGAAAGCATGCCAAGGTCCACAAGAATTCTGCCATACAAATTGGCAACCGTCGTCTTTCCAGTTCCAGGGTTGCCAATGCACACTCTATTCAGTGAGTACTCGATGCTGGGCTGTTCGTCTAACTCTCTCTGGTAGTTTTGCTTGACGGTATCGACCAGTGATTTCACGGCCTCCTTGACCATGTTGAGCCCGATGAGCTTCTGCAGTTCTTGCCAGGCTTTACTATTAGCCAAAGCTTCGCCTGGTTCGGGACCTATGAGGTCTTCTTTGGTGAATAGAAAGTCGTCTGGCTTCTTTCCTTTGCGACGTTGCCGAGAGAGCCTCACCGCCTGGCGCCCCGAGATGGTCTTCAGGGTGTTCTCAATTGTCCTCGCATTGCCGAAACCCGCTCTCCCTCGACCTTTGCCGACTCTCCTAATGGCTATGCGACAGTACAGCCCTCTCAGGCCATCCTCACACTTCATACGGCCCTTGTACCTCTTGTGGATATTGAGCTCAAGAATCCTCAGGAGCTCGTCGTCTGTGTAGTCCTCAAACTTCATCTGGCCCGGGAACCGTGATAACAGGCCAGGATTGTGACTGAAGAAGGATTCCATCTGTTTGTCGTAGCCAGCGAGGACGAAGACGATCTTTCCAGTGAGGTTCTCTACTTCTGCCAGGAGGTAGTCGAGCACTGCTGACCCACCCTGACTGTTACCGGATGTCAGTTGATACGCTTCATCGATGAACAGAACACCGCCGCCGTTGTTCAACATGTTTTCAATAATCTTCTTGCACCCACTGACGCCAGAATTGGCAAGGCTGGCTCCGGTATCCTCGTGAAAGCAGGACCCAGGTATGACGGCGATGGAGGTGAGGAACTTGGCGTAGAGACGAGCGACCGTCGTCTTCCCCGTCCCTGGATTTCCCAGGAGAGAACAGCTGTATCGCTCTTTCTGGATCGATATGCCTTGCCGCAGCGCAGTATCGATCCTATCCTTGATCTCCAGGAAAGCTAACTTGACCTGTTCCAGTCCGATCATGCCCATGATCTCATCGAGTGCCTCGTTCTTTGCGCCTTCGAACTTCTTGAGATACTCCCATTCTTTCTTGGCACCTTCAGATACGTCGAGGTCGCCACTCCCCTTTGTGGGACTCGGCTCCGCTGCAGGAGGCTGAGGCTTTGGCGCGTTGGAGATCCTCTGTGACGTGTCCTTCAAGGCCGCAAGTTCAGCACGCTGCTGTTCTAGAGTCTTCTTTTGTTCCTCCTGGTCGCTCTGGTCCTTGATGATCCTTCGGTGGTGATCGATCTCGTCCTGAATCTTCTCAAGCTCTTTTTTGTATGCCTGTTGGCGCGCCAAGCGCTCTGCCTCGAGCTTGAGATCTCGCTTGATCCTCCTCTCGGCGTCAATGTCTTCTTGTACGCATTTTGAGCACTTGTCCTTCCTTTGGTGACATGGGACCTTCAGCTTGTGGCCGCGAGGGCAGCTGAACTCGACCTTATGAGGGCATGGCACTTTTGAGTGATCAGAAACACGGTGGCACCGCATGTTGCATTTGTGCAAACCGCAGTTCAGCTGAGCGCCGCTGTATATGGTCAGCTTATCGAAGGGACATAGGAATTTGCAGTTGTTCAATCTGAGGAGGATGTAAAGGGTGTCAGAGTGACGAAACTTACCAAAGTTCGGCACACCCACCATCCGGGCAGCACGTATCAAAATCCTCGGGTTTCTGGAGCAAGAATGTCTTCTCCGGATGGTTCTCACAATGCACCGGCAGTCCATCGTACAAGTGATTCTTCGTCTTCATTGACTCGAAGAAAGGCATCCAAGTGTCTTTGCCTTTCTTGCTCTGCATGTAGGTGTCCATATTGCCAAACATCACAAGACAGTTGCGTGATCGAGACAGCAAAACGTTGAGCCGCTCGCGAGCAGCGAGGAAGCCGATATCACCGTTATTGTTGCTTCGAGTCAACGAAACGAGGACGATGTCTGCCTCTTCTCCCTGGTAGTTGTCTGCAAGGGGGAATTAGCTGTCGGTAAAGGCTTCCGAATGGGCTTGGACAGTTCTCGCACCAAGGCAATGCACGGTCTGAATCGAGTTCACTTACCAATGGTAGATATACGCAATGGTGACTTGTTTATCTTGGCGGCCGCCTGGGTTAGCAGGCCCGCCCGGATGAGCTCGTGTGAATCGAGGTCGCTCAGCAAAGGATCAACATCGTCCTTGAGCATGTCTCTGACGAGCCTCAGCTGGCCCAAGTATGGCGTCAGGACAACCATGTTCTTCGTCCCGTATCCCTGCTGTGCGAGGTAGCGTACGGTCTTGAGGATCATCTTGGCCTCGAAGATATTCTCCTTGCTCGCCTTGGCACCTTGGTCTCGCCGATCCGCAAGCTTCTGGTTTTCTTCCTCGGGGTGGCTATGGTTGACGAAAGTGACACGATCCTCAAGGCCACGAATCGGCTCACGGCTCTCCGTCTTCGGGCCGTCTTCGAGCTCTGGATATGTGAGCTCTCTCACAAGCACCGAGATGTCCGGGTGCATGCGGTGCTGTTTCTGCAAGCTCGTATAAGGATGGCCCTGGAGGATCAGTCTTTCGAAGAGAGACCGGTTGAGGTCGTAGCCATCGCCTTTCTCAACGGTTAAGCTGTAGTTGTTGATCTTGGGACGGAGTTGCTTGTGATCACCGATCAACATGAGCTGTTTGACCGAGGGAGTCTGGGCCGTATGCACATGGGCTTCCTGAATCTCACCAGCCTCTTCTACGACCACGACATCCCTCTGCGCGGCAGTCAACAGTTTCGTGTATTTGGCGGCAGCGGTCGTTGTGCAGCCGATGATGCGCCTGTCTCGCAAGATTTGGGCCTTGGAATCGCTGAACTGTGTATCCAGCTGATCCTGCGTGAGATCATACTGCCTTGCAAGGTTTTGGACACTCTCGACCTTCTCCTGAAGCATGGCTGTGAACCATTTCTTGATCAGTTTTCTGCGTTCGGTAGGCTCTAGAGCCCAGACCTCTCCGTGAAGGCTCAATGCGTGTTGCTTGAAGACACCAGGTCCAGCTCCCGCCTGCCAACAGTCGAAAAGATAATCGGGTTTGACCTTATTTCCCTTCTTTGCAATCTTTTTGAAACCGTCCTCCTCAGCGGGGACGACGAATGCGTTGAAGAACCTCTCTCCGTCTTCGGAGAACTCGAGGTAATCCTGAATGTCCTCAAACGATGGTCGCGCCCGGATATATCTGATGAAGGCCTCTTTGAGATCTTCGCTGTGTTCAGTTGCATCCTCTTTCAGTCTATCAATCACTGTCCACGACTCCTTGGTGCGACGGTATTGCAACCGTTGAGAAGACATGAGCAAGGGGGATGTTCGGTCCGTGGACTTGGACCCAAGACGAACCATGTGGCGTGGATCAATGCCGAGGTCCATGAGTTCTTCCAGGAATTGATCCAGAGCATGGTTAGTGTATGTGATGACAAGGATCTTGAATTTGGTGTTCTGGAGGATGTAGTGCACTGCGAGTGCCCCGATGAAAGATTTCCCGGTGCCCGGAGGGCCTTGAATCACCGAGACCTTGGATGCCAGTGCATTATGCAAAGACCGCTGTTGCGAGCGGTCTAACTGAAACGCCTTGTTGACAGAGCCATTCTGAATATTGATCGTCACAGGCAGGCTAGATAAGAACTGTCTTGTGATCAGCTCCATCTGTGGACCGAGAATGAAGTCATCGACAGCCTCTGAAGGGTTCAGCAGCTTGTCTTGTAAGGGAATCTCCGTCATATTCTTGAGTCGTTCCAGAATGGGTTCATACGCAAACACAGGAGTATCAACCAAGGTAAAAGCGACGTCGTCCATGGTCTTCAGGGCCATCAGTGCCTTCTTGAACGCGCTGTCGTCTGTGAACTGTAGTGTGATGACCGGTGGAGACATGATCAGGCCATCCACATTCCGGTCGACGAAGGCGAATCCGAAGATCTCCTGTCCTTGATACAGGGCTCCAAATGCCTGGTGGCGGAGGAAGTTCCTGTTGTCATCAAGCCACGCTTTGCGACTTCCCGGCCTCAGGCTCTGCAGCCTCTCCAGTCCAGCCTCGCATCTGATAGCCAAGGAGGCCTTCTTCCGGTTCTTGTCGTCACCAAGGTCTAGACCTACTGGCCATAGCCTGCGCAGCGTCAAGGCAGACCGTTGGCCTCGTTTCCAAACCTGGGCGTTCTGCCAATCATTCCGTAGTTCCCCAAGGAGATCCTCACGGGTCAAGCGGAACATGTTGTCGAGATGAACGGCAGGGCGCTGTGCCATATCGACGTCGAACACTTCTTTAGCTCGCCGATAGAATGGCCTCTCCGTGGACAAGAACTCATCCGTGGTGGGGTAGACCATGATGTTCCGAAAGTTCTCGAAGTCGTTATCGTGTCTTCCACCAGGAGCGTAGGTGTCTCCTGCTTTGACGGCGGGAGACTTCCGAAGCTGCAATAGATTCTGTATCTTGTAGCCTAGCCGCCGAGTCTCAGGGCAGGACGCCTCGACGAGGTTGATCTGTTGCACAACAGCCTCAACCTCGTCCTGGATGTCGACATCGGCAGACCTAGGCAGGGACAGGAGCTCGAGGCAGAGCCACGAGAAGACCTTGAGCTGCTCATCCGCCAGCACGCCAGACCTGACGATACCGACAAGGGCATTCCAGAAGGTAGGTGGTGTGACGATAACTTTCAGGACAATCTGGAGGATCTGGCCATCGGCGAGAAGTTTCAGCTGCTCATCAGCCAGGTAGTCGATGAATTGAAGCGTCTGTGACTTGATGAAGGCAGGACTCAGGTCCACCCTGACGGACAGCTGCAGAGCCTCAATACCATGTTTGCTGGCAACGATCCCTTCTATGCACGTACTTGGCGCAGGTTGGCACCGAATGGCTTCGAAGAATAGCTTGGCGTCGTTGGCAGATTGTACCTTCCGGTTGCCTTTCAGAATGTTGCGCAACAGCCCGGCCAGGCGCCCGGCTCTGTCACCTGTGTCCTTTGTTTGCAGGGTCATCTTCAAGTGACTGGTGATGAGAATGTACGAGTCTTGTGGAGATGGAGTTTTGAGATCAAAAAATGGAGAGAAACAAAGACAACGAGATGAGCGAGTTGTCAAGACAAAAGGCCAGTCGACAATAGATTCGTCAAGAGACGTTCAGTCGTGCTGGCGGCTTGGGACGGAGAGACGTTGATTACTATCAGACAACGTTGTCCAGCACCCGACCAGCAGCATGCAGTGGAGCGGTCACCCTCGCCTGTTCAATGAAAAAGATGTTGGGGGCTGAATAAGTATGCAAAGGGAAGTTGAAAAAGGTCTCTGATGAAAAGAGTAGAAGAGTGAGCAGAGTGGCTCTGTGGTATTCCGGTTGGGACTGAGGAAAGTGCAGAATAATATTAACCAACATCTGCAATATTGACTACCTCAGCCTCAATCAGGTCGCTCTATCTGGCCCCTCATCCTGCACTTCAAAGATGCTGTGTCATGCGTTCGTTGGCTGTGCAGAATGCCAGAATCCCGGCGGCAAAGGCTGTGAACTGCCATTCGTTGGTTGCATGGTAGGCCTCCTGCATTAACCAAGACAGCCACATTGCTTTGCCCAGCGAACAGTAAGACAACAACACAACACGGAATCGGCATGACAGCACTTTCCTGCATACGCGAGGTGGGACCATGCTTTGTTTTGATGATTGATGCATGAGATGCAATTATGACGAAATGGATCTCGTGCCAGCAGGCAGCAGCGACCAACGGTTCAGGCCCAGGGTTGGCAGAAGTGGTGGTAGTCAAGGGAAAGTAGCAGGTATGACCGGAGATGTGCTTCCACTCGTTGTTTCCCGTGCAATTGTAAGATAAAGCTCTAACCAGAGGATCCCAACAATACAGGATTTGCACTCTCCTGTCATCCACTATTGATTTCAGACCCTTCAGATTCCATCTCCAATACACAACTCAGCAAGTCCGTTAGGATGTGGGACCCAAGAGAAGCCCATGAGGGGCGCCCTGGTGTCAAGGCCTCAAAGTCGAGCATCCCCTGTACCAGCAGCCCAGAGCCTCCTCTGGGTCGTCTGCTCCACTCCTTGACCAAGTTCGATCTCGATCAAGACGCGAAGCACTACGAGACGAGCTCGAGAATCACCGACTGCAAGACGGTGGCGTCATACAACTGGCTTGACAGAGGAGAAGCTACGATCATCGTTCCAGGTGAGCTCTTGGCTTGATCA
Source organism: Cryphonectria radicalis (assembly GCA_014849355.1). Classification (NCBI taxonomy): domain Eukaryota; kingdom Fungi; phylum Ascomycota; class Sordariomycetes; order Diaporthales; family Cryphonectriaceae; genus Cryphonectria; species Cryphonectria radicalis. The sequence continues at coordinate 55,284 of JACWQW010000085.1, read as the reverse complement.
CATGCATCCAGACTGTTCTCCGGCCTGTGGAGGAGACACAGAGCCACTGATTACTAAGGGGTAAAAAATATTGCAGGGAAGCCGCCCAGATGGACACCCCCCAACCAAGCTTGCCAGCTCAAACCCGACAGCGGCGAGTATTTTTGGGATCGCAACGCGGCCAATTTTCCTATACACCCCATGGAACCTGCTGTCGTTGCCGCCCTGACGATAGACCCGGACGCAGCACGAGAGATCGACGTCGTCGCCTGCAGCAGCACTCTCCACAACCTCCTCCGCTTCCTTGGGGAGGAAGACAAGAGATTCCGTATGCTCGTCGAGCTCGTCGGCAACACGGTCTTCTTCATCCGGCGTGAGAACACACCTCGGGAGCTGATCCCAGGGGTCAAAGGGTTTGGCCATTCGTTTCCCGAGGCCTACACCACCTGGGACCTTGAGGTTAGGGGGTCCACCTCACATCAGAGGGTGCTCTCCTATCGTTTTGGGGGGCTAGGGTGTTTGGTACGGTTCGAGAGCGATGGGTATACTGTCAACAAAGACGACGAGAGCACAGAAAGCCTCTCAGATCGTACCAGCCCAGCGGCTGCAGGTGTCGCTGAAACGGCTGAGGACTTATTCGCCACCTTTTCAGTGGGCCGTGCGACTTCGAAGCCGCCCACGGACTACAACAGAGGCCTCAAGGTGCTCCGAGCAGGACGCCTCATCGAGAAGGACGGCATCTTTGAGCTCAAGACGCGATCTACCAAGCGAAAGGGGCAGGACTTTTCCGAGCACACATTTGGAGCCCAGCTACCAAGACTGTGGGTGACTCAAGTGCCCAAATTCATCCTCGCATACCACACTTGGGGATATTTCAAGGAAGAGGACATCACGATCAAAGATGCCCAGGAGGAGGTCAGCGCCTGGGAAAGGAGAAACGTTGACACCCTTTCACGCCTGGCAGCGCTGTTGCATCATGTCATAGCTCTGGTGAAGGCAAGACCTGATTCGAAGCTGGAGCTCCGTCACGACGCGATTGGGATCCTCGAGATACGCGAGCAGCTTCCGGAAGCAGGAAATGCGCTGTCTCAACAGGCCCGGGCATCGTGGGTGAACGATGTAGAGGGTATCCATGACAACACCTCTGGTTTCGGGGACACTGGTACAGATCTCATTGGCTTTGATTCGGACGGCGATGCTGAAATCGGTTGAGATGATGACGAGTTCGCGCCCGACTTCATTGCGTGTTCAGCAGATGGCTGCGGATACTGTGGACGGTGCTCGTACTGAAGGTGGAAAAGTAAGAAGTTGTCTGTTTACTTAGGTATCAGTGCCCAATATCTCATCCCAGGTGTCGTGTCCTGGGCTTGATAGTTTTAATGACAAATGACGATTCAACTCGTATACAAAACCACATCCTAGTTTGCTTCGCAGGCTGTCTTGTTAGCTCGAAAAGGCCATCGACCGTATCGCCACATCCTCACCTGATTGGGACAGGGTCGGGCATATTCTTCTTTCCTCCCTTTTCCCCTTTCTTTCTTTCTTTCCAGCGCTCAACTGCCAGTGCAGACAGCCACCATGTCACCCCCGCCTCTCACACAAACGTCACGAAGGACTTGGCTCCCAGGAACCAAGATGAACAATATCGAATAAAACAAGCCGAATTTCCCGCTGAAAAACAAAGGTTTCAAGCTAGGAGACGGCAGCTCCGTGGCAGAAGCAAACACCTCGGAAAACAGAACTGCCATTGGCGAACTCGCGTATTACCCATAAGTCATGCCAAGCTCCAGATGTCGCAGTGTGACACGGGATCCCGACCAGAGGAGAAGAAAAGCGCTGGGATGCTCAGCTCAAGGCGTCAAACCGCCCCATGACTTGAGACTGAGTATACACCGATCCTGCGTGGCGGGAGGATTCCTCATGGCTCGGGTTCGGTTGCTTGATAATGAAGGCCGCCGGGGAGAGGAGAAGGGGGGGGGGTATATTAGGGTCATCTTGGGATGCCATGCTGAGTTCGGGGCGCATGGTGTGTATGGTCTCGTTTACCCTAAAGGGAGAGGAGGTCTGCAAGATGGATGGAGGTTGCCGCGGTCCGATGGGGCTTGCTTTGTGTGCAAGCCACAAGCATCAGCATCAGGAGATTCTTTCATGCTGTGACACCCCAGAATATCACACTGGGAAAGGGGAAGGGGGGGGGACCACTCGGAGTTGGCCGCCCAGACGGAGATGAGTGAGCAGCAGCAGTGATTCAGGAGCGTCATCTCACCAAAGAAGGTTGGTGAGTGGGAGAGAGAGAGAGAGAGAGAGAGAGAGATTAGGTCGACCATTTGATCTTCGGGCCGCACCGCTGAGGCTTGGCGGGTTGGGGTTCCCCAGGTTCATATTATGTCCGGGATGCTGGAAGGGTAAATTTGTCCGCCACCTTTCTTCCCTCTTCCTTTTTGACCTTTGCTTCTTCTTCTCTTCTTTCCCTTGGCCGTAATGGTCAAGTAAGATGACAAGAATTTGTAAGACAAACAATCCAAGGGACTAATTGAGATCTCAGGCTGCCTGCTGGAAGTCTGTAAGTAGTAGTATTCTGTATGCAAACCTCGGGCGATCACCTCCCGAAAAGATTTCAATAATACTGATTTCCTCCCACAACACCCCCCCCCCCCCTCTTGAACTGAAAATTATCCGAGCCAGATGCGTGCTGGCCACTAAAACTTTGTGCGTTGGCTTTTAGGGCTACGAGGGTTTTGCGGTTCAGACTCCAAAATCTGTCAATGGTCGATTCGATCTCGTGACACCTGCAGAAGGGAGGGGGGGGGGAGGCAACGGGCAGGGGAGGGAACCACAGATGCAACAGCGAGTTGAGATGGCACGCGACAGCCGTCCGGCGTGGGGGGCAACCCATTCCCATTATTACCAAGTAACCAAGTATCATGCACTCTTCCAGGTCTATTTTGGAGTTGGGCGAGCCCACACCAAAACGCCCCATCTCCCCCCCCCCACTCCCTTCCCCCCCAGTTCACATATTTGTGCCAGTCATCCTCGTATCACGTAGAGAAGCTCGGTCTGGCGGCATATGTACCAAAGTACTTAGTTGAGGAGCCAGCAAGCGTTCGAAAACTTTCGAGAACTTCTCAGCTCGCTGCGGCCTCGGACCCCATTATGCCCTTGGCGGTGACACGTCAAAGCACTGATCAGTTTTTGTGATGGATCTGTGGTGGATACACGATGCGGAGGGCGCTACGACTATGCGATGTATGATATGCATGCGTCGATGTCGACATTAGGGACTTTGTCGGCAGGGAAGATATACATAAATACTACTGATTCGGAAATATGTGGAAGTGGACCTTAAAAGAAAAGAAAAGAAAAAAAGAGAGCTGGACGTCAACGTGGTCGCCGTTGTTGACCACCCCGAAAGGTGCCTAGTAGATGATATTGTATGTACATACTGTAGGTATTACTTAGTACCGTTGTATGTTACTAAGTGAACCTTGAATCAGCTCCAGCTGCCATGACAAATTGGTTTCGTGTCATGGCTGGTTTTAGTTCGCGCAGAAGAATGAAGGCGGTCCGTAAACCTGATGGAGAATCGTCACTATGATTAAAGAAGGAAAGATGATGATGATGATGATGATGATGGCCCGCCCCCCCCCCGCCTCTCCCCCCACCCTCTTCATGATAATGATGATGAAGAACAAGAGAGCAGAGGAGAAAGGGAAAGGAGAAAAAGAAAGAAAGAAAAAGAAAAGAAAAAGCTGTGGTCAAATTTGAGTTTGACCCAAGGAGCTCAAACGCACAGCACCACATTGGTCGCTTTCAACTGGAACGGCTCCGGGCCCTGGACAAGTCATTACGTTACATGTATTCACCCCCAGCCGCCAGAACCCGGCAAAGGGCCTTTATTTTACCTAATAGCCCTCCCCCTTCCGGCATCTCTTCGTCCACAATCGCCATGGTCACCGGGGGAGGAGGGGGGGGGGGTAAGTCTGCCTTTTGGTATCCTCTACCTGTCATGTGCCCTCTGCATTACCTCGAGATGGATGTTCAGCCTCATCTGTTCTTGGTGCATGGTGGGCAGCAAGAGGAGGGGGGATCCGGAGTACTCCGCGTTAGGGTCTTTTGGGCGGGCTCAAGTACAGAAGACTTGGTGTACGGCGTACTTAATTACGCCATGGGAGGTACCCAGTCCAGCCCCATTAGACTCTGCTCTCTCTTTCTCCCCCAACCCAATTGCCATTATGAATTTCGTGTTTTAATTGTCGACAATGATAAGGTCATGACTTTGGTACTCTTTATCTCCCTCCCCTCCCTCCCCCTCCCTCTAACCAGCGCATCGCAACACCACCACTCCTGGTCATCTTGGACCAACCGACATGAAACATTTCAACCCATCATTATCATTCCCGGGTTCGTCCATGGGCCGACAAGCCGATCGCGTCCAATACCAGTGATCCCAATGATGACGATAGGTCTTGGGTCCCTCTTGGGGGGGGATCAATGAATGGGATTTACCGGGTTTGGTCTCAGTAGGGACTAAAAATTTGGCGGGGGCCCCGGCAACAACAGCACATGGCCGGTGACATGGATTTGCTGTGGTCTCTCCTTCTCCTTCCTCCTCCTCCTCCTTCTGCTTCTACTACGTAGTTGAAAAAAGAAGCAGAAGAAGAAAAAAAAATAGAAGGAGCGAGAGAAGGGAAAGACCGACCTCTAGATTATCTCTTGTGCGACTTGTGTGACTAGCAGCTTTCTCTCTCCATCCCTCCCTCCGCCTCTCTCTCTGTCTCTCTGTCTTCTCTCCCACTGGCACCAATTTTTTTCTTCTTTCTCTTCTTTCTCTCTTCCCCCTGTTTCCCCCACCAGGGTCAAGCCATTACAAACATTATCACAGGCTACAACACGCGACCGCTTACCTAAAACATCCAGACCGGCGTCTTGTCCTGGATTCATCTCGGCGCGTTGAGAGTATGTTTTCCATGAGCCAGCCAGCTCCCGTCCTCCCTTGTTCCCACATGATCTTTTGCCGTTTTCTTTTTTTTTAATTTGATCCATACCAAGATTCGGATTCTAAATACTTCTTGCGATAGAAAAGAAGGAAGAGAGAGAAAGGAAGAAGAAAAAAAAGGAGCAAACCTCACATCGTCGTCATTCACCACCACCATTCGCCAAGGTTGTGAGAAGCGTTGGCTTTGACACAAGTAAAACCAATACAAATGACACAGATAAGCCAAGCTTATCTCATCCTGGTTTCGATCGTCACCTAAAACATCCCTAGCCAAGAGATCTATCTGGCTTTCCCGCCCTTCGTTTCTTTCCCCATTGACACGGCCGGGAATAGTCGAGACCTGCTTTGCTTCTGGCAGACCATCCCAGGCGTAACATCTCGAAAGATTTTTTGCCCGTTTGATAAGCCCACGAGGTGGCCTGTCTTCGATCCAACGGCTCACGCGACCTATCATCTCACCCTCAGGACGAGACAATCTAGATTTCAAGCCACAACCAGACTTGGGCTGTATCACACCTGTACACGCCCAACACACACACACACACACACACACACACGCCCTGAAGGACAGGACAGTGCCAAGGGTGTGCGCAAGGATCTCTCGCACGACTTACCTACTGTGTGCCCTTGTGTACAAGACATCCGTTCCCCTCTATCTCGTCGGATCTGGCCTGCCACACCCCTGGCGGCAGCAGCAGCAGCACCCTTTCGGAGCGGCGTCGACAAGCCAGCCTGGACTGGGCTCAGATGCACATTTCAGCCTATACCCTTTGGACCTGGCCTTTTCCTCTCTCTCTCTCTCACATACCTGGGAGTGGACGGTGATTTTTCCTTATCAGCCTGGCCCCGGGTCTTGATATCACCTCTCCCCCCCCCCTCCCCCCCTTCCTGGCGACGAGGTCGTGCCGATGGGGAGAAGCTAGATTGTGGTCACCACCTCTTCCCGGCTGTCCTATCTCGCTGACCCTGTCACTCAACTGCCTAAGGTGGTCTGGTCTTGGGGAAGCTGCATTACCAAAGTGACAATCTACAGCCAGAAACAGATCTCTGAAGATCCTATCCGGGAATATCAGCGTGGGCGGCAGAATCCCGGAAGAGAGCTGCCCTCTGATACTCGGTACCTCCGGCCAACAGCGCAGGACTACCATATCAGCAATAATCCGGCGCACCTGTCAACAAGGGAGTAGAGCTCGAGAGCACACACACACACACACATTGGCTGGGCCCCGTTGCTGTATCTGGGCCATACGCTGCGTGTTCCTCTCCCCCTCCCCCCCCCTCCCTCCTTCTCCATTAAACCCCCCCCCGGCCCCCAGCGTTGGGCCTGACGACGCGCACTGTGGTGGTCTGCCTGCTGCTGTGCCTTATTATTATTATTATCATCATCTTCAATATCACGCCAACCTTCCACACCCCCTCCCCCTCCCCCAGAGCCTTTCCTCAAAGATGTCGATACCAAGCGCCATCTCCAGGACGGCACCTATTGCTATCGCGCCCAGACCCTCTCGCTTCACCCCGAACCGCCAAGGAGGCACCCATCCAGACGCCTACCCCGGGAGTTTTCACCATCAGCACCAGCACTCCCACCACCACCAGAACAGCGGTTTCGACACCCCAGACTCGGTCGGATCCCCCTCGACAGGCTTTCCGGCTTGGCCCTGTGAGGCCTGCCAGCAGCGCCGGAACAAGTGCGTCATGAGCGACGACGACGATGCCTGTATCGCCTGCAGAGCCCGCGGAACAGAGTGTTCGCTGGTCGGCAGCCCGCCTCCACGGAAGAGAAAACTGCACGGTGACTACAGCGAGAGCCTGAGCAAACGAGGGTAAGTCCAGAACACACCCGTACCCTTTGACTAATCTCCTCTCCCCCACCTCCCATCCCATCCCACGTTCGACAAGGCATTACCACCACCAGCCACTTCTTCTATACCACCATTGTTTACCACCACTTTTCACCACCACACACACAAACACACATACACACATTCACATCCACACCTCTCTTAAAACGATCCCCGTGCTTGGCCTCCCTCGGGCCCGCGTGCGCACAACACCACAAAACCTTATCGTTGAAGAAAAAAAAATAAGAAAAAAAAATAGTTAGCCACGCTGCTGCCAGGGTTCTTCCCCCCTTCCCCCTTCTTCCTTTACCCCACCCAACATAATCTCTTCATGCGAGAAGAGTCTCCTTCGATAGACCTTTTGAATCTGACTGGTCGTACTATATAATAGGTCTCCAGGGCTTGAGAACAACAGTAGAGGCGGGCGACAGCATCAGTCGAGCCTGTCCAGCACCGCAGCAAGCAGTTCCTTCATCGAGGAGATGGCCAACTTTGGCGGGCCGACCCTGCTGAAGAGGACATTGGGTCTGCAGGATGACCGCTATAGTCAGTATATCGGGCCCACGACGGACTTTGAGCCGTCCCTGATCAACCTCTCCACCTTTGACCCCCACGACGAGAGCCTCCTGTCACGAGGTGTCCTCCGCAAGGTCAGCGAGCATGACACGTTCCTCCTCCTGCCGGACCAGAACACCATCGGCCATGAGCACATCCTCGAGGATGTCGACGAGATCGAGAGGATCGTCGCGCCTCACGGCCGCAAGCTGATAGACCTCTACTTTCGCATCGTCCACCCGGCCTTCCCCATCATCCAAAAGAACGTCTTTTATGAAAAGTACGAGCGCTCGCCCAGGGAGTTCTCCCCGCCGCTGCTGGCGGCCATGTACATCCTGGCCATCAACTGGTGGGACCAGGACGACGACCTGTCCTCACAGCTGCGGCCCAACGTCAGGGACCTCGAGAGGCTGGTCCGCACCACGCTCCCCGACGCCATGTACAGGCCGAAACTGTCTACCGTGCAGGCAGGGCTGCTGCTCTCCCAGCGGCCCGAGGGCGACCAGTGGGCGCCGACCGCCCAGCTGATCGCCATCGCCCAGGAGCTGGGCCTGCACCTCGACTGCTCCAGCTGGAAGATCCCCCTCTGGGAAAAGGGACTGCGGAAACGACTGGCCTGGGGCCTGTACATGCAGGACAAGTGGGGCGCCCTCGTGCACGGGCGGCCCTCGCACATCTTTGCCAGCCAGTGGGGCGTGCTGCCCCTTGGCGGGGGGGATTTCCCAGACGTAGAATGGGACGAGGAGGACGTCGACGCCAAGCAGGACATCGAGAAGGGCCGCGTGCTCTTCATGCAGATGATCCAGCTGTCACAGATCCTCGCCGAGATCCTCGAGACCTTTTACACGCTGCAGGCGATGCAGAACGTGACCAACGCCGGCGCCCAGGGGACGCACCTCGTCTTGTCGCTGGCGAAACCCATCCAGCTGAAGCTGAAGGAGTGGTACGCCGCCCTGCCCGCCTCCATCCGCATGGACTCGACGTATCAGACCCTCTCCGCGGGCGCCAGCAGCCCGGCCCGACTGAGCAGCATAGGCTACCTGCACCTGGGCTACTTTGCCACCGAGATCACGCTGCACAGGCGCATCGTGCGGTCGCTGGCCTCGACGCACCCGCCCCCAGCGTCGCCTAACGATCCGCCCACCGTGGCCGCCGCGTCGCCGTCCGGCAGCGCCGCGAGCGACAGCTACGTCCTGCACATCTGCCGCAACGCCGCCAAGGCGCGCCTCATCTCGGCCATGGACTTTGTGAACCGGCTCACGCCGTCGCACCTGCGCGCCTTTTGGTACTTTGCCTCCAAGACCAACTTTGCGCTCATCGGCACCTTCGGGTCCCTGCTGTGGGCGACGAGCCCCGGGCGCGAGGAGGCCGAGTGGTACCGCCGCCGGCTAGGCGAGTACAGGTGGACGCTGTCGGTGTCGTCGAAACCGGGCGAGGGCAAAGGTCTGACCGAGTTCGCCATGGGCATGCTCGACATCTCGACGGGTCTGCTCAAGAAGCTGCCGGAGAAGCCCACCATGAGCCGGTCCGGGTCCATGACGGGCCTCGCCGGGTCTGCCGGCGCGAGGCGGTCGAGCCTGCTCGCCCTCGGCGGAAGCTACGGGCTCGGCGGTGGGCTGGGCGTCATCGGTGTCGATGGTGGAGGAGGTATGGACCTCGATACTAGCGTCAGCGGTGTGCCTAGTGCCATGTATAGCCCGCGCACGCCTGAGGGCGAAGGGAGCGAGGCCAGCGGGAGTAGTGACGAGGCTATGTATGGAGGCGAGTATGCCACCTCTGGACGCCACATCTGAGGCGCGATCTTTTTTTTTTGGAGTACCTTGTTGCATGGCCCGGTAACGATTCAATGTACATATTCAGATGAAGTTTGGTCGAACGTGATGGAGGAAGAAGAGAGAGAGAGAGAGAGAGGAGGCGAAGAAAACGAAAGAAGAGAAGAAGAAGAAAAAAGGAAGGGTTCTGGGGAGCAGAACAGCCTAGAAAGAGGAGGATGGCCCAAAAAATAAGCATCAAGGCAAGGCGTATGGCATCTCGTAGGGCTACTTTTCGCGACATATGACGTGCTTAAGGTGTATAATGGGTTCGTTCGAATGGGGGGAGACAACCTCCCAAGGCCACACAGCCCCGGGCCGCAGGATGAAAAGAGGGCCAGGGGGGGGGGGGTGTCCAACTCCTCACCACAACAGCCAGCGGCAGAGTTTCTCTTAAGTAAGAGGAACGGGGCGTGCATGGTCACCACCAGTCATGGCCTTGCAGACGCTCCCTCGTACCACGTGTCGGTTCTCTTCGGGATGGTCTGGATGGGGGGGAAAAAAGGTTCATATTAAGGGACAACCCGGGGGTTTCTGTTCATGATCGATCGATCTTTGTATGTATGTCAAGGTTATATATGCTTGGACGACGGATTTCAGCAGGCATTTCCTCCTGGTTTGTTTCTTCTCTTCTGTCTCTTTTCCTCCTTTCTTTGGTTATGTATGTATAGATATCATGATGGATGGGGGTCTCATGTCTTTTCTTTTTCACTTTGTTTTCTTTCTTTCTTTTCTATGGCTCCCTCTCTTTGGTTGTCTGATGGATCAGTGGGCACCATGGTTGGGGTCACTGGCAACAACACACACACTCTTGTCTATCTCTATACACAACTTTTGACTTCATGCTCTTCTTTTCTTCCATATGGAGTAAATACCCCTGGGTTAGATTAGAGGTGTCTGCAATCTCACGTTCAAGTTGTTCTTGTTCAGCCTGCCCAACCCAGTGCTTGCCACCACCTTTTTTCTCTTCGAAGTATCATCATCGTCCTTCATCATGAAGTTCCTCCTCCAGACCGACTTCTTCTACCATTTCGAGCATCTCGTCCTTCCTCGTCCTCGTCCCCGCCGAGAAAAGCGAACAAAGCCGCTGCTGCCGTACAGATCTTCCTCGGCACCACGCTTCGTCACTGTTCATTTGTCTCTCAAGACCTCATCGTCATCGTTCAATAGTTGTCCCAAACATCATCCAACCTGACTGACTGACTGACAGACAGATCAGTTCCGTTGATTATGACATCAATGTTGGACGGGAACTCGTTTTTCTATTTCTTGCTTTACTCACTGCCGTTTATCACATTTCCAGAGGGGGAGACAGTCAACTATGACAACACATTTGAAAAGCAAAGTCAATTAATTATCACCGTATTAGATTCTCCAAAAAAAAAAAAAAAAAAAAAAAAGCTCCATGCCATGGCTCGCAATCTGCTGGACGCCCCAAAACTTTTTTTTTTAGACCAAAAATCAACAAAAAAGGAGCCCACACTGTTGTAATTATCAACAAAACCAATCAAAAACAACACCACCAAGTCGCTCAAAAAAACAAAAAGAACCACCAAAATTCAAATTCAAGGACCGTCAGGCTTCCACGGGCTCTTACCCCCCTTCCACTTAAATTCCATATACCGCCTCAGGTACCCAAGGATGGCGCCCATCTCGGCCCTCATCAGCTGCAGGGTCGGGTACCCAAGCGACTTGTCCACGGACGCCGGGTCGGTCAGCTGCTTGTTCAGCGCCTCCACCGCCCTCTGGAGCGCCGCGGCCGCCCTCGGCAGGCCGTTGGGGTCCCTCTCGAGCTGCTGGAGGTAGTGGGACTTGTGGATCGGCTCGGCGTGGCGGTTGAAGTGCGTCAGCACGTCCTCCACGAGCTTGTTCACGTCGGTCTCGGTCAGGCTTTCGAGCGGGTCCTCGGGGATCGGGGGCTCGGTCTGTGGGGGCTCGGGCTCGGGCTCTTCCTCTGGGGGGTCTTCCTCTGGGGAGTCTTCCTCTGGGGAGTCTTCCTCTGGGGGGTCTTCCTCTGGGGGGTCTTCCTCTGGGGGGTCTTCCTCTGGGGGCTCTTCCTCGGGGGGTTCTTCACTGGGGGGTTCTTCATTGGGGGGTTCTTCCTCTGGGGGCTCTTCCTTGGGAGGCTCTTGCTTGGGAGGCTCTTCCTTAGGAGGCTGCTCTTTAGGAGGCTGAGGCTGCTTTTCATTGGGGGGCTCTTCCTCAGGGGGCTCTTCCTTGGGAGGCTGCTCTTTGGGCGGCTGCTTATCGGGAAGCTGCTCCTTAGGAGGCTCTTCCTTGGGCACATCGTTCATGGGCGGCTCTCCCTCAGGTGGCTCCTTCGTCGTAGGAGGCTCTGAATGAGGGTTTCCATGGTCGGTCTTTGGGTTCTCCGTCCCACGTCCCGAGCCAGGATCCGTGCCCTTTCCGACTGAGCCTCCCCCCTTTGAAGTGTCTGGCTTGCCCTGAGGAGGAGGGGTTCCAGGAGGAGAGACCCCAGGGATTGGAGGAATCCCAGGAGGGATCACTGGAGAAGGGACTTCGGGAATTGGTGGAAGCACAGGAGAAAACGCAGGAGGAAGGACTCCAGGAGGAGGCACCACAGGTGGAGGAACCACAGGTGGAGGAACCACAGGTGGAGGCACCACAGGAGGAGGCACCACAGGAGGAGGCACCACAGGAGGCGGCACCACAGGAGGCGGCACCACAGGTGGAGGAACTGCAGGTGGAGGAACCACAGGAGGAGGAACTGCAGGTGGAGGGACCACAGGAGGAGGAACTGCAGGTGGAGGAACCTCAGGAATTGGAGGGATCTCAGGAGGAATGATCTCAGGAGAAGGAACCTGAATAGGGGTCCCGGGAGGGAGAATGCTAGGTGGCAATTCTTCAGGAGGCGGGAGCAACGAAGGAGGGAGCTCAATAGGGTTTGGATTCCCAGGCAAGGAACTGCCAGGAGACAAAGGGTCAGAGCCGTAGCCGGTAGACGGAGTCAGGTATCTGAGGTCGGTCCCAAGTTCACGCATGGCGTCGACCAACCGGCCAATTTGCGCCTCGGTGAAACTTTTGACAAGCCAGCCGAAGAAGGCCGCAGAGGGGATGCCGCCACCCAGACCAAGACCGAGCCCGAGGGCGAGATCCTTCTTTCTCCTGTCGTCTTTCTCGTGACTGGCACCGTCGCCCTCGCCGGTCTTGGGCCTCTTGGGCGTCTCGCCATCGTGACCTGGCCCATCCATCTCGGGTGGTGGGCGAGATGTCTTGGGCCTCTTGGGCCTCTTGCCATCGTGACCTGGCCCATCCATCTCGGGTGGCGGGCGAGAGGTCTTGGGCTTCTTGGGCGCCTTGCCATCGTGACCTGGCCCATTCATCTTGGGTGGCGGGCGAGAGGTGGGCTCTGACCCGGCCGATAAGGAGACGAGGGAGGAGGAGGAGGAGAGTGAGGTGGGAGACCCCAAGTCCGAGGAAGAGGAGGCAGAAGAGGGCGACGAGGATGACGATGTCAAAGGAGAAGAAGAAGAAGTCGATGTCGAGGGCGAAGAGAAGGATACTGTCGCCAAAGACGAAGACGCCCAAGATGAGGAGGACGGCCCAGAAATTGGCATCGAGGGCCTTGACGATGGTGGCGAGGAGCTAGTTTCCACAAGGGTGGACAAGGATGGCAAGGAACCAGAGGCCGTTGGCTTCAAGCTAGGTCGGATCACCGTCGACCAACCACTCGGCTCCGAGGAAAGTCGCGGCGTCGTCGAATTCAACTTGGTTGTCGGCGCCAGGGAGAAGCGAGTCGTCGTCTCATTGAATCCGTCACTTGGTCCAGGGACAGGCCGGACGATCACCGTCGTCGAACTTACCCTGGCAGTTGGCGTCAGGGGAAAAGGAGTCGTCGTCAGATTCAACTCGGGACTTGGCTCAGGGGAAAGCCGCGGAGTCGTCGAATTTAACCTGGGACTCGGCTCAGGAGCAAGTGTCGTGGTCGAATTCGACTTGGCAGTTGGCCATGGGGAAACGGGAGTCGTCGTCCAGTTCAACGGGTCACTCCGCTCCGAGGAAAGTCGCGTTGTCGTCGAATTCAACCCGGGGGTTGATTCCCAGGAAGAACGAGTCGTCGTCCAGTTCAAACCGTCGCTTGGGTTGGGGACAGGCAGGACGGTCGCCGTCGATGTGGCCGATGTCACCGTCGTCGGAGCGATAGGCTCCAAGCCGACACGAGTAACGGACGTCGTCGCCGTGACCGTCGTAGTGGTGGGCTCTGACGTACTCGGCCCCTCAGTCGGCTCAACGACGACGACGGGGCTGCTGGTAGTGGTGATGGGGGTGGTGGTCGCCGAGGGGTTGGGACGGGAGGCCCCCCAGTGCAAGTGGCACTTGGGGAGCCACCGGTGGCCGTCGTCCCAGGTGCAACCAAAGTCGAGACCGGGACCATGCAGAGGGGCAGAGGGGGACGTGTCATTGTTGACACGACACGCCGGGCGGAACGGGACAAAGCTGAGCCTGCAGCCCGCCACGATGGGCAGGCGAGCAAGCTCCTCGTCGGAGGTGACGGGCGCCGCTGCGGCAAATCCAGCCAGCAGCAACGCCCAGGAAAAGGCGAAGAAGGAGAAGGAGAACTTCATGGTGACGGGCGGGTCACCATGCAGAGAGAGAGGGCACAACAAGAAGGCGCAACAAGAAGGTCCAACGAGAAGACACAAGAAGAGAAGAGAGATCGAGTGCTTTTATTGTTCTTTTGTTGGGACAAGAATGGGAAAAATGTACTTTCCTCAACCGCGAGGGTGGCCGGCCGCCTTTATTTATGCACTCCGAGCTGCAGATAGCCTCGCCTTCACAGAGGTTAAGACTGACGGTCAACTTTTAGCACTTTGAAAAGATTCTTGACGGACCGTTCCTAGCCTTTCCGCATTGACATCTGTTTCCTAATTAGGTAGTTGCTTTTAGCTGGTGCGTATGTCGATGATCTCAACATTAAAGCACTTATGTACACTTACACGCCTAGCTATTTCAGCCTCGCCCCATCATACGCACGTAGAAGAAGGCTGCGGGAGTCTAATTTGTGAGTCAATCTATATACATGAGCTCATGAAGGAGATGCCTGACTTAATTTGGACATGATGAGCTGGACATGATCATTAAGGGCCAGGCTATCTCCAGGTCGCGCATATCTATCCGTAATGGCGAGATCATCTAATACTCAAGTGTGACGCCGGGTCGCCAACCTTTTCAACATCTGCACCGTCATGAGACAGTCTACTTTCTATACACATCTGGAGATAATTATGCAAATTCAATCATCCTAGGATGCGTACATGGCATCAAGTATCTCGTCTCTCGATCCAGCAGGTGTCTAGAGTCTTAGGGAAGGGGAATGCATCACTCATCGCCTGTCTGGTTTGTGTCCTGGCAGGAGAAAAAAAATTCTCTCTCTCGTGATAATCAGTAGGACAAGCTGGGGCCCTAACTTCATCTACAAGTACTTTTATACTTATCTACTTATGTTTCTTTTATCATACTAACCAGGAATTAAAGACAGAAAAAAGATGAGAAAAAAAAAAGTTAGTTTGGAAATAGAAGACCCAAATCATGCCTTGCTCATTGAGTCATGTTTTGGCGGTGATTTTCATCCCGTTTTGTAGAAGTAGTTGTAATGGGAGCAAAGTCATGATTAGATGTAATTATTACTGGTTTAAAGAAAAGGCAGCAAGACACTGGCACGATCTGAGAGTCATCCATATGCCTTAGAAGGGCCTGGGACACCGGCTAGAGGGCATAGGCCGGGGCTCGGGTTCATATCGAATGTGGCCCGGTCCAAGTCCAGCAGTGTTCTACTTGGGCAAAAAGTCTAGACGACTCGTCCATTGCGCGCGCACCTCTTTAGTCGTCTCTGTACGAGACGACGGCGCTAAGTCTTGAGATTACGGCGTAGCAACCGGCTCCGACAGCGGCTAGATATGGCTGGTAAGCCTGAGATGTCCAGGGTTGGGGAGAGGAGGAGGACAGGGAGGGTTCTTGTGTGTGTGTGTGTGGTGACTCAACAGCAGGTGAATGGCCGTCTGTCTTTGCATTACGATGACGCTCATTTGCGCCCTGCCGAGCAGTTACAGTCAGTCACCCTTCCACTCCGAATCACTTCATAAGCTTGTGAGCCGTCAAACTCAATCTTGATGCTTTCAACATTGCATTTGTTGAGCAAAATACAGCCTTGCTACAGCTAAACAGACACCTAGCGAAATACATTCTAGCTCGCCCGAAAAAAATATGGCGGGCCCTCAGACTTGGACGCACCACGGTGCAGACGCCACATACATGTGCTCGACAGACCCAAACATAGTCGATCTCCAAGCCCTGAATGCAGCCCTCGGCTCCGATATGCTCTGGTGGGCGAATGCACTCTCTGAGGATCGTCTCAAGACCATGGTCGATAACTGCCTGGTCCTCGCCCTGTACCACGTCCAAAGTGAGCAATATTCGAGCCCACGCTGGCGACTCGACTGATGCACTTGTCGAGTCCGCACCCAATTCTCCGTTCGTCCAATTGACCCGTTGCAGACTCTCAGAAGCGCATTATGATTGGCGCTGCCAGACTCATCACCGACCGCGTCACATTCGGCTATCTGACAGACGTGTACGTGCTGAAGGAGCACCAGCAGAGAGGGCTGGGGACGTTCCTGATGAAGTGCCTGAACGAGGTCTTGGAGGGCTGGCCGGACCTCAGGGCCCTGTGGATCCTCTCAAGCAGCCCAGAGAGTCGGAAGCTGTATGAAAAGATCTTTGGGACGGTCGACTTCTTCGAGGAAAACTCGAATCCGAACTTGAGATTGCTGGAGAAGAAGGGACCTAAGTCTAACCACTAAGGTCCTCCGCTGCGAGAGCGCAGAAGGGACCGGGGCCTCCACAGGCTATAAGCAGCGTGGCGAGATCTCGGGCCCATCTTCAGCTCCTTACAGTCTTGCCGTATGCGCCTCCAGCTGCCCTCCGCATCTCGATGGCTCGTTTGTATGGTGGTGCCGTGGGCGGCTGCACGGGATCCAGTGTGACATGGTCTTCCGGTAGTTGGTAGGACGCATCGGAGTCGAAGGCAGATAGATCTCCACAGGCAATAAATGGTGCGATCCAGCCAACATCGCTCCCGTCAGCCTCCGTCTCGTCCTCCATCTCGATTTCCACGACGCCGTCCGCCCGGAGCTGAGCTCCATTGTCGGGCGTCCAGTCCCAAGCACCAGTCACTGGACTCTGCATCGTCGCTTTCGCAACAATGGGGAGCTGTGACGTCCTCTCTTTGACCATGTCTGGCAGCTTGTGGCCCACGCCAAGCGGCTCGTCCAAGCTTGCAATGAAACCAGGCGGCGGCTGGAAGTTCAAGCAGACGATGAAGGCCTCGATGCTGCTGGCCCGTGACGACCTGGGCTTTGCGACGACTACCCGCTCAAAGAAGAGCTTCAGCTGTGCGTAGAGCACGTCCACGTTCCTTCCCCGAAAGATCTTGGCCACAAACTTCCCGCCCGGCTTCAACACACACAGGGCCAGGTTGAGCGCGGCAAAGAGGAGCTGGGACTGAACGTAGATATCCAGATCATGAAGGCCAGTGACGTCTGGTGCGCCATCGCTCAGGACCAGGTCGACCGGGTGGGAGGCCTGCTGGGCCATGCTGCTGGGGTCGTACTCCGGATCGAGGGTCTTCAGAAGAAGCGGGACCGTTGCA
The DNA here is from genome assembly GCA_014849355.1 of Cryphonectria radicalis. Taxonomy (NCBI): domain Eukaryota; kingdom Fungi; phylum Ascomycota; class Sordariomycetes; order Diaporthales; family Cryphonectriaceae; genus Cryphonectria; species Cryphonectria radicalis. Next base: position 38,433 of record JACWQW010000085.1, on the reverse strand, counting down.
GGGTGCGTGATATCGGCACGGAGGGTGATGATGCCCGGCAGGGAACTGATGGGCTGCAGGTCGATGGCGACAATCTTGACATCCTCTCGAGACTTCGGCGCAGCCTCATTCCCTCGAACAGAAACCTCTTGAAGATCGATGGCGGCGGCGGCGGCCGTCTTCTCCGGAGCAAAGACACGCAGCATCTGCTGGCGGAACTGGGCCTCCTTGTCCTGCCATGCCGACCGGCCAAACTTCTCACCCTTGATCAGCACCCGGGACAATACCTGCGACCAGCTCCCTGGGGCGGCGCAGAGGTCCACCACACGTGTGACGTCCTTGAAGAGGTCGAACTCTGTTGGGCAGCTTGGTTAGTTCCTGGGGTGGTGTGGCAGGGTGACGAGATTGCTTTTTTCTTTCTTTTCTTTGTGCGCCAGAGGTGATGATTTGGGTACCTTCATCCAGCTGCAACAGCTTGAATGCGCTCCTGGCGCGCCAGCCTTGCTCTTTTGCTAGCCGGTAATATGCATCACGCTTGTCCTTGGAAGATTTACCCATTGTGATGAGGTTACATGAAACAAGGCTGGAGAGACTCTTGAGAAGGTGGAGGACGAGTTTACGCAGTCAATGCCAATTCTATTGGGGTTGGGGGGGGGGGAAGACTCCAGCGCCTGTGATCACTGAAAAATCCGCTGGCAGGGGTCCGCTGTAGGGCCTGCATCCATCAAGTATAGCTTGGCGCGGGCAGTCTTCTGGGCCCACTTTATTTTTTTCTACAAACCTACTGTACGTCGTAGTTATTTTCTATTTTATTTTATTTTTTGTTGCGACGCCAACCCGTCGCATCACACTCGCAGCGCCCAACTACGACGACTACGAATAAAACACTTGCAGGACTCCCTAGGAAACTATGGTCGGCAACATGAAGAAAAGAAAATTGGCGGCATCAGCAGCAGCACCAGCCGTCGCCGCGCCTTCCAAGAAGCGAAGAAAAGGTGCGACCGGACCGAAGAAGAGCGCGCCAGAAGCACCCGCGAGACCCAAGCGAGCCGTCGACGCCAACAATCTGCCATGGAAGGCCGTCGATATCCCCGAGATGTTTGACGATGCCGAGGGTTTCTTCGGCCTGGAGGAGGTCACGGGCGTCGACATCGTGCGCAATGGCAACACGATCAAGTTTGTTGCCGCCGTGGAGACCAAGGTGGACGGAGAAGAGTTCCAAGGCTTCGACGATGAGGAGCCCGAGAGCTTCGAGGAAACGAGCACGGCGGGAGACGAGCCTGTTCGATCCGATGCCGAAGTGAAACCAAAATCGAACAAGGCAGTCAAGACAGACAAGAAACAACAACAGGCGAACAATGATAAGAAGCAGAAGAAGGCGAAGAAGACAGTGGGAGCAGCGCGGTCCGAGGCTGATCCGGAGCTGGAGAGCAATGTCTTTACCACTGTCGGCGGTGCGGCGGCAGAAGACGCCGCCGAGGACATCGACATGTCCGCCTGGGTGCCTCTCGACCTGTCGCCCCGGATGGTCTCGTCACTCGCAAGGCTGAAGTTTACCAAGCCTTCCGACATACAAGCAGCTGCGATACCCAAGATACTCGCCGGTCACGACGTCATTGGAAAAGCTTCTACAGGATCCGGAAAGACGCTGGCCTTCTCGATACCGATCGTGGAAGCTTGGTTGTTGAGGCAAGAGGAGGGCGACGCGGAGAATGATAGGTCACCAGTCGGCTTGATCATGTCACCAACCAGAGAGCTAGCCCATCAGCTCACGAACCATATCAAGGAGCTGTGTGCCGGTCTGCCTACTGCACCGTATGTCTGTTCCGTCACCGGCGGCCTGTCGGTGTTGAAGCAGCAGCGACAGCTGGAAAAGGCAGACATTGTGGTTGGAACTCCAGGTCGTCTGTGGGAGGTGTTAAGCTCGAGCAATGCGCTGCTGGAGTCGTTCAAGAAGGTCAGCTTCCTGGTGGTAGATGAGGCAGATCGTCTCCTCACGGAAGGACACTTTAAAGAAGCCGAGGATATCCTGCAGGCGATTGATAGGATTACGGTGGACGAGGAGGACGACGAGCCCGAGCTGTTTCCGAGGCAAACACTCGTCTTCTCTGCTACCTTCAACAAGGGACTCCAGCAGAAGCTGGCTGGCAAGGGAAAGTTCGACTTGATGAGCGATGCGCAGTCCATGGAGTACCTCTTGAAGAAGCTCAACTTCAGGGAAGAGAAGCCAAAGTTTGTTGACGTGAACCCGGTATCGCAAATGGCCCAGGGGCTCAAGGAAGGCCTGGTGGAATGTGGTGCAATGGAAAAGGTAAGATGAATTCCACCCCGTGCTCCGGACTGGGTTGCTGACTCTGCACTTAAGGACCTCTACCTTTACTCCCTACTGCTCTTGCAGTCCACACAGCGCACCTTGGTCTTTACAAATTCCATCAATGCCGCCCGACGCCTCGTACCCATGCTGCAAAATCTCAATCTCCCCGTCCATGCTCTACACTCCCAGATGCCTCAAAAGGCCCGACTCAGATCCGTCGAGCGCTTCACAGGCGCAAAGCCCGGAACAGCATCCATCCTCATCGCCACTGACGTAGCTGCCCGCGGACTCGACATTCCAGGCATCGACGCCGTCATTCATTATCACGTCCCTCGCGCCGCCGACGCCTACGTCCACCGCTCCGGCCGCACTGCAAGAGCAGACAAGTCTGGTCTCAGCGTCCTGCTCTGTGCGCCCGAAGAAGTTGTTCCCACACGAAGGCTGATCGCCAAGGTGCACGCCTCAGCCAAGTCGCCTTCCGGCGCCAAGAAGACCGACTTTTTCGTACAGACAATTGACCTCGACCGGCGCCTTGTAAACCGCCTGAAGGAGCGTGTGACCTTGGCAAAGAAGATTGCTGATACGCAGCTCGCAAAGGAGAAGGGCAGCAAGGAGGACGACTGGATGAAGAATGCGGCGGAGGAGCTTGGTGTCGACTATGACAGTGACGACATGGAGCAGATGGGCAAATGGGGCGGCCGAGGCAGCGGCAGGAAGGCGAAGCAGGATGAGGCAAGAGGACTGTCCAAGGCAGAGGTTGGTGCCTTGAGGGCGCAGCTGAAGCAGCTCTTGTCCAAAAGGGTCAACACTGGCGTCAGCGAGAGGTACATCGCCGATGGCACTGTCGATATGGATGAACTGCTCCGGGGTGCCAAGGGTGATTTCCTCGGCAAGGTTGATGGCCTGGACCTCGATGACTGAGTTCCTCAGCTCACGTGAAAAGCGATCCAAATTCAAGAACATCCTTGATCATCTGTCCTCATATCAGTTGATATTGTGATTCTCTTTGGGCGTATACCGTTTCACGCCCCTTGTTCCGTTGGTCCTTCTCACTTGCACCATATAATTACCATCCCTCATCAGAATTCGACCACGCACGGCAGCTATGTGTGCTCAAAGTGATCTCTTGCCCCAATCCACCTCGCAAAAACATCGCCGACCAGTTTAAAGCGGTGCCCAAGCGATAGGCTGTTGCCCAGCACAAATCCCAAGATTCTCTGTAATAGAGGGACTACATCTGGCAGTCCGAACTACCTGTAATCAAGTTTTATATATAAATATATATATATATATATATATATATATATATAGAAAGCAGAAGACGGGTTGATATGACGAACTTGTTTGTGATGGGGAGATGGTGATAGATAAGCTTGAGGGTGTGTAAACTTTAAAGACGGGTCATCTGAAACCATTTTGGCGTCTTTTGTGACTCTGAGGCCTGCAGCGTCTTGAATACTCATATTTATTGTATTCATAACCGTTATCTGTGAAATTTCTCTGGACAGTTTTGTGTGGAAGTATTCGTTGTAAAATATTAGCAAATGTCGGCTGGAGGAGTTGGTTGCGGTTGTGGACGGACAGAGGATGCTTGGAGACCGGCAGCAGCGTGGTGTTTGATTTCAAATGCACATAGACCTTCATACCTAAGTACTTGAATGAAAGGCGTTTTGCAAGTAGATGCTTGCCAACTGAAATGCATCAAAGTGAGGAGACTGATAACAAAATCGCCAATTATCATGCTTTCATCATCTAGTCAAGCATCCAGCCCGGTGTGAGCGCTCCTCAATTAGCACGATAGGGATAGTTAACCAAAATAGACACCTTGTGACTGTGGATCAATATTAGCAGCTTGAGGGGAGCAACTTCACTTGTGCGGTGACCGTTCTGGCAGCAGCCACGAATGCTCAAGACCGATGCATAAGGAGATACTAACTCAGTAAAGACGCTAGCTACTGTTCCGAGTGTCTGTAACCGATCTCTATTGGGTATATTGTTGATGCTAATCTTGAGGGCTTTTGAAGTTGCAAGATCGATAACTGTCATGATGAGGTCGAGTCAATGCCTCAAAACCCCTTAGTCTTCTTCTTCCCTGCTGGATATTATCATAATCGCGAGTCTCGAGGTCACAACGCCCATCAGAATCAGAACATTAATAAATACCGTAGCCCAGCCCAGTCCCATTGCCACAGACCCGAGGCCTGTCCTGACAGCCCCATTTGTCAAGACCGTGACCATCGTTGCCGCCCCTGAACTGCCCAGATGTTGCCAAAAGACGGAGAGCAATGCCATGATGGCGGCCCCTAGGGAGAACCATATCGACAGATCCAATAGAAATGTTCGTTGAATCCAGTGTATTTTGCCGTTGCTTCTTGCTCCTGTTCTTGCGCTGCCAGAAGACAGCTCGCTGCCTTCAGACTCCACTGTTTCTACCCTTGTCCTTACGATGGGAATGACACTCAGGATGCAGAGACAAACAAAACTGAAGCCTATTGATATGAACCTGGTAGCGGATTCGTTAGCTGTATGGCATTGCAGTGTGATGACTTGTTCCAGGATCGTGTCTGGTGGAGGGGTTTGTGGAGGCTCACATCAGTCCATCGAACACAACCTCGTCTCTGAAACTTTTGCCAAGATGAACAAGGCCGAGTGGATCATATGAGGATGTCGCGTTTGCATCGGCTGTCGCGGATGATACCTCGGAGACCCTATTGATGATCGTATTGAAGTTGGGCGAGCATGACCAGCCTGAGGGTAATTTGACACAGGCCCCAATGAAGCCCACACGTACTTCCAATGCGTGAGTGGTGTTGCCGACCGCGGATGCAAGCAGCGCTGATACATTACTGTTGGACGTGTTGTCGGGGTCTGCGTAGGACAGTGAGAGCAGGTAGATGTCGCGAAGGCCATGAACGACACAACCAGCTGAGACGAGTGCTAAGGATGTGGAATCCATGTTTAGTCCACGATAATTAATTCATGTCCAGCGATTTGTTAGTTCCCGGATCAATTATAAACTTACAGAAGAAAGCGATCCCAACCATGGCCAATATCATCATGATGTGGGAATATCTGATGGACGGCACGAACCTCCTCCAGCCCTTTGATGGCGGCGTGGACGAAGTCGTTGAAGCAGTCGTTGCATTGGACCTCCGAGAGGATCGAGGCGCGTTCGAGTTCCTCGATGCACGGGACCTATTTGGTCTCTGCGAGGGGCGTACCCCATTCGATCTGGTCGAGGGAAGAGTTGCCTGCGACCCTCGCGAGGCGTTATCCTTCTTTGATTTCTTTGGCGACCTCAGGATGGCAGATAGCCAGCTGGGCGTATCAGCGACGGCCATGTCGGACAATGACTGATGAGAAAACTTGCACTTCGCTGTCGCCGGGACAGCGGGTCGTGATGTCTCGTGTGGACGCGGGCTGGGTTGAAGGAGAGAGGCCCTCCTCATCGAGTCTAGTGCCTGCAGGAGTTTTGCGTGTGGTTTGAAAAGTGTAATAATAACATTGATAAGATTTCTCATTCGTCATTGGTAAGCGCTTGTAATTCTGGGGCAACCTGCATACTCTAGTATACTAAGTACTTATCTGCAATGCAACCTCAATAAGCAAGAAACCAGCACGTTCTGTGGACAGTTGATCTCCACTGTGAACCCTTTTCCTGTGTTCAGCCGCATGCATGTGGTGGGGAAACTCGGTCATGGGGTAGCCTCTCGACTCAATTTTTTTCATTGCTTCGTAAACCTGTAAGCCTCACCGACTGATTCCTCAAATCGAGGACAATGGACGCGCCGAATCAACCATCGCAAGAGCTCGGATCAGTGGAGGGGGGGCCAGGAGATGGTGAGCTGGCGCAGCTGTCGTCACGAGAGCCAGCTCTCGCTGATATTAACAAACATGCAGAGGAGGAGGCCGATCAGGTCCAGTCCACAGAACAACACCCCTCATCCACAAAGAACCACCAAGACGATGATTTATGGACACCTCTACATGCTGCCGTTGAGTCTGGAGATAGAAGTCTTGTCCAAGAGCTGATAGATAGAGGTGATGCCTTGGAAGCCACTGCTTCAGATGGCAGAAAGCCCCTGCTGCTCGCTGCGGAAAGGGGGTTCGTGGATATCGTCGAGCTATTGGCTGACAACGCATCCATCGAATCTACCAACGAAGCTGACCACTCGACGGCCCTGATCCGTGCATGCGAGCAACAACATGGCGCAGTGGTCAAGCTTCTCGTTGAGAAAGGAGCGAATATTGAGGCGAAACGCATTGATGGTCAGACGCCTTTGCTCATCGCTGTGGCATCAGGAGACAAAGACCTGGTCCAATATCTCCTACAACACGGAGCAGACAAGGCGGCAGAGTCGGAAGACGGGAAGACAGCTGAGGACCTCGCAAAGGACGACGAGGGCCTTCTCAAGATCCTCAGGCAAAACTATCTGCTTCAAGGGCCAGAGATCGGACCCAAGAAGAGCGAGCCAGAGTTGCGGTTCAAGAATGTGCGCCTCCTCAAGAAGCCAAAGGACATACTGAAACAGGGGGCTTGTAAATCCACACAGGCAGTCGTTGTTCAATTCTTCATCGGACGCAGCGAGCAACGTTCTCAGCCAGTTTTAATCTCTGTAGATGACCTCATATATGGCAGAGGTCCCAGCGTGCCTTTTAACTTGCCGCCGAAGAGCCCACCTCTCAGCCCGCCCGCCAGCCCTCGGGGACGAAAGACTGTAAGAGGAGAACCAACCTTCACTTGGTACCATATTCCGGCAAACAACGTATGATTCCCCTGTTGTCTTCTGACTTGGTCGTGCTGAGCTGACTGGTGCGGACAGATAACATGGGTAAATGTATGAGAGACCCCTCATCGAAGGAGAAAAAAAGAAGCATACTCATTTGTGGGGATTAGGATCTCATCGTCCGCTTGCTTGCTGAACGGCAACCCAATGCAGCGATGCCAGACGAGAATTTCCGATCAAAACTGGGACTCAGTCCAATCAGAGGACGTGGCAGACGCCACAGAACCGGTGCCTTCTCTTACATGAGGCCGTTTTCCAAGTCTCTCAAGGTCGGCAGTTATCGAAGCCATTCGGATGTGCCATGGCGATGCTGACTCCGTGGACTTCAGACGGATCCAACTATGACATGGGACAGTGGAAAGACGGAGCAGGCTGTCTCGTTTGTACGTCAAAATCTCTTTCGAGGCACTGTCCAGCGGAGCATGACGGCTAACGTACTTTCACCAGATCCCATATCTCCATTACGAGACGTACGCAAATCACAGAGAAGCGAGTGACGTGACAGAATACCTCAACATGATCAAAAAAAGTCGAGGCTTCAATAAAAATGCATCCCATGCTGCTCCTATACTTGGGAGCACATTTGTCAATGCATCACATCGCCACGGTCCCCCGCCAGTTTCTTTTCCCGTACCTCCTCCTGGCATGCCGGGTGTTCCTAGTATGCCTCACCATTCGTACGCACCGACTGCTCCACCACCACCTGGTCCATCGCCGCCATCTCGCCTGCCGCCTGGAATCCGTGGGCCACCTCCTCCACCGCCAATGGCAAGCAGTTACCGGCCAGAAGAGTCTTCATTTCCACCTGTACCTCCTCATACACTACCGGAAAACCCTCTATCCCCGGCTCCTGATACCAACCTCACGGTCCGAAGGGGTGGATCAGGACACCGGGCAATGTTTCTCCCACACCGATCAAAAAAAAAGCATTCCGAGACCAAAGTCGAATGGTGGTGGAGCGGCTCACGCTCGAAAACAGTCAAAGAAAAGTCAAAGAAGGAACGCGCAAAGACCTTAACTCGCCGACCTGGGAAATTTGAACTCCCTAATGCGCTTCTCATACGCGGCTATGGAGTCCCCGAGGAGAATGGACAGGTCCCATTCCAGCCACGGAGAACACTAGACCAATACTTCTATTCCCATCTCGACGACATCTCTCGCCGCGATCAAGATCAGGTGGTGTATCGCTACACTAAACCAGACGGATTCCCCAAGATCTTCATGGTCGATCAGATGTGGCTGTGGATCATTAATGGAGGTACGAGTACATTTGACAACTTTGCATCTCGTGGCTTTCTCTAACACACTCGAAACTAGACACTCTGATCACTTGCCTTCCTACTCGGTGGCGTACTGAACCCGCCAAACCGTCCCCGTTGGTGGCAATGGCAGCACCTGAAGATGACCTGCTACAAGGCCCATCAATTGAGCCGCCAGGACCAACAGATGATACTTCTGAGTCTTTCTTCATGACCCCAGCCCATGAGAATATGAATCAAGATTCCGATATACCGGATCTCATTGACGAGATCATCGACGTCGAACCGACTGACGAGAAAGATCTGAATGTGCACACGAGGCCTCACAGCCAGGGGGACTCTGCTGCAGATCCTATGGATGTCCAGCATAGAGTCATGCGTCATCTCAAGGAAACAGCAAGAGAACCCATCACCTCCATTTATGACTTGGCTGGTCTGATTGCTACCTGCTGTGTTTCTGTGTTTGACGAGAACCAGATCCCCGAGGAGATGCAATTTTTCGACTTCTTCGAGCGCTCGATAGGCAGTATTGTAAGTGATCCGCCAGAATATCAACTGTCCAATATCTAATCAGCTCCTGACTGGGGGGCAGATCGAGGGAGCGACTCAGAGCCTCTACGATTTCAAGAGAGAACTGAGTTCCGACCCATATCACCTCGACGAACCGACGGATGATGACCTCAACATCGCAAAAGAAATCGACCTACTCGTTGAGATAGAAGACATACAGGATGAGTTGCGGATTCTAAAACTAGTGCTGAAAGACCAGAAGATGGCTTCACAGCAGCTGGAGTCGATCCTTTGGCAGGGGAAAAAGAAGCTTGGCCTTTCTCTCCAAGAGAGTGAGGAGGCCCATCCTATGATCGACCTGAGCTGCCTCAAACATCACTCCGACCGGATAGTCGAGATGGAGAAACTCGCCGAGACGGCACATGATTCGGTGAGTGAACTTGACCAGACCAAGCCAGGTCGGATTTATCTTAATGGCAACTGGAGCATGCTTGATCAGTTTGGGTTGTTTTGGAGATACTGAATCGCTGGCAGCTCAAACACCTCATCGACCTAAAGCAGAAACACGCCAATTTCTCCGAGGCTATTTCGTCGCGCAAATTAGCAAGAGAGACGGCCAAGAACACAGAATTGCAGATCCAGCAGACGGAAGAGATGAACAAACAAGCACTAGAGACTGCTAGACAGGGGAAAGTCCTTATGGTCTTCACGGTCGTCACAATCATCTTTGTACGCCTCCTATGCTCTAAGCCCTCCTCTAGAGGGAGAACCTAGAATGCCAGTCCATGTGCAACTCGCTGACCGGTCCGCAGCTACCCTTATCATTCATGGCGGCTTTCTTCGCCATCAATATCGATGTCTTTCCGGTCAACGAGGCTGGCAAGCTTGAACTCGGCTATATCCTCAAATATATGCGTAAGTGACCGCATCATGTGGCATTGAACCAGCTTTCATGCCAGACAAGTGCCTTTCAGCCCAACACAATCCTCGCATTTCGAACTTGGTCAACTGCTAACATGAAGCAAAACCTCTAGTAAGCATCAGCCTCGCATTAGCCATCCCATTTGTTCTGCTCGTATTCAGGATCGACTACGTGAAGCAGATGGGCAAATATGTCCATGGAGGTGTCCTCACGGCCCTGCACTCCCCACGTCTTATCCCAGTCCTTGGTTACGGCACTCTGGGTCTAATTGCTGTTATTGTGCCGTCCATCATCTGGACCTCGAAGCTGGCCAATACCTCAAAGATCGCAGTCACGATTTGCCTTGCGCTGGCTGTGGTGCTCGTTGCTGCTGGTATCGGTCTAAAAAGAATCATGGACCTAGTACGGATGGCGACAGATCGCTCGACGGCGACTACTAGTAGTTTGGAGTACCCTTGGCTCGACTGAAGCCTATGAGCTGCTGGGGCCGATGTGAACGCGGACATGGGATTTGATGTGCTTCAGATGGATGCGTAGTTAATGTTCAAGGTTTTGAGGGTTGTGAGAAGCCATGCCCCTCAACTATTAGTATACGCTGCTCTTTTGATACCCCCGATCATTGTGAAAAATGTGCTGTGGTTTTGATCTGGCCTTAATGAAAATGAACAATCACCACTCCTCTCTCTCGAAGATGAACAAGCTCAGCACGTGGTGGAGACTCTCCTGCATCTTTTCTTTCGCTGCCATCTTTAATAAGATATCTACCTTTCTCTAATCTCATGAAACGCTATCAAAAGGACCCAGCTACGTGTACCCAATTCAAGCTTGGTGATACCGCACGACGTCGAGTATTCTTTACATGAGACATTTCCAGAACTTGAGCTTGCCTGTGCTATTGTATTGGTCGGCACCATGCTATCAGTGTGGCTCGTTGTCGCAGGCAGCCACCGAGATCATCCATCATGTAATCAGTCGTCAGCACACCACCCTCCGCTTGCAGGGGCATAAGCCACGGGTGCAGCCGAGCCTCGCTTTGCGTCAGCTCCCTCCGGTCTTTCCAAGTATACAAACTTTTTCTTTACTCACCGTTGTGTGTCGCAGCTGTTAGAAATCAAACTCGGATCGTCCCTTGCAAGCCATCATGCACAGGTATCTTCTCGCCCCACCTAGGCAAGTGTTCTGTGATAGACCACAGACCAAGAACAGCCTGGGACACGATGGAAGAGCCTGAAGGCACAAACGACTTGGTAGTCGTCACGGTGGACGATGTAAATGAGAAAGACGATGCAACAGAGACGCCGAGAGAGCAAGCCAGGGAAGACTTGACGGAAGAGCCTGACGACGACGATAAATCGGAGGTAGAGGATGATGCAGCCACCGCCACCACCACCGTGGAGGACACGGATGAGGAGGATGACACGAAGGAGACCACCAAAAGTCCACCCAAATACGACTGGATGGTCATGCCAGGGCATTCCAGTCTGGAAGGAATGCAGGCGCCCTACTGTTTCATCTATCGGGCACTCTCAAGTCCAGATTCGACCCGATTATTGATCGTGTCCGGATCCGACGACAGGGAAAGCGAAATTCACTGCCGCCTGGTCGAGATACACCTCTCCGAGGTCCGCGACGGCGACAATGGGTACACGGCCCTTTCGTACGTGTGGGGAACGCAGGACCACAACTGTGAGATATGGATCGGGGAGCACAAGTGCCACATCAACCCCAATCTCGAGTCGGCACTCCGCCATCTGCGCCGCCAGGACCGTCCAATCCGGCTCTGGATCGATGCGCTCTGTATCAACCAGACGGATCTCCTCGAGCGCAACCAGCAGGTGCAGCAGATGCGCAGCATATACGCCGCGGCCTCGGAGACAGTCATCTACCTCGGCGCCCAGGATGGTGGCAAGACCGGCCTCTCTGCTTGGAACTTTCTCGAGCGGAATAGCTCCTGGGCCTGGAATGACCACCAGGACCGTGACTACACAGTTGCTGCGACGCTGGAGAAATTAGTCTCGTTTCGCGGGGAGTGGAGGGATGTCGAGATTGACGTGCTGTCCCGACCATGGTTCCGAAGACTTTGGGTTTTTCAGGAGGCCGTGGTCTCGAGATACCTGTCTATACAGTGCGGTCCCCGGCGCATCGCCTGGGATGACTTCTGCGCAACAGTCCTGTCTCCGAAATCCCACGACCAATACGGCTTTAGCCTCCTGTACCTCAACAACGCAGGTATCGTGCGGGATATAGCTCTCTCGCGCAGTGAGTATCTATGCAGCCAAGGTCTACGCCAGTTTCTGCCAACCTGGAAAATACCAAAGGCATTGGACACCTCATACGACGGCTTGACCATCTTGAAACTGCTTGCGAGAACAAGATACCTTCAAGCCTCGGATGCGAGGGACAAGATCTTTGCCTTGCTGGGCATAGCCACCGATATCGACGCGAGCGATCCTGGCTTCGCCATCGACTACCGCGTACACTACTACGAGCTCTATGTCCGATTCGCAAAACACATCATCAGAACGATGAGATCATACGATATCATCTCATACGTGAACTCTGCAGCCGAGTCGCTTTTGCCTGGACCATATCTGCCATCTTGGGTGCCCAACTGGGACTACGAGGAAATTTTATCCTATGGCAGCGACCGTACGATCCTGGAGACCCTCCCGGCAGAGACATCGACGCAGAAACAAGCTCGCCAGAGCCGAATCCTCACCTCTTGGTCCAGTGATAACAATTACTTGGGACTTGTGTCGCCAGGGCGGATCATCGGCCAGATTGAGGAATACACCTTACCATTACGGCTAGTTGGGCTGGACGAGGTCTCCTTCGAAGCCGAGAGAGTCAGGGTCGGCCAAGAAGACGACATGTTCTATCCCATCATGGCGCTATGGACCGAAAGGTTCTTCTTTAGTCCTCATGACACCGGCTCCGACGCAGGTGGTGCATTGGTCAGAGACAAAGAACAGTGGCTGATCCATATTGCCAGCCCAGGGGGTCGCACACTTGAAGCCATGAAGAGCCCTCTGCGGGCGACACGTTTCTCCTCTCATCTAGACCGTGGCAGGATGCAGGACTGCAGCTCGGTCGAGCACCACCTGTACGCCAGAGGACGCCAGACCGCCAGCTGGTCGGATGGCAACAATAAGGCCGTAGTCCCTATCATAGATGGGGAGTCGATCGTAGACGGCAAGAGACTGGCCATCTGCATCACGACGGAGGCCCCCTTTGAGCAGCTGGCTCTTGTCCCGGACCTGGCACAGGTAGGCGACCTGATTGTTCAGCTGAGCGGTTCGCGTGTGCCTTATGTTGTCAGGCCTCATGGTGGTCAGTACTGGACGGACGAGATTACCAATATGAGCTGGATGTTTGAAGAGGGGCCGACCGTGAAGACTGTGAGGTGTAGGCTTGTTGGTGAGTGTGTGCTCAACGGGTTTGAGGAGTTGCCTGGAGATTTGATGCGGACGACTGTCGCCATATTTTAAATAATAATAATTAATCATAATGTGCTTCATAATAGATTTGTTCTTCACAATGACTGCTTCATTCTCACAGGACTCACAGGTAGTCCACGACCACAGGTAGTCCACGACCACTAGATATCGTGAAGGTTGTGTCAACAAGAAAGATTTCCCTTCAGGTCCACCCATCCCTTTCAAAGGTCCTTTGGAACAACCTTTCATGTTTCGAAACCGCCGTGTACATACGAAAACCCCTATTATCTTATTTGCAAAACCATGAACACCAGTTGAACTTTCTAGAGATCCCATACTTACGTACCTGGCAAGTATGCATTATGAGAGGATTAGGACACCGGAACGTAACCACCCGCCACCAAAGGCAAACCCGCGCCGCCACAATCTACACGACACCAACCAAACCCCCCCTGGAAAAATTTCCGCCAAGCCTCGCTTCCTGGCCCGAGTTTCCCAAGATCTGGTGATTCTCCCCCCCAAACCGGGTGCAAGACAGACGACGCCCTGCAGAGACCCAACATCGGTGCACCAGAACCCGGTTCTATTCAGGAAACTCCTGGCCCAGGCTCCGCGAACCCAGGTTCTGGCTAGTAGATACAGAATCATGAGAGCTAACACGCCCATATAAAAGCGGAAAGGGCCGGGCCTGATGGCAGTGCCGAGGAAGAATAATAATTAGCAGGCTGTGTGGGCCCCCGAGACTATTCCTTCAACACACACTTTTGGATCTGTCGTAATTATTCCTTTTTGTGTGTGATCGTGAGATTCACCGTCCGTCATAAACAATGAAGCAGAAGGCTCTCATCGCGCTTCCCTACCTCGTTACAGGCGTCGCAGCCCAGAGCACGGCCGGCGCATACGATCAGTGTAAGACGATGGTGTAGAGGACTCCCAAGGCATGAATATGGTTTTGTCTCCCATGGAAACTGACACTGCGCCAAGGCGGAGGAAGCGGCTACACTGGCCCCACGGCCTGCGTCTCGGGGTATTACTGTACGGATTATAATGCGTACTACTACCAGTGCGTGCCCGGCACGACGACGGGAGAAGTCTCGACGACGAGCGTGTCGCCCACCCCAGTGTCGACCACGGCCACGGCCACTACTAGTAGTACCACCATCGCAAGCATCAGCTCCACTACCTCCTCCCCAGCAGCGACGACGACGACTACAGCAACAACAATCACAGCAAGCACTACAGCCTCGGACACCGTCACGCCCTCCGGCACGTCGACCCTCTCGTCAGGCTGGTACTGGATCCGCGCGGTGGAGACGCCCTACTACCACTCATACCTCCAGGCGCTCCCGACCGCCACCCCTGGCGACGCTCTGATGGACAGCCCCCTCACGGCGGGGCAGTTCAACATCATCGACGGCCAGCTGGTCTACAATACCGGGTCGGGGACCGACGACGCCCTGTACATATGGGTCGAGGACCCGGCAGACAAGACCCAGCGGGCCCTGTTGACGTGGTTCAACTCGACCGAGAACACGTATGGGAATTTCTCCTTCTCAGGGGACACGGTGACGTGGGTCGACCCGGATGTGGACAGGGGGAACACGGCTGCCTTTTATGTTTGTCCCGACAACACGACGGGGGCCAACGACTTGTATGTGAACACGGGGGCGTATGATTATGAGACGCCTTCTGGGTGCTATGACATTGATGTGAGTACAAGTCAGGTTTCCCACGTCGTTTGAGAGCTTCATGGTGCAGAAGGATAATGTATGGCCCGTACCTAACTGTGACTGATGATAGATTCATTCTTATGGCGGGTCAACGGCCACCGTTTGAGCGTGGGGAGAAAAGGAAAAAAGCTTTAGCAGGTTATGAGGAAAATGGGATGGAATGGAATGCAAGCCAAGCCGTAAACGAGAAGCCCGTGTAATGTGACCACTTGTTGCACGATATGATCCTCCTCTCTCTCCAGTCGAAAGAGCCAATCTAGACACGTGTATCAATACTGTCACTGTACATAAAAATGTCATGACAGCGCGTTGTCCACTTGGCTCTGAGTCTTTTAACGATCCTGTGGAGTCTCGACATATGCTTCTTGTTCCCTCCACCCATTGCCCTGGAATCACGAAATACCGTAGGCACCGTATGGCGGTCACTAGGCCCGCCCCTCTTTCAACATGACTTGTTGGCTGCGAAAGAAGAAAAGAAAGAAGAAGAAGAAGAAGAAAAGGGTCCCCCCCCCCTCTCTCTCTCTCTCTCTTGAGAAAAGGGAAGGAAAGGAAAAAGAAGGAGGAGGGCGGGGGGGGGGGGGGCACAGCAGACTCGACCAAACCCCGAGGTTTTGGCCATTGTAACAAAGAAACGCCATCCGAGTGCAGATGATGATTACCCCGTCAATGGAATCAAACCATGACAAACTTTTCTGATAGAATACTTTAGTCTGTCACAAGGCAATTTTCTCCGGGATAGGCTCTAGCATTCGCGCCCGATAATATAGAACCCTGCTACAAGTAGTGAAGGATTAGGATCCTCAAGATTCACCGCGTTGTTCATGAGGTCAGTTGACGACCCCAATCAGGACTGCCATTGAGGCTTGGGCAGCGCAAGACTCTGTATCATGTGCAGTTCGACGAATCGTGTAAGGCGGAAATGTTCAGCACAATGACTTACCGCCTCGCAAGCGCGAGGTCTAGGTCTAGATCAGGTTCTAGATCCAAAATATGCGAGAGCCATGACCTCAGTAATCTTTCTGCTTTGTTGGATGGCTCGCAAACCGGGTTGGTGGCCTTAGGAATGCATTGCGCCGCATGTGCAGGATCCAGATCCTTCTCACTCCGTTGCGTTTTGCCCAAGGTTCAACAGCTCCATTGAGGCTGGCGATGCTGTTTGGCCTCTCGTCATTCGCTCGAGTCAGTAATGCAGCCTGGGTGGTCTTGCAGCCGGTGAGCTGGAATACAACGTACGTCTTTGCCGATCCACTGCAGTTATGGCTGTCAACCATTCGACTTGTACGTATATTATGTGTTACCTGCCACATATGAGCCAGATCGTGGCACCAGCTGAGCCGCCAAGCCGTTGTCCGTGCAGGTCCGAGTCGACCGATCGAGCCGGGGCCTGCAGGAAAAAGGTGAGATTTTCTCCACCGGGATTTGGGTGAATACTATAGTACACCCTTCGGTTCTCCGCTCCCTGTGCCAGGAGCTGAAGTTCACCTCCCGTATTGAGACAAGTAGGTGGCCGGCGGCGAGGAACGCACCATCGTATTCAATAGAGTCGGTGAGGGTTTGAGGGGCGAACGCAACCCCCCCACCCCTCTTTCACATAGAAGGTGTGCAGAACATTCCAAAATCTCCGAAGGGGGGAGGGGGGGTGGCACAGGACGTTTGTGCTGCGCAAGCGTGAGTGGCCTTGAACGGCAGGGCACAGACAATGATGATGCGTGTGCTGGGGTAGGGCCCCCCTCCCTCCTTTGGAACGGGACGCAGCATCCGGCCATCCGACGTCACGTCTGGCGGAGTTGACTGACATTTAAGAATGCATGCAGATCGGCTCTTGCTCAATTGGCAACAATTGTCACGCGAGCAGAAGGGCGGCAGTGTATGATTTGGGAACATCTGGAACAGGAAGACGATCGTTGTGCCGAATCCTCCGAGATTCGCCGGCCGCGGCATGCACATTCTGGTTTTTGTAAAAGCTGAGCCGTGACAGGGTGACAGGGTATGTGGGTAGCCGCTGGCTGTGACGTTGGCACAGTATTCCAGCAAGGTCGAGATGGGGCCCCCCCCCTCTCCAAGGGCCCCAGTGATGTGTTGTCCAGCAAGTTTGCATGCGGAGAGAGAGAGAGAGAGAGAGGCGGGCCAACGGCAGGTGAGCAAATAAAAACGTAACAAGTTGAATGGCCCTGCTGCTTCGCAGGATGCTCGTATGATGAGGAGGGTCCTTGCCGTGCTGAGTGGTCGGAGGACCAGGGCCGGATGCGAATCGGCGGAGCCTCGTGAATCAGGATTGGTTCCAAATTCTGCGACAGGCCAAGCTTTTCATCACGTCCACGCCCGTGAATAGAATATGCACGTGAAGATCAGCAATGTGCCAGCCAGGCAAGCCAAGGCATGTTGTGCCCGCAGTGGCACTTGTTTTCTCTCTCTTTCTTTTCTGTCTCGAACCGGGAAATTACCGGCAGGACTCTTGGAGGGCAGGGATGGCGCTGGAAGAGCGGCAAACGCAGATCTTTTGAGGCTGTCGATCCATCCATCCCACACGAGGCCTGGATGACCCCCACGGTCTAGTAAGCCAGAGCCGCGCTGTCGGATCCGAACTCAGGCTAGAAGAGTGGTGGATGTGTTCGACTGGGCTTCTATTGCATGCCGTTGCCGCCCTTGATCCCACGCCCGAACATTCGACGTCGGGGTCTGCGCGAGACATGTCCCCTCCCTTACTCTTTGCCACGCGCGAGCACCAAGTCATGCGTCTGGCGCTCGACCTCGGTATTCCTCCGGCCGGTGTGCATCCAGTCTTTTGCGCACATCGTCTTCCGGGCTTGTAGGAAAGTGGGTGGATATTTGCCCCGCAGCGCACTTGTTTTAATGGCAAACCTTGGAGTCCCTGCCAGATCTGGTGGGCCCGCGGGGTTGACCCCATACATACAACTGTAGATTCTTGCACAGTACGAGACTTGATCACGCCACATCTTGATGGCATTTCGGGGTGATGCCTCACGATGTCGTGTGGAGTGGGGGGAACTGACACAAGTCGTATATTGTGCAAGTCCCCAAAACTGATCACCTGACCTTTTTTTTCTTCCTTTTTTTTTTTCTTTTCTTGACCCGACGGCAAAGTCTCCCTCCCAGCCAAGCAGTACTACCAAATGCCGCGCTGTTCATGCTGAGAACCAAGGGCGACAACGCAGCACAGATGCAAGTGATGATTCAATTAGGAGCATTGTCCGATCGGCCACTCGGTGTCCCTCTCCTCTCGACACCAAGTCGTGGCACTTATTAGCTTAGTCCCTCG
Organism: Cryphonectria radicalis; assembly: GCA_014849355.1. NCBI lineage: Eukaryota > Fungi > Ascomycota > Sordariomycetes > Diaporthales > Cryphonectriaceae > Cryphonectria > Cryphonectria radicalis. The sequence goes on along the minus strand of JACWQW010000085.1, from coordinate 20,215 downwards.
GGACCCGACGGTACGTCGGAGTGGAGAGCAACAGCCCTGGGGACCACCCCTCCCATCTCTCTTGGACGAAGGACGGAATAGTCCTCTCGAATTGCAACATGCATGGCATCGAAAGAGTCTCCTTTTTCCTCTCTTTCTTTTTCTTCTTCTTCTGCTTCTCTCCTCCTAACCTTTAGGTAGGGGTGAAGAGGCATCGGACAGCCTGGGGGACGCGTGCGCGGAGTCCGAAGGGGAGCGAGAGAGAGAGAGAGAGAGAGTGTGTGTGTGTGTGTGTGTGTGTGTCCCCAGGCTCTTCCCGGGCGTGGTGGACATTGGATGTAGCCATTCTGTAACTCGGTGGCTCGTCTGCGTGGCTTCGGGTGGTACTGCATGGCGTGCCTGATCCTGATGTCAGATATGTGACTTTGAACCCTCCCCTCGCGTGGACCATGATGGTGTGTTGCACGAGCAGATATTCTCGCCGTCATCATGCTTGCGAGAGCATGTGGCAATTTCTTCCGTGTGTGTGTGTGTGTGTGGTGGGGGCTGTGTACTATAGTATGGTAATATTGGAGCCCTCTCAGAACGTTGTCTGCCCTATCAGGCACAGAAAAGGGCACAATGGAAATGCAAGACGATCTGCAGCACGTCAGCAATGGCAGCGCGGTCGGCTGACGGCATTCTCAGCTTTCTTGCCCATGATCAGCTGAACCGCTCAGCGCCTTCGTTACGACAAACCTTGATGCGATGATGGCAATTCGGATGGCAGGGATTATGGTTGATACGGACGAGGGATGCAGGGGAGAGGGAGAGGGGAGAGAGTAAAGGTGGGAGGGGTGTCGAGGGGTGTCGCCATGGGGACGGGCATGGGCATGGGAATACTGGTGGTGGTGGTGGTGGTGGTGGAAGAGCAGGATGAGGGGGAGATGGGAGGACAAGGGTTGGAGGGGGGGAAGAGGAGGAGGAGGAGGAGGAGGAGGAGGGAGGGAGGCAGGATCGGGTATGTACACCCACTTCCTTCCTCCATACGTTGTTGTACTGTGTAGTAGTGGGCGGCAGGAGCAGCCCAGTCGTGTCAGTGTTTCTTTCCCTCTCTCTCTCCCCTCAACCAGCGAGGTCCAGACTCGCACTGTACCTCTCCTGCCAAAGGCGGGAAGCGGCGCTCTTGGGCCCCACTTGGGGTCAATTTCGACGACATTGACAACGAACACCCCTGAACCTGGGGGCCACGAGCAACCAATCGCCCAGCCAAGCCCCCAGTGAACAGCTTTGGTCAGCAGCATTACATACTATTCCTCCCTTCTCACCTGAAAAAAAAAAAAAAAAATACAACTTAAACACACGAGAACACCGGCCCGGTGGCTCACATGTCCAACCCTCCGGACAATGTGTCCGGAAAAGGTGTCATTCTCATGCAGCCATCACTGTCGATCCCATCCTTTAAACCACCAGAGGCCACCACCATTGTTTGCCTGCATCACACCTGCGACCGTCTCGGCGGTATGCAGCTCGCGACCCGTGGATGTAGGTCCGAATCGTGTGGCCCTTGCAGCACGTAACGAGCATGAGCACCAACACAAGCGGGCTGGCTGGCTGGCTGGCTGAATTAATGGATGGATGGATGGATGGATAGTAGGACGAGCTTGAAAGAGGGAAGGGGAGGGGGCGGAGGTACACGCTCACACACACACACACACAGAGAGAGAGAGAGAGAGAGAGATTGACTCGCCTACTGCCTCACCGCTCATCTCATTAACCTCACTGAACCTGGAAATCCTGCATAATTGTATGTCAGCAACTGGCCATTGCTCTCTCTCTCTCTGCCTCTGCCCCTGCCCTAGGAACCCCTTAACCTCGGCAGCCTCGCGATGGTCTAGCAGCCTCACCCTGTGCTCCAGGTTATCAATGTGGGCAGCCGCTCGCTCGCCCGTCTCCTGTATGTAAGAGGAAGGGGAGGGGAGGGGAGGGGAGGGGGGGGGGACCATCAACCCTGATGGCACAAGGACGAGCTTTGGCGATATCGGATGCCCGTCCAGGCGGCACATGTCTAGAAGCGGTATGCCCGAGCCGTCCACCATGTGCCGTCCTTTTGATTGCTGGTCAGACCTGTCAGAATCGACGTGCTCACCATCTGACATGACACGAAGCGGGTATCGACCTCCAGCGGTGCGCCCATGTGGCTGCGCACTTTGGTACCACTCATTCCCGCCTGTGGATCGATCTTCTTCCAAGGCACTGCCGCGTCCGATATCACAGCCGGTCACAAGACGCTCAGAGCCTGTCGTTGCCGTCGAGGCCACCAAACCAAAACACACACACATACACGCACGGTTCGTTGATCCCCGAATTGTATTGCTAATACCTGCAGGTAGATGGGCCAGGACGTGCCTTGGCAATGGGATAGACCTTGCAAGGAGCAAACACCGAGTCAGATGAACGGACGGGACCTGATCTTGCTCGAGGATATGGCCAGCACAAGAGGGGGGGGGCCGAGGGCCCAAGCAACGCGCGCCCTGCTCCGAAGCATGGCCATGACAGGTAGACGGACGAACTACGCCCTGGTTATTTGTGGCTTCCACGGACGGCGGTCCTCAGACTAACCCCCACGAGAACCACTTTTTAGTCTACCTTTGCGGCCGGGGAAGCCCCTGCCCATGATCCTCACTGCACATGACTGCGCAGTCCAGGCAGCCTTCTCTCTGTTCCCCGCTAGAATTCCCGCACTGTATCCAGCGGAGAACCACTGCAACCCCAAATCTACACAGTCTCGTTGGACCCTGACGGCTACTGCATGGCTGATGAGGGCGGTAGTATGGCTGCAGGCCCTGGTCGAGCACTAACTGCTACGTACTATAATATACGTACTATGTACGTCGTTCTCAGCCCAGTATATTTCCGTCCGTTTCTCCAACGTCCAATTAGGTGTGTCTGACCCAGGTCAGGCAAAGTGGGAATTGCTCAGAGGCACCGAGCATGCCTCGGGTTCCCGATGATTAAGAAGCGAGAAAAGGGAGGGACACACACACAGAGAGAGAGAGAGAGAAAGAGAGAGAGAGAAAAAAGAAAGAGAGACAATGGAGTCCACGTCAGATCCTTTGCGGCACAACCGCCCTGCCTCTGGTAACTATAAAATATCCCCAGCTCGCCTGCCCACCTCCTCCTACTCTCTATCCCCCTCCCTACCCCCCATCTTCTCCCACTCCCACGCCCACGCCCACACCTCTCACCTGCTCCCCTACTGCGGCTTCTGCATATCATCTCACGCTACCGACCATATCCTATCCGTGGTTCTCCCTGTCTCTCTCTCTCTCTCTCTCTCTCCCCCTCTCTCTCTCCCCCTCTCTCTCTCCCACCCCTTAGATCACAATGGCTCCCCATCTTGATGCGCCACCTGCCGGCAGTTATACGTCTGGCTTCAACAGGGGCACCACGCGGCCTGCCGGCTCGTCGACAACCCGTGTACCCTCCAACACCAACCTTACGCCGGCAGATTCCGATTCGTCGCTGAGCAGCTCTTTCGAGAGCAATGCGGTGGACGGTGACTGGCACCTCAGCCGGCCGCTGGTCCCTGGCGTCTATGTTCCCACGATGTGTTTTTTTGATGATGATACCGAGGACATTGACGTGGCCACCGTTGCCAGCCATGCTGTGCGTCTAGCTCGTGCGGGCGTGACAGGGCTTGCGACCCAAGGCTCGAACGGGGAGGCCGTCCATCTTACCCACGCCGAGAGGTCGCTGGTCACGGCCACCACGCGCAAGGCCCTGAACGATGCTGGCTTCGCCTCCATGCCCATCATTGTGGGCTGTGGAACCCAGAGCGTACGAGAGACAGTGCAGCTCTGCACGGAGGCGTGGGAAGCAGGGGGTGACTACGCACTGGTTCTGCCTCCTGCCTACTATTCGTCCCTGTTCGCCCCATCATCAGGGACGATCCTTGACTTCTTCCACACCGTGGCCGACGCATCGCCTATCCCCATCATCATCTACAACTTTCCGGGTGCTGTTGGTGGGCTGGACCTCTCATCTGATGTCATCACCAAGCTGGCAGAACACCCCAACATCGTGGGCGTCAAGCTCACCTGCGGCAACACGGGCAAGCTGGCACGAGTGGCCGCCGCCACCAGGAAGCTGAGCAAGAACTACGACCCGCAGCGACCCGACTTCCTCGTTCTCGCCGGGTCGGCCGACTTCACAATCCAATCTCTCATCGCTGGTGGCCACGGCATCCTGGCAGGCCTGGCCAACATCTCTCCCAAGGCCTGCATCAAGACAGTACAGCTCTTCCGCTCTGGCAGCTTTACTGAAGCCCAGGAGATGCAGGATGTGGTTGCTGCAGGAGACTGGGCCGCCATCCAGAGTGGCGTCGTGGGCACCAAGGAAGGCCTGCGGGTATGGAGTGGGTATGGTGGATATTGCAGAAGCCCGCTCCCCAAGCCGACTTCTGAGCAGTCCCAGAAGTGTAAGGAAGGCTTCAGGGATCTCGTGATGCTCGAGAAGAGTCTTTGATCATCTTGTGTGATCATGAAATGGGGGGGTTTTTTTTTGGGGGGGGGGGGGGGAGACAGACACGCACGCAGTCAAAAAGTGAGCCGTGGTAACTCCCATGGCTTGTTGGCAGGCCGTTGGTCGTTTGAAACGGACCATTCGGCGATACCTCATATATTTTCCCATCATTTCCCCATCTTGCTACAGGCCCTCAGAAGTCTTGAGGATGAAACGTAATGACGATTTTATCATACCAAGGTTTGAGAGGTACATGCTTTAGTACAAACTTTGTACTGAATAGTTAGACCAGGCGTCTCGGGAGCTTTTCAACTATCGGATAATAGTAGCCAGTCAAAAGTCTCAATATGATTTATTCCCTGACGGCGTCCAGATCGGTGTCTCAAAATTTATCTTTGTGCAGGCATTCCAAAACCATGGACGTGAATCTAAGAGGCTTTTTGAGTATCGAGCTACACGAAGACCCTCCTCTAGCTACATTGATTCATTTCACAACATGTTTGGCTCACCGCTTCTGTCTACCTAGCCTGGCGGTTGCAGCCGAAGGGCGTCCCCCCACGCCCCATGATACACGACACTGTCTAGACAAGGTATCGGCGAGAATGCCAATCCCAACGACAAGCGATTGCTATGATAACCAAACTACGGCATAATTACCGCCCGTGCCTATGTGAACGAGATAAACCATGCTGCTGTGCCCACTCCACAAGTGTCAGCAAGCGACCTTTTGTCTCGGGCTAAACCGTGCGAGGGCCCCTCTACCGTGATCGACTACTTTGCTGCCTGGGAAAACGCCCGAGCAGAACAGATTAATGATTATCAGCTGATATGAAGACTTCTGCGGCGCCACGGAAGATCCTAGGATACCTGCCTATGTGCGTAGATCACCCTATCTGCGCGCTCGTTCCCCGTCCCGGCTGACCATGTTTCGTGTGTCAAGATTTGGGGCCAGCTGATCGATCGGACGATGAAATACGATCGCTTCGTGTGTGTGTGTGCCCGTCGGGTGCGAAGTATTGGTGGGTCAGCGTTCGATGACGCGATGTTGGTTGTAAGTCACGTCTAACTGATCCGGCTGGGACTTGAAGCCACACGGGATTCTTGTCTCAATGCGAGAATTTCTTTTGGGTTTTGCGCTGCGCTTTGATTGTCGATGGTGGGAATTTCTGTAGTTGGTTTGGGGGAGCGTAGTCATCATCATACACACCACCACCACGACGTTGGTTTCTTCCAGTGCGACATCGGGAAAGTTCTCACCGATGCCCGTGGTTATGGATGTCACACAGATTTCCAGCATGAACCAATAAATGGAATTGATTATGGTGCCCTTTGTCAGGACAGAATCAGCAGAACAAGACGGACCCCAAGCGAGCCGCTGGCGTCGCACAACTGAAAGGGGGGAAAAAAGGAGAAAAATTCGGCGACCAACTGAACCGGGCGCGCTGCAGGGGGACTCACTGCCCCATGTGGTCACCGTGCCACTGGAGCTCGTATGACCCTGTTGCGACTTTCGTTACTCGGTCTTTAGTCCGGAGCAATACCCACGACGCTGGATGAGGTATGATTTCCTGGAATACCAACGGGGTTGATGGTTCTTTTGTGGCTCGACTCAACTACGTTTTGTAGCGGGTGAGGGTATTATTATTACAAAGAGCCTCATACTGTCATGACTTGACGGTTGTTTTTGTGGAATTTGTGACAAGCGGGAGGGGAGCACCACAATGATGTGGCAGCGTCTCTGTGACCGTCACGGATGATATTTTTGTTGCTATATTCTGGTAAATCTTCGGCAGACTTTATGCCTAGATCTTCCGTGGATTTGCCTCTCGAGCAATGTGGGATCGTGACTTACCACGCCCTCTTCTTCTTTCTTCCTTTGTCTTGGATATAATGAATCCAATCATGTATAATGGCGCTCGCGTACCTGATTTCTACACTTTGTCCAAAGGCACTTGGAATTATTTCATGACAAGGCTGTGAGTTTGAAAAGATTTTCACGCCATAGGCCCAGCCTACTTCTTTTCTTCTTCTTCTCTTTACAGCACCACTTCTCAGCACCCGCGGTTTTCTCACAAGAGTGTGAGCACATCTGACCTTGCTTCACTGGCGGTATGCATAACATGGCCTGCTTTTTTCCAAGTCGTATGACGACGTCGAACAGTCAAACGGGCGAGCAAGTGGTTCAGGCGGTAGCATTCAGGCTGCATCTTGTCCTCGTAATGTAAGCATAGTCATACGATGTAATAGCGTCAGATGTCTTTGTCAGAAACGCGTGCTCCTGATGATACTGGCATGGTATACTATTATCAAGCAGCGGCGATCGCATCATAGTCAGAAAGGTGAACCGAGTTCCGCCTGAAGGTATCATGTTTGAGCCAAGAGCCTCCAGCGCGGCTGGAGCGTTGATTATTATTGGACTTGCGAAAAAGTCTTCCAGGTCCTTTCTTTTGGGTGTGATCAAATAAAAGGATGTCGGCTGATCTTATTCTTCGATAGTGACCTAGAGCATCGGACATACGTTGCCCTCCTCGAGCTGAGAGACTAGATTCTGCCCCGGATGCACGAATTCTAGAATGAAAATTCCTTCCTTGAAGCAAGTTCTAGTCTCCCATGCCTTGAATATATTGTTTCAATATGATGGAGACAATGCAATAAAACACCGAGCGGGCGCAGAGTCGCTGCAAGTGGCATACTGGGACTGGGCATACGGCCCGACACTGTCAGAGGCCGTCACCCCCGCTGTAGTCATCATGGATAGTCCAAACGGACCGTTGACCATCTGGGTCCCATTTCGCAGCTACTACTTCCAGAACTTCTCATTCACCGCATAGCACATGAAAACCGGGGTCCTGTCGAGGCAGCGCCATACTACCTGCTGCCCGACTGCGGACCTCACGGATAACGTCACGGTGGTAGGGACTTGCTCGAGAAGTTAGCCGGGGAGAGGGGGGGGTGGGGGGGGCAGATCTCGTTACCTGAGTAGTAGTAAGACTGGCCTTCTGACTGACACTGCGCCTTTTTTTGCCATCTTATGACGTGCCTAAAGCCTTGAGGAGAGATGGCCGCCCACCAGCCTGTGCTTCGCCACCGACCAGCTGAGGAGGGCTTTCGAGGCTCTTCCTCATGGCAACATAGCTCCACGACTATATCATCTGGTCTGCCATTCCATCAATGAGGCTATACATCATAGCTAGCAAACACGTGCACCCCTTTTGACGGTATTGAGAGTTGTGGGGCGCGAGGCTGTGAGCCAATATTGGCCGCGTTTCTTTGGCGGGAGGCGGGGAGACGGGGGACTTCATCCATCATATCTATGCCCGAGATCTCGTCTTTCTGGCCCTCTCTATTGTTTATATCCTCGACAGCCCTGTTTTTACCCTCCGCCAGTGCATGTGGCAGTGAAAGAGGCTTCTCGACGGGGGCAGATCGACAAGGGGGTGGAAAGGGGTGCGTCGTTGTCGTCGTCGTTGTTCGGCTGCTGTGGGGGTATATTGCTCCAAGAAGAATTCTCCTCTTTTTCTTTGGTCCCTCTTAGAAGAACTCCCGCTTCAGCCTCGTAGGCCGATTCGTCTAGATCTGTGTGCCAAACCGCAACAAGGTCTGGTCTGTGGCTGGAAGGATAGCCTGGTTCAATCAGAGGCAGACACGTCGCAAAGGGCGACGGCCTTCATCACCTGTCTAAGGAGGGCGGAGGCTGACGAGAGCTTCGCTGGCAGTCGACTTCGTGTGCTGACGGAGGGAGAGGAGGACAGCTTGAACTGGCCATCATGATCACGATAGTCGTGATGGATCCTGATAGTCTTGACGAGGCTCCATGACGACGCTCAGTGGTGATCTCGGGGGTCGCTGTGCTGGGAAGGTCGGCCCAGTCCTGTAGGCGCCATCGATGACGGCAGTCAGAACGTGAAGATGATGGTTGAACTGGATGGAAGTCAGACCCAGGAGACGGTGAAGAGATCGCTGCATGTCGTCTTTAGTAGTTTGACCGACGAGCCTCAGTTCTACTGTGCCTTGAAGGCAAGCCATCATCCAAGCCATCATCAACTGTCAAACAGCAGCGTGCGTGGCTGAAGTTGAAGACCAAAACAGGTGGGGGAAAAGGGTTCAGGGACGGATATGCCATGTACTAGACCAAGGGAGAAGGGCATCCAACCAACCAGTGAGAGGTAATGAATCCCCGGGGGAGGGGGAGGGGGAGGAGGAAGATGGTAACCCGCTATCACATGCGTACTACCTGGTGGGCTTGTTTCGTCTCTACCATTTCTCTCTAATCAATCATATTTCTCTTTCTCTTCTATCCTAATGTTTTTAAATCAACAATGCAAGTGATCATCGATGACAAGCCAGACTCGGCAGGCTATGCTCGGAGTCTTTTTGACACGGGCGAGGACGATGAGGAGGACAGCAGCAACCCCAAGATACGATTATATGAGGCGTCTGTCTGGAGTGAAGTCTTATTTGGTCTCGTGGGCTAGCTTAGCATTCATCAGATCGAGCTGGTAGCCATCCTCTATGCTCTACAGATTGCTCTCAAGAGATGCAAGGTGTTGCTGTCCGGGAGTCATGGTGGACATGATTAGTGTGGGTTGGACTGAAATAATGAAGGCTGGCATTGGAAGATAGTTGTGAAGATGCGAGCTGACGATATATAGAAGGGTTTGGGATGACGCGTCAGATCGGCTGCAGCTATACTACTGCGCTCGACAACTGTCCTTGCCCGTCCGTAATGGCTTCAAAACGTCCAAGATAATATGGAAAGAGTCTCTTGTGCATACTGGAAGAAAACGCCTGCCATGGCTTGTTCCGCATCATCGAATATTCTCTCGAGTGTGTTGGTGTTTTAAGAAGCACCACAACAGTTGAGTAAACAGATGAACGACTTCAAGGTGATGCAAACCTACTTACTGAGAACATGTCCAAAATGGAACCATCTTGCGTCGAGCATTTCAGAATTCAACTCGACCTCGCGAATCTCCAGACGATGCATTGTGCTGCATAGGCCGGGCCAGGGGCTGGTGTTATGCATAGACCTTGGCTTTCACAGCCAGATTCACCTCGGTTATGGGCAGGTTGTCAATTAGTATTCCGCCGGACGGCCTCCCCAGCTTTCGGAACAGGGTCATGTCTCTACCCGTGAAGGATACTGCTGAGTCTCAGAACTTATATCTCCAGCCCAGCAGCTGCTAGTCATGTGAACAAAGCCACAAAACATGCTGACATGCGGCGCACCATATAGCACGACGTCTTCGCCACCGCCGAACTTTTCCACAACAAGGAGATGGACTACCTTGACCAGGGAAATCTCAAGAGCCCTCACAACAACGTTCACGGCAGTGTCGGGAGTGTCGACGGCACGATGTAATACGACCTGGGCTGCCCCGCCTTCGCCCCCGGTGTCCATGCTGCACCACACGACTGTGGACTGCTTTGATCGAGCTGTGTGGGAGGCCACCTACTACAATAGCAGTATATTCGAGACCACCGCGTGGGAACATGCACTTTATGAAATCGTGGCAGGAAAAGTGAGCGGTGGGGCACCACTGGAGTCCTTTCTACGGCCCCAATGGGGAGTTTGATACGAGCTAGTCTGTGCGAAATGTGCGTGCGTCTGGGTATACGTATTAGTAGCTTACCTCGACAGGACCAGATGGGTATGGTGTGGTGGAAGTCAACACAGATGAGCTTTCTGCGAACGTGGAGTTCGAAGTGCACTCTCTGTACAGCAATAGTCCCAATGTTACAAGCAGCAGAAACCCGGCGCAGTTTATAATCTTGAGATCTTCAAGCAGCCCGAGCCATGAGGTGACTAGCTTCATGACGTGTTCCGTCGCCATGCAGCTTGAGAATTCCTTGGTTAAGCTTTCTGGTTAGGTGGAGTGTTACGTTGATGATGTTCAGGTCGGCAAGATGGCTACCCTCGCAGTACCGACTGCGGGCATTGACTTGGGAGACGACAGTGCTGTTACACGACACAAATTGCTGTGGATGAGCCGCTTCCTTATACTTCAAGTAGGTTAGGCCCTTAGCCTTGCAGAATTCATCCTCAACAGGAAAGCAGCCCTTCCGTATCGCACCGCAGCTCATCTGAAGAAGATGTGAACCAGCGCGACAGTCTAGATAGCGGGCTATCAGAGGTACGCTGTTCATATCAGCACGCAGAGATTGGGGATATCATTCACACATCTTCTACTCATGACAACCAGCCTGAGGCAAATGCATCTATCTCCAGTGCGCCGCGAAGGCTGTCACCACCACATAAACATAAGAGGCCACGGCTCCCACCGACTACAACTTTCACAGACATACCCTTGAGTTCCCCAGAAACTGGGTATCAATTCACATTCCGGATCCCGCCAGAATTACAATCCTCTCGTTCCCCACTGCGACTGGATGCGGGTGAGTAGAACCTGAATCTGTTGCCATTGCTCACTTTCGCAATCACCTGCGGCTCGGCTTCGGGAGAACAAATGTACATAATAGGAATTTCTCGCCGTACTGACCTATCCTGGTCAGCATCTAGAATGTCAATAAATCATGATCATGACCATGCTTTGTATCCACTCTTCCTATTATACCCAGGTACATGTATAAGTACTTGCATGTCAGGCCGTCTATTTGATACATCCTGTCACGCTCCCTGGTGACCACGGCATATACCACTTGGACCTGCGGGATCTAGTATTTATTGCAAGATGAACAAAGGCATAGAAGAGTGACGCAGGACTGAATAAAATGGCCAACCACGACCGAAGTATTGCACCAGAACATGTAGTGCTGGGTTGATAGGATGTCAGGAATAACACATATGATATCCACATCTCATGACATCGTCGTCGTATTGGCTTGGACCCTATGTACATGGTGTGCTAGAGGCTTGACCAAGCTGCAGCTCTGGGTCCTGGTCCAGGTCATGGTCCTGGCCATGGTCCTCCTTCGGTCTTGCATGCTCAACTGGCAGGCTTGGACCTGGTCTTGGGCCGGCCGATACACTCGAGACAGAAGTAGAAGAGCCGGTTTCTGCCAATGACGGCACAGCAGAGATAGCACTGGCATGGACACGCCGCCGTTTTTCATACCGCACATCCTCGTCGCGTGTCCTCTTGCGACCTCTCTCCTCATCCTCAGAGACCGTCGTGTCGCGCCACACGCGCCTGTTCCAATCATACGCGCTGCCCCACTCAACCTCGTCCCGGCCCTGCTCAGATGATGTACGGCCGCGCTTGCGAGGGCTGGCACTTCTAGTGCCGCCTCCGCCGTAGAGCAGATCAACATCCTCAGCCAGCATACCTTGCTCCTTCACCCTAGCCACACCATCCTCCCATACTCGATATCTTGCCAATGTAGTCTTCGGTCTTCCCATCAAGATAAAGCCTTTGACTAGGTAAAGTACTGCCCAGGCAAATCGTACGAACAGATATTCAACCTCTGTCCCAGACATTCCCCCGGGCCGTAGGTACCGGCCGTGATACTCGTGGACGAATCCGCTCAGCATGTTGTGTGTAAGACTTTGGGGGAGGGAAATCGTTTGAACCGCAAAACGTTTATATCGTGGCGCGAATGCCCAAAGCCGTTTATTCATAGCTGTATGTAAAGAACAGTCGAGAATGATCTGGTTGGAGGGACAATCGGTTGGGCTGGAGGCTGAGTGCGAATCGTACATGGTCATCGCATTGTTACGAAACCACGTTTTTTCCTCCCTTGGGCTGAGGTGAGCTACTTCGACTGTAAAGCGACCGCTTACAACGCAACGCTGTTCGCCTGGAACGTCGCCTGCCAGAGTGATGTCGTCTGCCAGAGTAGCTGCGACCGCATCCTGCCATGCTTGAGGAGCACTTCCAGGAAACTGCCACTCTTGAAACGATGGTACAACAGCGTATATTGGTTTGTCGGGAACGATGAAGAAGTATTGATTGTGTGTGAGGATGCTGTCGTTATCTGCCACTACCCGGGGGCCGTCGGCCTGCTCTGCGACGAGATAGCCGTCAAAGGCATTGTTGGCGATAATCTGGCAGGCTGTAAGCGCGGTCAAGTAATGTACGCCCCACGGTCCGCGCGGCGAGGCGCTCTCAACGCGAGGCAGAGAGAAGAGCTTGTTGAATGGTGCATCGTAGCCAGGGTGACAAAATGCGACAGAACTTCTGGGGAGGGTTGTTCGTGAAGGTATGTCGTAATATGTACCAGGCGGGATGGCAGGAAGGCCGGAGTCGAGCGACGGCGGCGCAGCGGGGGCAGCGGGGGCAGCGGGGGCAGTGAGAGAAGGAGAGGATGGCGGCAGCATAGTTATAGGAGATGGTGGTAGAGACATGGCGAACGTTGCGGTCGATGGTGTTTTGATTCCAAGGTTGTCCACAAGTGGGGCTGTGCACGCGGGTCGCAGGGTGTGAATCTGACAGCCGTTCGTTCGTTCATCAACCGGATTTCCCCGCCACTCCGTTTGAACCTCGCACCTTTATCATCTTACTGTAGCTTCAGCGCCAACGTCCACCCAGCACAACATGGCAACACAGTCCAATATGGTAGAACAATTCGAGATCTGCGAAGCAACCCAGGACCTCCGCCCAACAACAGGCCGCCGAAGCTGCAAAGCAGCTTGCTGGCAGAGAGCGGATGCAACTGTACAAGTCGGATGGATCAGACAGGTCCCATGCAAGCCCACATGCACGTTCAATCCAGCATCGATTGCAGGCGTGACAAATCCGCCAATGTCTCCCTGAGCCCCGGGGGGGACAAGACCGGCATGGAATGCGAAGCTCGCGACTGTCGCGCATTGCTAAAGAACGCAGCGGTTGTAAAATTGCGTTCTGTATCAAACATCCGGAAGCACGTGTCCTCGGGGTGGACCCGACATCTACTGTCCGCACTCCAGCATCTGCCTATGGCCGACAAATATCGAACTGCTTGCTATCAAGGCAGGACTTTGTCAACCAGCCCTGGCAGTTTCCTCCGCAAGGTTTTGACCTTGTCCGAGCCTCTAACATGAACGGCCGTGTAAAATCATGGGGAAACTTCTCGAAGGAGGCCTGGCGGGCGTTGAAACCAGGTGGCTTCCTTAGAGATCTGCGACATTTTACAGTCTCATACTCCAAACCAAGGAAGACATCCATGGAACTCAGTCCCGTCTCTTGTCGAGACTGCCGGTGCCTTGCTTGATAGGCCCTGGGTGGGCAGCACACAACTTACGGATTCATTAGAACATGCTGGATTTGTCAATATTACAGAAGAGGGAAAGCGCATTTCCATCTACCCCGACACTTCTCTAGGGCGGAATATTGTTAGAACTCTCGTACGGGATGTGGAAGGGATTTATCATCATATCGCCCAAGTGTCTGGCTGGTAACAGGAGACAAGACTGCTTGGGGCCGAGTGTCTGGCTGGTAACAACCTAGAAGGCACAAGTGTGCCAGGTGCTCGCCCAAAATAACATGCGGGAAATAACATGAGTACCAACAATCTGTTATGGTGTGGGTGTGGTACGGTCGAATGATGACGGTGGACAAACGGCCACGGCCGTTACGCGCCGGGGCGCCAGCATTTGTGTGCCTCAACACCACAACTCAAGCCTCCAACATTGTCAGATTTTTTTGCAGCCACACTGACGAGGGCCCCGTGGCTAACGGCCACATCAGTAGTCAAGTGGGTGACCATTAGCGAATACCCAGTGTTGCATGTTTTCTTCTTTTTTAAATTTATTTTAGAAATGTTTTTCTCCTTGTTGTGCGTATGACTCCAAGTCATGATCCATGGTTGGTCTCGGAGAGGAGCGTGTTTTGTCATGGGCCTGTGTGGATGATGCGATGGTGAGATATGAGATTCGTAAAGGTAGTGGGATGGGCTTCGAGTGACTGAAACAATATATGTGTGTATTGTAATTCAACACATGTATTTTATGAAGCTTGGTGATATATCTTGATCACCCTCTCTCTCTATATATATATACCCTCAGCTTCATCTAGCAGGTGGTGTAGACTGGTCTGAGAAGCTACTTGCTTGAAGTTGATACCCTTTCCGTTTGCTAACCTGTTCCCCCAGCTCCAGATTTCCAGAGCTGGTCTGATCTCTATAGCGCTCGAGGGAACTGGCCCTAGCCACATACTCTTTCTTATGTGGCTCTGCTAAGAATGGTCCAAGAGATCTATCTGAATGCTCAGTACAGTATATCTCGGGACAAGTTTTGGTGGGATAAGTACATATTTGGATGCTAGCACAACTTTCCATGGCTGATGCCTTTGATATTGTTAATAGAAGGGGGCTGGCTGGTCAAGAGACAAACCTGGACAAACTTACATTGGCGGTGAATTCTTGGGTGGGATCGGAGATGTTGTGCGTGCGTGCGAAAGCTGCGGCTCGCAGACAGATGCCGGCCTCAAGTCGCCCTCTCCCGACCAAGGGGCAATATAAATTTCTCGTCTTGATGTCCAGGACTGAATGAGTACCAAGATGTCAGACTGAGGTATATTCTACCATTACCGTGACCTCTTTTCCCTTCACTTGCTGTGCAGACTCCCCAGATCATCAATCTATGATTGTTCTGGAGATGCTGTCCTGAGATGTTCAGACGTGACGACTATCTGAGCTATTTTTCCCACTCAGTTTTGGTGCTCGGTATGCGCTCGATTCTTGCCCCTGTGATTCCAGGCCTTTGGAGTCTTGGACTGTGCTCGCCGGTCCTGCACACCGAGATCTTCCGGCGTCTCCCACCCCCACGGCCCTCGGAGGACACGGGTGATGAAGGTAGCGTAGTAGCTGGTGGTGAAAAGAGGCCTCAGGACGAACCAAACCCCCAGCGCCCAACTCTTGCCATCGGGTTCCCTTCCACCATGAACCGCCCGAGTCTCAGCGCCGATGACCGCCCTGGACTCTGGCTCCACAATACCCTCACCCTGATCCAACCTAGAACTCGTCACAGTACCACCATCCTCCTCCTCCTCCTCGCCCCCAAGCTCGTCTAGCTCCCGCCAGAGCCACTCGGGCGCCCTCTTGATCACCTCCAGCGGCACACGTTCCCTCAGCGCCACATCGGCCGTGACTAGGACAAGACGGTAGGGCACTACCCCTCCTCCACCCAGGACAAGCCCCTCGACATACTCGACAATGGCATCGTCGCCCACGTCCTTGCCCGCGACGGGCCGTGCACGGATGAGCCCGACACCGCGCGGCGCCTCCATGTTGTCGCGCGCCTCGCCCTCGACCATGACGAGCACCTCGCACCCTCTAGCAGCCGCGAGGTGGCCCAGCCGCCTCACCACGCGCGTGGCGAGGTCCCCCAGCCGCCTCCTCTCCGTCCTGCCCGCCCTCCTCCCCCTCCTCACGACCCCGCCTCCTTCACCTCCTCCTCCCGCCCCCGCCAGCAACCCGTCCCCGGTGGTTGAGAGAAACCCGGGACGGCCCTGCGCCGGCGGCCTGGAGCCCACAAGGTTGTACAGGTCCACCACAACAATCCGATCCCTCCACCCCAGTCCCGCGAACTCGGCCTCCGCCCCCGCCACCCGCGCCCGCCGCCTCGCCCTCGCGGCCAGCACCTCTTCTCTCCGCCGCGCCGCCTCGTCCCAGATCCGCACCCGCCCGTCCTGCGGGTTCAGCACGGCCGGTATGAATCTGTTGTCGTCTGGCGGCGGCCGAGGCACTGTGGATGTTGATGTGGTGGCGGTGGTGGTGGTAGTGGTGATGGTGGCAGCAGCATTCGCCCTTGCGTCAGCATCTCTCCTCTCGCGGGCAAGCCGGGCCGTCTTGGCGCGGATCTGCTCGAGGCCCGGCCGGTTGAGCTTCCCCCTGCGCTGGGCCTTGCGCTCTCTGCTGCCGCCGCCGCCGTGGAAGCGGCGCTGGGTGAGGTTGGTGGTGGTGGTGATGGTGCTGCTGCTGCTGCTGCCGTTGGAGCTGGTGGTGAGGACGATGGCGACGACGACGACAGGGGAAATATCTGCTCGGGCTCTGGAGGACGCCAGCCTGCCAGCGGCGGAGGCTCGTGTGCAGGCCGACATGAGACATTGGTGGACGCTGAGGCGGCCGGATGGGAAAATGAGGAGCAAAGACATCACTTTATGATTGCTTCGCCGGAGGAATCGTGGCAAAAAAATCGTGTCTTCTTGCTCATGACCTTTTCTTGTGGCGCACGAGGCCTTTCCTGGGCGATAAGGGCTGTGTGTCCGTTGTCCTGATGTGGCAACTATGTATTGATCAGAGCGTGTTGTTGTTCGCCAAAATCTGATCATTGTTACGGGCGCCGCTGCGGGTGATGCCCCACTTTTCCCCGGCTGGAGAGCAGAAAGAAGGACAGAGGATGTTTAGACTGCAGTTTGGTTCCATTTTTTGCAGCGGAATGAATGATGCAGACTTGTCGCTATTTGATTACTACCTCTTGAAAAATATGTCTGCGACAACGAGACGCGAAGATTGCCTCGGGATCCACGAGGTGCAAACCATTCCCTGCTCAGGTCATCTGTTCCAGCCCAGAACGCTGCTGATCCAGGACATGAGGCCCTTACTATTACCGCCCCTTCCACCCACAGCACCCGGCCGAGGCTCGCTCAGGCTACCACCGCCAGGATCGCCGTCTCTTGATCTGTGCTGTGCCTCGTCTCCCTTCCTCACCGATACAGAGGTGAAGACGATGGAGAAATCTCCCTCCTGCTCGCCAAAGAAGCTGCCAGCCTCTCGTCAGCATCAACGGGCAGGCACTCTAAAAGGAGTATGTGGGTGTGTGGACGCCCGCCTACCTTCTCATCATGAAGCTGATCCTCCTTACGTTCCTCAGGTCAAGCGGCCTCGCGTCCGGCTTCGCCTTGCCACGGTATGTTGGCCTGAAGTCCTCAAAGGGGATCACAAGCTGACAGGCCGACCCCCCACCATTAGACCCAGACTGTCCGGCGGCGGCGACGACGAAGTCGTACTCCCAGCTGACGGTGCTCTGCTCTCTGCCGTCTGGCCGTCTGGGGAGCACCTCGTCCTTGAGCGTGATGGTGTACCTCTTCCCGTCGGCCCGCGCCAAGTCCAGGACGAGGGCGTCATACGCAGACACGTCGAGGGCGGGGAAGCCATCCACGGTCCGCTGCGAGGCAAAACCCGCACCACCGAGGGTCTTGATGTCCAGGGTGCCGTGGAATTCGGCACCGGGACCGGCATCAGGCGGCTGTCCGGGACCGAGCACGGTCAGGTAAGACTGGCTCCGGCCACCGCGGACACGGTCGTCCGAGGCGGTAAACTGGGAGGCGTCCCACGGTCTAGTGGTGTGCCATCACCTTGATTTAGCTTCTGGCCTGGTGTGCGCATGAAGGGATCTGCATCAGTGTACGCTGGACTACCATAGTAACATGAAACTATACATTCAAGATGGGAAGAAAGGAACTTGTGATGAATGCATAGCCTGCACGCCGGTCCGGGGGGGCATAGTACCAGAGCAGAGTGGCAGGGGAAACCAACCATCAGGACCCCCCCAATAAAAAGCACGATGCATATGCGCCAGGCCCAGGAAGGGTGCATATGGATCCAGGAGGAAGCACTCCCCTGCAGGAGAAGGACGCCCTCTGTACATAGACACTACCCCTTCGTATTTTGTTGGTTTCGGGGCCGCGGATATGGCGGAAGATGGAAGAAGCAGAAGAAGCAACAGACGGACGGTACACTCGTGTGTGTGTCTGTGTTGGTGTGTTGGGACCGGGATAGTATTGAAAGAGGGAAAGAAAGGGGGGGGGGTGTGTGGTGTGGAGAAGAAGGGTGCTGCTATCGACATACCTGTCTCGTCCGAAAAGGTACATGATGTGCGAGGGCGGAGGCCAAGATGCTTCTTCTGCTTCTATTCTCGCGTCTGAATGGCCAATGAGCGACATTGCGTAGTGCTGTGACGACAGCCCGTTGATGTTGCAGTGGTAGCGGGTGAGCTGAAAAGCGCCTGTCGGGTGTCGAGCGAGATTTGAGCGGCACTCGGGACCCAGCGCAGCACCTACACAGCTGGCTGCCTGAGTAGTGGAGCTGGTTTATCTGGCGATAATCGATCAATAAACTGCCGTCGGTGATCCGTGTGTAGCCGTTTTCAGTTTCGTTCGAGGTTGAATACGAGATGAAGTCTGGTTGGTGCGTGCGAGCGTGCGTGCGTGCGCGCGTCGATATCGACCAAGCCAAGCTTTGCCCAGGCACCAATACACACACAGTAGCACCTGCCATGTGGCCCCCGCCCCGGCGCGGAAGGTAGCTGAGCCTGCCTCTGCCTGCCCCGCCGGAGACAGGATGGACAGGGTCCTTTTTGTTCCCGCTACTACTACTGTACATACCTACTTGGCGCCGGGACTTATCGAGTACCTCTGCCATCAGTTGCAATCCGCGGGGACAACCTGGTCACTCTCGAGTCCTCATCGTCTCCACAACTGGAACACGATTGAAGACGATAACCCTAATAATAAACAACAACAAAAAAAACCAAAAAAAAAAAGAAGGGGGGGGGGGATCCATCGTGTGAATTCCCATACTAAGTAGTACTTTTCCCTTCTCTTTCGTGTATGTACCATGAGCACCACTAAAAGTACGTACGTATTTGGGAAAGATGAATACGATTTCATGCACGCCATCTCTGACCAGTGGACTTGGGATGCTGCACGCCGGGGAAGGAGGAGAAAGCCTGTCTCTCGTCAGATCCTTATCAGAATATTCACACGTGACCCCCAGCTTCGATCTCAGCCTGCACGTCCCGAGCACCAAGCATCGAGAAGCCCAGTCACTCTCTCTCTCTTCTCTCTCTCTCTCTCTCACCCCCTACGTCATGAGGATCGCCTGTCGCACCGCTCTGTCGAATCGAAACCCACTCTCTGCTGGCAGTACACGCCCTCTCTCCTCCTCCTCCTCCTCCTCCTCCTCCTCCTCACACCACCCCCCACTTTTCTTTCTTCCGCCGTAGATAAAATCTTCAATTTATTCCTGGCGGGCTTCTGCCCGTGCGTGTGGCTGGGATGGATTGATTGCCTTTTTTTCTTCTTTCTTTTTCTTCTTTAAACTCGCCGCCGCCCTCGTCCAGACGGAAACATCGGAGGTGGGCAGAGGCAGGCAGCCACATTCAAGCACCGTCGCTTCTGCCCCAGCTTGCAGATCTTAACCCTGAACAAGAGGCGAATGTAACCTGACCAGCCTAACACCACCCCCCCCCCGGCCCTCGTCCCTTCTCCCTCCCCACGAGGGAAGGAGAATGCGAGGCTTTTGATGCGAGCCTGCTCATTTCGTCCTAACCTGGCTTAGCCACCAACTCTACTTTCGAACCTTTTTTTTTCCTTTCTCTTTCTCTTCCCCTTTCCCTTCAACTTCTTTTTTTTTTTTGAAAGAGGGGGGGGGGGGACTCTTTTCGGGCCTAGCTAGTTTGCTAAAGTAGCCAAAAATAAAAAATAAAACGTGGAAATAGAAAGAAAAAAATGTTTTTATGTACGCGTGATCGAATTCGGGTCGTACATGCGAGTGGGTGTGTGTGTGTGTGTCTGTGAGACTCCACCCATACATACCACCCGGGCGTTTGGCTGAACATCTATTGTTTTTCTATTCTTCTATTGTTTTTTTTTTCTTTTTTCTTTTCTTTTTCTTTTCCCTTGTTCTTTTTTCTGAGATCAGCAGAGCCGCATGGTTCTATTTGTTTTGGGGGTCGAGTATTAAGGCGGGGGGGGGGGGGGAAGCGGCTTGTTGGTTTGGGTGGGCCGATGGAAAAGTTGGGGGGGGGGGGGGGGGGGGGGGGGGGGGGGGGGGGGGGGGGGGGGGGGGGGGG
>JACWQW010000084.1:0-185998 GCA_014849355.1 Cryphonectria radicalis | reverse complement strand
CCCCCCCCCCCCCCCCCCCCCCCCCCCCCCCCCCCCCCCCCCCCCCCCCCCCCCCCCCCCCCGCCCCGCGCGCCCCCCCCCCCCCCGAAGAAGGAGAAGTGTCGTGATGTTGTGGATTGACCTGGGTGGGAAAAAAGGTGGCAGGTTTCATAGAGTCGTATCATACACTATCAATGTCGGTAGGCATGAGCTGCAAGTGCCTTCGTAACTGCTTACCTGTGCAGGAGCTGTGCCGTGCCGCTGCACACACTGAACCAGGCTTTGCACCCCGGGCAGCCTGCAGGAAACAACCCCCCCCCCCCCGGGATTACCCCCCAAAGCCATGAGCAGCGCCCTTTTTCTGGCTGCCTGCGGTACGTACTATCGCCTGGAAACCTTGCGGCAGATGTACCATAGCACACCGTTACAGTGCCTTCACACCGAGGCTAGGCCCTCTTCTCCCCACATTCTCCAGAAAGCCCAAGCCCACAACTCACGGGCCATACTGTACTAAGGCACCTCCTCCCCAAACCTGAATTCCTTCTACTCTTCCTCTCTTCTCGTCTTGTCATCTCCCTGTTCCCTTATCTAGCCTTTGGCCTTAGGGACAGATAAGAGACAGAATCTCTCTTGCGTCTACTCGACTCGTGCTGCAGTATTCCGAGCCACTGAATTATGACGCTCGAGGCACTTTTTTTTAGTGGCCTGCAGCCGCTGGAGAGTCTCCCCCAGCCTCACCTGATCTGGGAAGGTCGAACTGCGGTCAACCGCGGCACGCGCCTAATCCCTAACCTGGCACGCCTGGCTGCCGTTGTCAACAACGCCTTGTAGTTAGTGGCCGTGACCTTGACCTGCCAACCCCATTCATTTGTTCAGGTTGCGCCGGGAAGCCCCTTGCAGAACCGACCAGGTTCAGGCCAAGGAGAGTGTTCCTGCACCTGCCATGATTATGATGTAAAAAGATATCAAGTCACGTGCATTCATTTTTTCCCCCCTCAACAACATAATTAATTCAAGTGTTTAAGGATCGTCGCTTGATTGAGATCTCAGCTCAGATCTGAGTCGGCATATGAATGACTACTTATTCTTAACATGGCGTGGAGAGATCTCATCAAGGAGATTCGAGCAAGAACGCCTGCCGATCGATAATGATCATCGCGAGATAAGTACTTTTATTTGAGCCATAGACAATACAATTTTCACTCACATGCATTTATCACTCCCAAAGGCAACATGTGCTATTTTGAAGGCACGGAAGGAGCCCCAATACGCCCCTTCCCTTCACAGCTGATGATGATGATGATGATGATGATGCGGCAGCAGCATGGGCATCAGGCGGGCAAGTGCGACCCGTCGATGCGATCCTGCCCCGTTGAGCAACAAGTCTGTCTGTCTGTCTGTCTATTGGTAGACGTGACAGCTTCAGTCTGACACTATTAATTTTCTAAAAGCTGGCCAAGATCGTGCTTCACCAAGCAGCGTTACTCCCAAGCCGCCACATCATCTTCTTCATATTAATTATCTGTTTTTGTTTTTGGGTAACACCATCCAGATCCCTACCTCGCAGCCAGGAATGCAACCCTTCAGGATGCACAGCGCTACGTTCGTCCTGGGGTTGAGGGCCCTCCTCCTCTCTGCCAGCACCGTCACTGCTCAGTCCTGTGGCCAGAATATTCTCCCTGTCGGGTACCAGTGTGGCGCCGGCATGAGCGATGGCGACCGTGTCTATGATCCCAGTTGCCAGAACATTGTGAGACGATGGCTTTGGCAGCTCCTCTAGAGCCCCGGGATCATGCTAATTGCTGACCGAGTCCTGCTCCACAGCTTGTCTGCCACGATGGCACGATGCAGCTCAACAACCCTTGCTCCCCCGGCCATTGCACGTGGAGGGATGACGCCCACTCTGCCTTCTGTGTTGGCAGTCAAGGTGTCACCGACGCGGAAGACGTGGTCGTTGGATCCGAATCTCCAGGTTGTGGGCTCGCCGTCGACGCTGGGCAGAAATGTCCCGTCATTCTCAAGGAAGGTGGCCACCTATGTGACAGATTGTGCAGGAATCTTGTAAGAACGCATTCCCACGCTCCTCGAGATGTATGTTCCGGCGTGCTGAACTGCTGTTGTCCAAGGTCGTGTGCCGTGGAGGGGTCATGGAGACGGACCAGTCTTGCGAGCCGAGCACGTGTATGACCAAGGAACAGTCCGGGTTTGGTGAAGGCGCCTTCTGCGACCAACCGGACAACGATATGAGCATAACCAAGGGAGCCTCCGTGGGCGGAGCAGCCGAAAGTCTCTTTTGTGGGCTAACGTCGATCATCGGCGATGAGTGTGGTGGTGCGCATTCCCTCGTCAAGCAGGACTGGCGCATGTGCGATGAGCATTGTGCCAACGTGGTCGAGTGCCGCGATGGGAGGATTCAACTGTCGCAGACATGTGCTCCTGGTGTCTGCGCAGTCGATGATGAGGGGCCCGTAGGAGATGCCGTCTTCTGTGCTGGCGATTTGGGCTTCGACTCTGAGGACACGAACTACGGCGTTGACTATGACATCGAATCCGACGGTGAACCTATGGTGGAGGAGGAGGAGGAGCAGTCCTTGGCAGAATGCGGCCCTTTCTATGGGCCAACTGGTCACTCCTGTGATGCTCAAACAGAGGGTCAGACCTTCTGCGACTTTGATTGCAAAAACATTGTACGTGAACGCAACGTCAATCTCCTCTGATGCGTGTGCATTTGACCCTGACTCTCTCTCTCATAGATTATCTGCCACGACGGAAGGGATCAGGTGAACAATAACTGTGGTGGCTCGTGTATATATAACTATGACACCCACGCAGCCTTCTGTGTCTGATGGTCCTCACTATGCCACTGTGCGGTCTGAAAGGTGCGAGATGGACTTGGATGTTTATCATGCTTACTGTACATAGGTATCCTGTACTCAAGCCGCCAACCCTAAAAGAATAAACGTGGCAGTCTCTTCCCGCTTAATGTTCTTGTGTGACCTATGCCTACGCCGTATTTCGGGTCCAGGTCTGGGGGCGAGACTCGTCGATACAGAGCGCAAGGCTTTGCGTCCGAACAAGACACAGACGGCACATCGCAGGCAAAGCATTTTTCCAGAAATAGGGGGCGCCCAGCTTTTCAATCACATTGCTGAATCATTCTCTAGATTGGTGGTACAATGCACTAAGCCGCCGCCTGTGCTTCAGGCCTCCCGCCATGTCGCGCCACGTACGCTGATAAGTGGTTGCCCTACAACAGAAGAGTCCTCTCACAGCTTGTGTACAAATGACTTGGATGTCATACCCCGGAACTTCTTGCCAAGGAACCAGAAAATGATACCGCTGCAGCTGAAGAATGTGATGAGCGCCATGTTGGTAAGCATTGGTGGCACAAACCCGTTCGCTATCGACCATGGCGTTATGAACTTGCTGACGCCGTATCCCAATAAGTTTTTGTTGCTATTTGGACCAGTGTCAGTGAGTCAAGATCTGGTCAGTCTTTACCAATACACACACATAACACACGCACAGACACGCATAGACAGACAAGGTTTGGTTTGTTGGGGGGGGAGGAAGGGGGGGGAGGGACGGCGGCGGGAAAGAAGGACTTACATGGTGATGGTGACAAAGACTGATCCTGTAATAGGCTTGTAACTATCAATGGCATACGTGCTGGCGATGCTGGGCAGTGCGGCGACCTGGATGCCGAGGAAGCTATACCCAATGATCACAATGACCTGCCACGGCCAGTGCCGGTCGTAACCCACTGCCGTAACGACGCTGCCGATAATCATGATGACGATGTAAGGAATCATAGCCACCAGCCGCATCTCGGGCTCGCGCACGCCATTGTTGCGCGCCGTCAAATGCGCCGCCACCCAGTCGCTCAGCGGCCCACAGGTAAACAGGCCGACGAGCCCGCCGACCAGCACGGCCAGGTTGAACAGGCCGATGGTCTGCGAGGAGAAGTTGTACGGCGGCGCCGCAAACACCTGCGCCTGCGACAGGTTGACCACCAGAAACCCGGACGCTGACCACGACACCACGAAGGCGGCGAACTCGACCACTGGGTACAGGTGCAGGTACAGCGGCAGCCACAGCTCGCGGAGGAGGCCGCCGGCGTAGGGCTGGAAGGGGAGGAACTGCGCCCTCCCCGGTCCGCCGCGGCCCAGGTAGGGGTCTATGTGCGTCTCGGCGTGGGCGAGGCTGCTGCTCATTTCGGGGCCTGCTGCTGCGCCGGTGGTGGAGGCGTGCGTGCTGGTGTTCTCGAGTGTACTCTCGTGTCCTTTTTCCTGGCTGTCGCGGTCTGTTGGCGTTGCGGTGGCATCGGCACCAGCAGAAGCAGGGACGACGCCAGCTGCCACGGCGGCATCGAGGGGGGCCTGACGGTGGTAGCGCGTCTCGGGAAAGAGAAAAATACAGACCAGGCTGGTGAAGAAGAGCATGCCGGTGTTGAACCACCAGAAGCTCTCGACACCCGTGTTGAGGGCCATGGCGCCCGAGATGACGGGCCCGACCATGAGCGAGATGAAGTACAGGCTGAAGTAGAGCGTCTGGTACTTGCCCCGATCATGTAAAAAGATGACATCGGCGATGACCTGTGGCATGAGGGTCTCGCAGGGTCCCGCGCCCAGACCGTTGAGCACGCACGCGCCCATAAAGGAGCCGTACGAGGTGGCGCGGGCGCGCCAGACCGAGGAGGAGGCGCAGACCAGCGAGGAGAGGATGGCGACGGGGCGGCGGCCGAAACAGGTCGACATGGGCACCCAGATGAAGTTGCTGAAGCCCAGGACGAGGATCGCCACGCCTGTGAACTGGACCACGTCGGCGAGGGAGCAGTGGTAGGCGTCGATGTAGTAGTCGAACATGGGGGCGAGGGCGAGGGGCCCTAGGTTCAGCGAAAATGATACTGCGGTTGCTGCGAAGATGGCTTTGTTGGGTGGGGGAGAAGAAAGGGTAAAAGGGGTCAGCATTTTACTGTTTTTTGTGTGCCTGCGTTCTTGTTTGTTTCTTCTTTTTTTTCTTCTCCCCTCGAAATCCTCAGACATAACTCTCAGGGGGGACTGGTCATACTGGTGAATTTCCAAAAGGGGCTCCAGTTGAGGGGATCGCGAGGATCGTCCGAGGGCTGCGGGACGAGCACGCTGCGGTGATTTGCACCCTTGACGAAGTGATGAGATCCTACATCCTTCATGATCTCCGTCCCCGGGTAGATCTTGGTGCCCAGAACCCCCTCGATCTCGTGGATCGTACTCTCGTCGAGGTTCTCGTCCATGCTGGGCTGCAAAAAGGTCGATTAGGCAAGGTTTGCTTTGTAGACGTCCAACGGCGCTGCTGACCAGCTAATAATTACTGATCAGAGCTGAGCTTGCTGATTTTTTTTTTTTGGAAAAAAAAAGAGAAGAAAAAAAAGAAGAAGAAAACTCCCAAATCAAACCGCAAGTGATTCTAAAGGGCTTTTAACGACATAAGAAGGTTGATATGTCACAAAGTACTATGGATTGAGTTCGATTACATGGACTTTAACAAACACATAACAAAGTTGTGTAGAATGTCAGAACGGACAACACACGTGGACGACAAGGTTGGATTTATATAGTGAGCCTAATTACAGCACACCTGTTGGCAACCACTACAGTCGGACACAAGTCCTTTTCTATTGTCCTCTTCTCACACCTAAACCAGACCTTGTCACCCTTCCCCCCAGGTAAGCGGAGATCAAACATAAAATAATACCGTTGGGTTCGGGGCTGACTGCTCTAGCACGTCTAGTACAGCATGAACAACCCTCTTCCTTCTCCAAGAGATAGAAGAAAAAGAGTCACAAGGTCAATCCATTGGTCGGAACGAGGATTAGGGGTCTACTCTCCAAAGGTCCATGTGCGGAGAACCTTGGAACTTAGAAAGAACCCCCCAAAGACCCGGCGGGATGGGAGCGCGGCAGTTCGTTTTGCCCGTGAGCCACCAGCAAGCAATGAAAGTTCTTGGACGCCACACTCAAGGGAAATGCAGGATACCGACAGTTTGGAAGCTCTATGAGGCTGTTGCAGGGCCGCTAATTTCGGCCTCCTACCTGGCTTTGCTCAACCGCTATGTAAAACTTAATATTGTAAGTTCATCTAGATGCGGTGGCGGGGAGGGGGGAACACTATCTTTGGGATCAAAAGTGCGGCAGACCAGAAAGGCGAAAACCTTGATATATGGATGATGGGGAGCAGATCTTCTCACGCAGGGATTTCGACGGATGAATAGAGATGTATGCCATATCCAAGCTAAGCATTACAAAGAGCGACCTTTGCCTTCTGGGAGAGGGGCAGTTTATGTTGCAGTCATCTAGCTGGATTGGAACTACAATCTTGCAGGTGCTAAAGTGGACGGATGGTCTTAGTATGCAGGTTGATGCCGTAGGGACTGAGTGCCCCATTTCCCCGGATTTCCCCCACAAGCCTAAGTCTTATATCCCCCCAATCCCCCACCCCCCTCCCCCCCTTCTAAGTCGTAGACAAATGAGCACTAGCCGTGACATCTCCTCAGCTTTCGACCGCCTCTACACCTAGCCTACCTGTCCTTATGACCTCATGTGACTTTCCTTGACGGGTACATGGTATCCTCTCCCCTTGGACATTCTAGAGATGTAATCACGCTGTTCGCCTTGGTAAAACAGTCGTTGTCAAAATAAGCTCGCTATGAAACAACTTCTAGGCAAGTGTGCTTTTATTCACTCAGCGTAGGTCTTGAAGGGCAGGGCGTCCTGGTCTATTCTTGCGACTCCGCACTGATTTACCGAGAGCTGCACGGGGTTACGACGCTTTACGCCGGCGTGGCTTGGCTATTCCGAGCTGAGATGACTGTGTCGGGCTTTTCCTGCTCATGAATCGTTCGTGTGTTCCAGTGCTGGGAGGTCTCAGCCAAGCTTCTGTTACGGCCTATCGTGGATTGATATTGCGATTCATGGCACATCATCGTTCACGCCCAACCCTGGCTTCACATGGCCATCAGGAGAAATGAGGTCGTCCGGATTATCTAATTGCCATCGACGAAGCCAGGAATACTTCTACAGTACGCTCATGTAATGAGTGGTGCCAGAACCTCAAGTCTCCGTTGCAGTTGGGACTAACATCGAGAGACTGCAGGTTTGACTTTCACGGCAGTCACTGTATCCAGGCTAATTGGTGCTTCTTCGGTCGACATGGACCAGCTCGAGTCGTGTTCGGTGCGCTTTATTTGTTCTCAAAGACCAAATTCGTTGGGAGGCGGAAGTCTATGCTCATCTATCGCCATTGCAAAGCGACGTGCTTTTGCAGCCTGCGGTCCACCGCGCCCAGTTTAAGCTCAATAACGCCTGTGTCGCCACCTAACTCCAATCCATTCACAAATGATACTTTACATCCTCGATGATTCCCTTGAAATAGACATTGATATATTGCGCATGATTTTCTGTTTGTTTTCTGAACAGATTGATGTCTGAGAATCCTATTCCAGAAGCGAAAGGGGGTTAGTAAGCCTCTTGCATGCTTTTGAAAGCGCCTTTTCCCCTTGATTTCCGAGATGATCTTTACATACCCAGCTTTGGCCGATCCAGAGACGAAAGGTACGACCGCAGCAGCAAGACAGTTACTCGCTTTCTTGATTGTTGCACGGGCGTGCTATGCTTCTATAACCAAAAGCAGCCAAAGCAGTCCATCAATCATAAACACTAGGTCTGTTCTTTCAAACCAGGCTTCGGTGCTGGCGGCTCTGCTGCTGTTCTTTCGTGTAATCAGATACCAATCTCGAGGATGCACACAAAATCACAGTGAAGCTCCTCGCAGAGCCAGCCAGGCCTTGGCCTCGTCGATACCCATTGCTAACATGCTGGTCAGCGCATGATCTGCTACCATCCGAAGTACCTCTGGACATTTCTTCATGAAATGAACCCCCAACCTCCAAAATCCGCTCTCTAGAACCCGAATGGCAGGCGAGGGCAGATACGTACCGACGGTGAGCAACATCTTCCCAAACGACTCAACATCATCTCCCTTGGCATCAGCTATCGTGCTCAAGATGCGCCGCCTCTTGACCACATAATGCTTCTTCTCCCGCCACGCAATCGCAAACTCGAACGGATCACGCGCATTCCACAGGTGCGCAGAGAGCGTCCAGTTCCGCCCCACACTGCTCACACGAACATCTTCCCCGCACTCGGTGACCTGGCGCCCCGTGAGCAGCTTCCACACCTTCATAAAGAAGCACGCGATGAGGAACGTCCGCCGCGCAGACTCGTGCAGGACCCACTCCCTCCAGAACTGCCGCGAGGCCTGCAGGTTCAGGGGCGAGGAGGCATCGATCCCGCCGCCGCCGTCGCCGCTGCTGCGGCTGCTGAGGTGGTCCGTATCGCTGGAGCCTGGAGGGCCGGTGGCGTGCGCGTCCCAGTGGGTGTGGCTTGCCAGGGCGACGGCGGAGGACTGCAGATCCGTGAACATGGCGTCTGCAGAGCAGTGGGCGACGATGTCGCCGTCGAAAAACCTGGTGATCTGGTAAAGCATCAGGGCGTGGGTGCGGGCCAGGGCGTGGAGGAGGTCTCTTGGTATGTCAAAGTTGAGAAGGCCGTTTACTTTGGTGTCGATGCAGCGCATGATGATGGGGCCGTTGGTGGCATTTTTGGATGTGTATAGAGCACATGCTGCTATAGCCTCTATAATAATAGTACACAGGCCATAAAATAACAATATCAACCATCATACCTAGATCGTCGGGACGCACGGGTACTATTGAGCAATGAAACACCTACCTTGCATGACCTGGGGCATCTCGTCTCTGTAAAGTGCAGGATGACACCATGGGGTCTGGAGCTCTGCTAACATTGTCTTGGGCGCAGATTTGATCTGGTCCATGGCATACAGCAGTCTGTTGTGGACCTCTTGGTTGATGGCTTCGAGATTGAAGTGTCTCGGAGGAGCGACTTGCAGAGAAGGTCTAGGTGAGACGCCCATCGTGGGACACGCTGTTTTGTATATATTTGTCGTCGTGGGACTAAGCCCTGCCTCTCCTGTCTCATGATCGAAAAGAGCTGTAGTAGGACATGGGTCCGTCCACGATGGTAGCGACGACAGCGCAGGATCTTGAAGCGTCCTGAAGGGATCCACGGTCAGATCAACATCGAGATGCCCTCCCCCCAGCCAGGACGCATCTAGAGCAAGCGTGCTCGCATCCACATCCATCCAAAGTTCTTGGCTGGCGGTCTCAGCCTGCGCCAGTTCACTCTGAACAGGCGGCTGCTCCAGCTGCTCCACGAATGTGGTGGACGTGGGCATGGTTGCATCCGGCAGGGGTCGGGCCTCCTGGGCTCGGCGGGACATCCGAGCCTGAGAAGGATATCTGCAGAGCAACTTCCTCTGCGCGCAACGGAGACATGTTGGGAAGGTCTGGCTGCACCTTCTCTTGGCCTTGACGCAGTCCGAGCAAGACTTGCGGCGCGGTGGTGGATCTCCGCGCTCGAGATGAGAGAATGGCGGTGACATGGTTGACGATGTGTTAAGTCGCTGTCGTTGAGGTGAAGCTTGACAACCCAGCGGCGCGGCCCGGGTGGACAACAGGCTGCTGCAGGTAGTAAGTCGATATGTCAGCATCCAGGATCACAAAGAGGGTTAGGGTTGTCTGTGTGAGAATATCTTGGGACAACAGTGTTCTAGACTTCTAGTTTCGCTCATCATGGAAGGTTGGCCATGTCCTGAAGGGGTTGTGAGTTGGGAGAATGTGGCCAGGAAGGAAGGATACTTAAGTACTTATTTGAGTTTCAGGGACAAGCGGCAATTGGTGACTTTCTCGGGGGAAAGACAGAGGGGAAAAAAAAGAAGAAAAAAAGGAAGAAGACTTCTTTGGACTCGATATCTCCACCACATAAACCCCCAACATATTATAAAAATACTATTCAGATATGTTTCACAAGATACAAAACGACAACCAAAAAGATAAAGTTGGAAAAAAGAAGGAAAAAGATGATCTGCACAGGGGTCGAACCTGTAATCTCCTGATTCGTAGTCAGACGCCTTGCCATTGGGCCAGCAGACCAACTCGATTGGGAGCTGCCGTCAATATAATTTTGATAAACACAACTTCAGGGAATCTGCCCCATTATTATCGCTTTTGGACACCTATTTACAACCTCCGCCTTATTCTGCTGGATCAACTGGTAGCAGGTTAGTCCCTGGCCCCACTGTCGGCTCCGTGCTGTATGAGTGAGCTGAGCTGGTGCTGTGCCACCCGTAAGTGAAGCTCTAACTACCTAATTGAATATTGAGACAATACTGTCTTTCCAAGGGGCAGCGGCGAGGGCAGCTACGGATGTTCATTTCTGAACACAAGTCAGTCAGCGCCTGACAGCCTGGAGTGCGAAGGTTTGGCCTCCCACCACCATCACCCTCATCAATCACAGCCTGACTTGTTTGGACATCGTCCACTTCGGGGAATCGAGCACAAATCATCAGTGCATCAGCCATGAGTCGGAATATTGAAGGACAGATCGCTGAGGCTACCGAGGCCGGGGCGCTTCCCTTGCCGCCGCCCCTCGTCCCGGTTCCCAACGATGCCGCCCTCCCCGGCGATGAGCTGTGCTCGGCCTGCGCCGCACTAGAGCTAACGGCCCGGCGCTTTGTCGTCTTCCCTGACGATCCCGAATATAAGCATTGGACAGGGAAGGCCTCTGACCCCGTGTATCACGCCTCCATCGCCGACATTCGGAGCCGCACCCACTGTCCTCTCTGCCGACTCGTTCTCGTAGCGCTTGGCGGCAAACATGTCCCCGATGTCGATCGTCGCAACCGAGCCCTGCAGGTCGGCATCAGCTGGGGCGCCGACGGGCGCGCGCCGTCGCTCGACGAGCCATGGGCTAGGCTCAGCGACATCCGCAGCATATGGCCCGTTCTGATTGTCGAGGGCGGCAATTATGCCGACATCGACGTCGAGACAGTGAGCCTATTTCCGCAGATCACCCTGCTGGTCAACGACGCGCCGGCCGACACGCCCCCGGCCGCCTTATCCTTCCTCCCGCGTCCGGTGCGCCGCGACTATATCGACTTCGACCTCGTGCGCTACTGGCTGGCCATATGCGAGACGCGCCACCCTCGG
This sequence comes from Cryphonectria radicalis, assembly GCA_014849355.1. NCBI lineage: Eukaryota > Fungi > Ascomycota > Sordariomycetes > Diaporthales > Cryphonectriaceae > Cryphonectria > Cryphonectria radicalis. Next base: position 174,916 of record JACWQW010000084.1, on the reverse strand, counting down.
GTGTGCTGCTCCGAGCGCACCATGCGCGAGATGGACTGGGGCTCGCCGGTGATGGCCGTCCCGGACTTTCGCTGCGTTGATCTCGAGCAGGACTGCCTCGTGCGTCTCCGCGGCGTGGAAGCCAACCCGCGGTATGCTGCTCTCAGCTACGTGTGGGGCCAGGGCGGTGCCGACAAGGACTTCTTCAAAACTCTGACCGCCAACGTCACTGAACGCGAGACGCCCGGCTTCTTCGCCCGCAGGGAGAGCCAAGACCGCCTGCCGGCCACGATCCGCGATGCCATGACGGTAGCGCGGAGATTAGGTCTGCGGTATATCTGGATCGACAGCTTGTGTATCGTGCAGGATGGTCAAGGCGAGGACTGGCTTATGGCCTTGCAGAAAATGGACTTGGTATACAGCGCTGCATACATGGTCATATGCGCGACAGGTAGCGCGAGTGTCTTCGAGGGCATCAAGGGCGTTGAGAAGGAGCGCGGATCGCGTGATGTGCGGAACGTGGAGCAGATTGCCGACGGCCTTCGACTCGCCTATTGTAGCGGCAGTACTGTTGGACCGGCTAACTCGATATACGATACCCGCGGGTGGACGTGAGTTTTCGTCGACCTCCCCGCGAGAATATCCTTTTTCGTGCGTGCCGGCTGACTGTCTCCCGCAGTTACCAGGAGCGGCACTTCGCCTGCCGTGCCCTTACCTTCACCGACAGCTCCGTCAGCCTGCGATGTCGTAGCAATGTGAGCTTTGCAGAGGACACATGTGAGGACACAGCAGAGGTCGACGAGCTGCCCAAGGTGTCCTTCGCTGGCAACGACAACGACATTGCCGAGATCGTTGAGGGCCATATCCAAACCTACTCAGAGCGCCAGCTGACCGAAGCGACAGACATTTACCGTGCCTTCGCGGGCGTCGCGCGTCAAATGCGCCATAACTTGAAGTCGGATATGTGTCACGGCTTACCGGCGCGCTTCTTTGATTGGTTCTTGCTCTGGCAGCCGATGAAGGAGGCTGCTTCGCTACGTCGGGCCATCGCGCCGAGCTGGTCGTGGGCCGGGTGGCACGGTGCTGCATGGTCGCACATCTGGGACTGGTACACGCCTGACATGAAGGTCGTGCAGCGCGGCATTAGGAAGCGCACCTGGATCATGTGGTACCAACGCGAGGGACATGGGTCGACAAGGTGTTAGCTCGTGTGGAGACACCACGAGAAGGGCAAGGGGGGGGAGTTGAACTTTCACGGCGGGCCGGTGCGCAAGGAGCACTTTGCGCTTGCCACTGACTGCTCGACCACTGAGCCGACAGCTCGGACGCTGAAGGGAGAGGGATTGCCGCAGTACACGGATGATATCCTTAGCGAGAACCCGGGGTCCGGATTTTTGCAGTTCTGGACCGTATCGGCGACGTTCGAGCTGCGCCGGGTCGGGAAGGGTGACGACGGCGTCTACGGGCAGCGAGTCCCGAGACCACAGGCAGAGGCCTCCTCCAAGTCCTCTAATGGCGATGATGACTCCGACTGCGACCCCGACAAAGAGGACGGGTTCGACCCTGACAAACAACCCGGAATCAAGCTCATCATAGCTGGTCGGTCGGGCCTTGCACTCGGCCGCATCTACGTGCCGACCAACTGGAGCGGGCTCTCCGAGCTCGACGCGTTGGATGGATGCCCGTACCGACGCGAGTTCGTGGTTCTCTGCGAGGCTCGCGACAAGCGGGCGAACGACTTCAGACTCGTCGACGAGGACGGCGGATGGCGCTATAGCATTATGTTGGTGGATCCCAAGTGCGGAGGGCAGTACTTTGAGAGGGTATCGGTCGGATCTATTGGCTTGGGAGACTTGAATGAGGCGGTTGAAGGACTAGCTTGGAAAGAATTCATCCTCGGGTGAGTAAGTTAGGAAAAAATCCTTAATCACACTAAATAAAAGCTTTATATCATAAATTATTTGATATATAGCATTAGAACTTATCCAACATGCAGGTCACGAAGCGGGTCATATAGAACAACAAGCAGAAAGCCAGAAATCAGGATCCAATACCCAGGAAAGAAATAACTCATATAATCCTAGGGTTAGGGTTATAAGGGAAAGATAATCGTTGAGATCTCTGCCACCGGTTTCCTCTACAAAGAAACCCTAACCCGCATCTAGAGCGCAGCGCACAGACCACCCTGACGACGTGGAGACCAATCCCGACCTTGCATTGCGGTTTGTCAAGTGCATCCGCGTCCGACAGACCTCTGCGCATCAACCCCAACCAAGCAACCCAAGGCGCAAGGTCACCACCAATTGCCCCGTCAAGATGGGTGGACACGACGATTCATTCGAGATGCCACAGAGTAAGGCAGATACCCAACCCAAATCCTCCCTACAGCCCACCAAGTCACGCCTTACTGACGTCGAGCTGCAGAGGCGACCCGCGAGGAGATGCGCGACGCCAAACTCCCCATGGCATACCGAGACAGCTGCGCGAGCCTCCTGATCCCCCTCAACCAGTGCCGATTCGAGACATACTATCTGCCGTGGAAGTGCGAGGTACGATTAGAAAAAGCCCTCCCACCAACCCGGCCCCAGAGGCGAGAGAAAGAGACAAACCGCATGTTATGATTCTGCGCCCTTCTTTCGCCAGGATACGCAGCGTCAAAAGTATTTCTTGGTCCGACGGACAAGTGCTGACAGAGGACGATTATTACTTAAAGCAAGAGAGACACACGTACGAAAAGTGCCAATATGTCGAGTTCAAGAAGCGGGTGGCCAAGATGAACGAGTTGAGAGCGGCCAAGGACGGTGCGAGGAGCAACTAGATCATGAGAGAGATGGGGCACCATGGCGACGGTCTTTGACTTTGTACTTTGTGTGTCACTGGCCTATTGACAACAGGAAGAAACAAAATAGACGACTCAAGAACACCTTTGCTTGTTCCAATTGACGCCGTCAGTGGAGATATGTCGACGAGATGGTTAACTCCCACCCCCACCCCCCCAACCTTCTTCTCTCACTCTCGACGGATACTGGGTCTGTGCTAGCATCATTCGATGGAAAGTCATTCGCCTTTGAGGCTCGACGAGCATAGCATCCCTGGTCGACTTACATCTGCTTCTCAACCTGTCTACACAGCATGCGAGACGCCTTGTTGATCTCGACTATCGGCACTCTTTCTCTTTGCCTTGTTGATGATGCCCAGATGGATCTTCCTACGTGATGAATGATTCGTGCTCCAATTGAGAGCATCAGTTGGACTGTATTGCATGGGTCGTAACGTGCCTGGTAGTCAACGACTTCGGAAACAAATCAGCTCGCTCTTCCCGGGGCTGAAAGTGCTAGGGAGTACGATACGCCTGCTACATTCCCGGGGAAGACGTCATCATTACAAACGCTGAACCTACAGCGTCAAGATGTCTACAGATACTAATATTACCTCATTCCAATCCTTTTCATTTGGCCATAGCATCTTTCAGTTTCTTGCCACATCTTACCGTCACAGCAAGCCGACAAGATGGCACCCAAGACCAAGAATGGACATGATGAAGAAGACACCACCAGCGCCAGAATGGTGAGCAGATGGGCAAGGGCAGGCCTTCCAGAAAGAAGCGCAAGGCCGGCGATGACAGCAATTATCCAGCAACCAAAAAGGCACCACGCCACTCCGCCCGCAGCGGCCCCAAGACACAGCCGCCGGAAGAATGCAGCCCAGACGACACGGCAAAGGACATGGAAGAGCAAGGCAAGGACATGCGCACGTTCGCGTACAGCGACACCACATGATCATCACCAGGCCATATGGGACGCTGGGACGCAGCACAAGGCCAAGACGGCGGAGCAGGTGGGCCTCGTCGGGGAAGGTGGTGGCAGAGCTGTTCGCGAGGGACGCGGAGGGTGAGAGGTCTCGCTGCAGAAAGTGCGCGAACACAGGCCGAGCGCGAGAAGGATAGGGAGCGAGAAAGATCCTGCAGAGGCAGATCAAAAGGCCTGGGGGAGACGGGATTGGAAATCTTTTTTCTCCTGGGCGGGTGCAGTAGCTCTAGCCTGAAGCCTTTCGGTTTGCCGATGGGGGTTCCCGAGAGACACTGAGGACCTAGTTCAAATCATTGACAAGTATTCCGGCGCACTCGAGCGTGAGAAGGTACCCAGCGGTGACCAGGCGCTGGCTAGGTGCAGGGCGTTCGTCATCATGTGTGATCGCGCCATCAGCACGGATCTTGTTGAAGGGAAGGCAGAGACCTTGCTTGAGGCCGTACCTAGGTCTTGACGACGAGTGAGCGAGCACGGACGGCATGATTGCTGTGGCATGCATGACCAATCGTGTTTGGGACATCTTGTTTTGCTAGTTTGCAGGCATTCTGTGGTATAAGGGGGGTCGTTTGTACGAGGTTGGTGTGGATCTTATTTTCGGGAATTCCAAGCACCACATTGGCGATTGAGGCGGGCTGTCAATAGTTTGTTGCTCTATAGATGTTTCTCTAGAACATGGAGGATTTGCGGTTGCCTAAGGCTACCAGGTCGTACATACTATGGTGTATTCCTGCTGTGGTATAGGTGGTCTTCGGGAGGATCTTATTGCAGGTTCCTCAAGGCGCAACTAGAGGATCGAGCTCAGCAGATGCTTCATACAACAAGCTTGCTCCAGCCAATAATACAAACAGGGGGTTGGCCTGATCTTGATCGGGCCTTTCGAGCCTTTCGACGCCCCGTACAGAATTGGATGGCTTTCATATGTACAAATAGAGCGCCCTTGTCCCCAAGGAACGGTCCCGATCAGGGGATGGGCGACAGGGCCTTTCCAACCCTGTGTGACAACAAACTCCGATAACCTTGTTCTGCAGATCGTCGTTATAATTCCCAACCTCCACCCCCCCCCCTGGCGGCGGCTCGGACAACCCTGGTTGAAACATTTGAAACAATTTTTAGGCCTGGGCTGTTCCGTTTCGAGCCAAAGGGCACTTCCGGTTAAGGATCTCATAGTTGCAGCGCCGTGAGCGCTTAGGTACTGCAGATCCTACCAGCTCTCCAGTGGTGTGTGTGTGTGCTCCTTGAACCATCTCGATTAGCTGGTCAATGCAGCGCAAATGGGGGGATGTCGGCCCCCGACTCGACTGGGAACGAGATTTGATGAGTGTCGATCTGTGTAGCCGGGATCTCACCACTGAGGCCGCCGCCCCCCCCTTCCCACCCAAATGCCCTGGGAATGGGAGTGCATGTCACTGTCTTGGCGGCCCGCTTTTCAAGATCCCGTCTGCAGTTGAGATGGGTTCGTGTTCAGGGGGTGGATTTGGTCACTGAGCATGAATGAAGGTCGAGGTCGGTTATATAATCCTGGGATGTGCAGATCATTTATGTTGTCCTTGATTCCCTTTTTATGTCTTGACGGTGTGCACTGTTGATCTCTCGGTCTTCGTCCTTTCCTCCCAGACCTACTTTCGTTTTTTGTCGTGTGTTTGTTTGTGTGTGCCAGTCACTCTCTCTCTCTCTTTAGTCCCAGGATCGGATCTTACATTCTCTCTTATTTCAAAAGGAACGGAAAGAAAAAAACAGCCTTAGACAAGATGCAGTTCTCGATTGTAGCCGCTCTCTCCCTCGTCGCGTCCGTCGGCGCTCTCCCTGCGAAATCTTTCAATCGCAAGGCCAAGGTCCTCGAAGCCGCGGCGTCGAATTACACATGGACTGTCACGGACTTCAACGCCGTTAGCGGTTCGAACAGCTCGTACAGTAAGTCTGACTGTCTGAAGCAGCTCCCTGCCCCCTTTTTATTTTGATTTTGATTTTTGATTTTTTTTTTTTTTAAAAAAAAAAAGAGGAGCAAAAAGGAGACAAAAAGAGACCAATAGAATAAGACACTGATACTTGGGGAATAGATTTTGACGTCAGTGCTCCTCCTACAACTGAGAGTGGCCTTGCCATACCAGCCTTGTAAGTCTTGCTCTTGGTTTATATGATGCAATTTTCCCCTTGGAAAACTATCGACAGATCCATAGGGTCAGCTACTCAGACAGCTCTGCCATGTGCTCTCGAGCACAACACAAAATCCTCAAAGAGGTTCTCGTCCAGTGGCTCGCTCTCCACTCAACAGCAGCTAACACCAAGTCCCACCCCACAGCACCGCATCCTGCACAGGCAGTGGCATCGCTACCGGTCCCTGGCCCTGCACCGGCACTGTCACCACCAACACCAGTGAAGCCCTCGTCAATGCCTACCTGCAGGCCTCCAACGACACCTCATCTGCCCACCTGGCCGTGAGCTACCAGTACTCCACGATCGAGGGCCAGTGAGTTCTTCCCCCTCCTCCCAATGTACCCACAGAAGCCTCGCTTCCCCAAGAGAATCTCCTGGCTGACCGCATTGGTGTTTCTAGATGGGGCGTGGAGTTCAACTGGACTGCGTTTGCCACTGTGCCTTGGGCGTCTGGCATGTCTTTCACCACGACCCCGTCCCAGGTTTGGGGTGTCGAGTAAAGAGTTGTGCCTGTATATTGCCCTACCTGGGAGTAGGGGTTCATTCCGAGAGATGAACAGTAAGCTTCTAGAAGCTGATCGTGCAGGATCTCTGGCCGCGACTTGCGGACTCTAAATTTCTTTTGGCGGGGCGGCCAAGTTTGTTACTCTACTTCAACCTCTTTTGACGCTGGACAGATTAGACTATGAGAAGGCCCTTGAATGCCTTGATGATGTATATTAGGCCATCAGCTGGTCGGTCTATAGTCGCATAACTCTTACGAAAACTAAGATAATTTATAAGACCTCAATCATACTTGACTAGTAGCAAACGATTCATGAAGGGTCTATGTGGCAGCAGTAATTTTATGGATGTTGATCCGTATATATCATCACAATAGACTTGCGAACAGATGACACTTTTCATGAGCAGTGTATCTAAGTAAGGACGAAATCATAGTTCAAAGAGGAATCGGAAGAGTGAGTGAAAGACGTGACCGTGCAAGTATCAATGTCTTGTTGACGCTGGCTGATATATGGGGTGCATTCATATTCCTTGCCTATGGGCTCTAGAACATCGAACCAGCTTGTGGTTGTAATAGCAACAGGCATTGGATTATTATCTCAGAAATAAATGTCAAGCCTTTCTTCAATTGGCCGACACCACACGTGATTCCCTCAGAACGGAGAAACATGATCAGTTTCACTGTTTGGCGTCTGACCTGGAGCCCATACTCCTCTCCGCCGAAGCTCCCGTGCTCTCTCGGGGCTAGGTCCACAAGTCACCAGGGCCCGGTTGTACGGCAGCGCACATATACGAGGCCCGCCCTCGTAGTCTTCGGCCAGGCTGGCCTCCACGGTCCGCACGATCTTGCTCGTGAGAGCTCTGTTGCTCGTGACGACCGTCAGACCCGAAGCCCAGCCATACAGGTGCGTGGCTCTGTTACCGGCAACACTCTCGAGGTGCTTGTCCACCTCCAAGGCCACCTCGGGAAGGACGCCGTCACGGACGAGAGAATCGGCACACAGTTCCGTTTCCTCGTCATGAAGTACATGCAGGGGCAACATCAGGTCATCGGGGATGTGGTGGACGGAGAGTTTCTGAAGATCACCCGCCCCGCCCTCGAGAAGCACGCGGGCCCTTTCCACCTCTGTCGGACTCCCTATCATCCTGGTGATGTCGGTGAAATGGGCGACGGCTTGTTGTGTGCAGACAAGCTTCTTGCCCCGCAGCCGCGAGGCTGCAAGGGACGGAATGAAATTGTTGCCCTTGTTTTCGTCTTCGATATGGGTCTGCAGATCCCGCTCCATCCACGGCATTATGGCAACCTTTGTGTGGCAAATGTCCGACACCAAAGCAATCAGAACACTCGTGTCAAGCAGGATGGTCTCACCCACATCTTCCTCCTGAGGCAAAAGGTTGGGGATAGCCGTGTCGGCGGGTACGGGAGGCTGGTTGGTGACCCAATCGGAATCTGCGCAATGTACTTTGATGTTGATATCGCCGCCACCGACACCACGCAGTTTCCCAATGAGCCTGTCAACCTCCTCGTTCTGGCCTTCTTTTATCCTGGTCAGAATGATGCGTATCCTTGGATGGCGGTAGTTGTGCCATTTACCGCGGGCCACGTCGACCACCTCCTTGGCTTGTCGAAGGGTTGCGATATCCTCGTACAGCGCGCTGTCGTTGTCGTCGTCGTCGTCGTCGCTGCTCGCCTCTCTATCGGAGCCCCAGTCCCAGCCGCCCTCTGCCATCTCGATCAACAACCGTTTCTGGTCCTTGGTGACGATACGGATCCATTCTGCGCCCCCATCCACAACGGCATGGACGCATATCAAACCCTTGCCAGTGTCCGCCTTCCCGGATGAGCGGCTGGTTTTCGCCATATACACAGCCTGACATGCAGCTTTGGGGAGCTGCTGGTTGACAGAAACCAAGTGATGGCATCGCTTTACTATATTCCAATGCAACCCGACGGCATGTACATTGCTGCTGCGGAAGCGCGCCGCTGCAGAAAGAGGGCTCCTCTTTCCGGGCTTCCACTTGATAGCAGGGTTCGCCAGCGAGGCGAGATACGATTCTGCTGCCTCGATGTCAGATCTCATATTGTCCATGAGGCTACGCAGGCCCTTGAAATGTGCATTTCGGCCCTTGGTAGTGAAAAGTTGTTGGCGCAGCTGCTCCATTTCTCGTAGCAGACTTTGGCTCCGCGCAATAATATCGGCAGCCATCTCAGGCGCGCTAGAGTCTTCTTCTTCTTCGTTAATATCCATGCCGTATGTGGAAGAAGCTCCAGGTGTGGACGGTGGAAGATGAGGAGGAGGTTGTGTGATGGCAGAGTTTTGATGGATCGCGGAGATTCCAATGTAGGTGTTCAAAGAGACGTCGTTGTTTACGGGGTGGATACTAAGTAAGGGTTAGGGTAATACAAATACTAGATCATGCCAATAAAACAAGTAATGATAATAATAATAATAAATCAAGGTTTCATTCACACAACATCTCACAATGGCAAGAAGAAAATATAGCCACGATATGAGGAGTATTCTCTTATATGAGCCTTGCAGCTGGTCACATAATTAGAGTCACAATGTCAGCTGTCAGACGGCAAGTAATTCAAGCCTGTCATGCCTCTTCAGCCTCCTCAAAAATTCCTAGGACCCCTTGCCGCTTGTGGAAAATATTGAAAATATCAATAATCATAATTACATTATCCTCAGACAAATGGCATTAATAACATATCAATTTTACTTATGTAGACGCTTTGGAGAAGAAAAGAAGAAGAAGAAAAACTCTCTTCAGCCAGATTCCCCTCAGCACGAGCAGTCTCGGTTGCAAAATTATTAGTAAGCAGTTCACATATTAATATCCTTAGTCGAGTATATTATCCTCAAAACGTTCACTTGATTTTTTTTTGGGATTTTTTTGGTTATTCTTTCCCCCTTTCTTTCCAAACAGACCACGTCTATTCTTCTAAAGTCAGATTCAGCTTGCTCGAGCCTTTACCATGTCCAAGCCAACTCCATTCAGAATCAACATCTCTGATTATGACTTGGATCTCCTTCGGCAGAAACTCGAACTGGCTCGACTGCCCGACCAACCCGAAGGTTACGACATCCAACAAGGCGTCCCTGTTCCACAGATGCAGGGGCTGCTGCATCATTGGAAGGATGAATTCCTACCCAAGTGGCGCCAGCACGAGGCCAAGCTCAATGAGCTCCCAATGTTCACCATGCCCGTGGAGTCTGACGGCTTCGGAACGCTCGAGATCCACTTCATCCATGCCAGGAGCAACAACCCCAACGCAATCCCACTGCTGTTCGTTCACGGATGGCCTGGCAGTTTCCTCGAGGTGACAAAGATGCTGAAGGGTCTGACGAGCCCTGAGGATGCCAGCTCGCAGGCTTTCCACGTCGTTGCGCCGAGCTTGCCCAATTATGGCTTTAGTGATGGCGTGAAGAAGGTGAGGTGGTTTTTTTTTGTCCCACCTGCAATAATCCCACGAATAAGGCAGGCAGGATTGACCCCCGTGACTCCAGCGAGGCTTCAATATTCGTCATTATGGGTTTGTACTGAACAAGTTAATGCTGGGCTTGGGTTACAGTCAGTATGTCGCCCAAGGGGGTGACTGGGGATCCATCATCACACGGACAATGGGCAGACACTACGACCAAAGTCTCCGCGGCATACATGTCAATCTTGCCATGTTTGACCTCCTGAACCTGTTAAAGCAGCCCTGGCTCATCCTGCTTGCCATGCTGTGGCCTCCGTTCTGGCCATCCAAGCAGAGCATTGCAGGCCTGATCCGAGGGCTAAACTACGCATCCGGCGGTAATGACTATTACAGGTTGCAGTCCACGCGGCCACAGACGGTCGCATTTTGTCTCGAAGACTCGCCGATCGGTCTGCTGGGATGGATGTATGAGAAGCTGATCCACTGGACGGACGACTACCCATGGACGGGGGACGAAGTCCTGACATGGGTCTCCATCTACTGGTTCTCCCGCGCTGGACCTGGTGCCAGCGTTCGGACGTATTTTGAAGCCGAGAACCCAGCCAGGGCATGGAATGGGTTATCGACTGACAGGAAATTCTGGGCCTGGGTTAGTAACTCACATGGAGGATCCTGGCGATGGAGGGGGTTTGCCTCGGGTGCTAATTCCGTTTTTTCTTTTCTGTTCGTCTTAGACCAAACCGCCTCTTGGCATCAGCCAGTTTCCTAAAGATATCGTCGCGATACCTGATATCACAGCCAGAACCCTGGGAGGTATTACTTTCCAAAAGTTCCATGCATCAGGCGGGCACTTTGCGGCCTGGGAGAAGCCAGCAGTCCTGGTGGAGGATCTGAGGGAGATGTTCGGACCTGGAGGTGGAGCTCGCTCTCTCGTTGGAGACGTGAAGGGGGACTGATAACGGTCTTTTGAAATGAACAGGCCGTCGACGTATGCTGGGTCGATCGACAGGAGATGTTGTCATGCGTACGATTCCTCCACCATGTCCCCAACCTAGAAATGCATCAAACTTATAGTAGTATGCACTTGCTGCCCTGCCAGGTGGATTGATCACTTTTGCTACAACCCCCCATGCTCAACCTATTGGCTACTTTAGGTAGTTGGGGCATATGTACGCTATTATATGCAAGTATGGAGTGGCCACCACACACACACACACACACACGTACAGAACGAGATCGGGTTATATGTACGCCGTATCATGTTGCGTGTCCGAGTCGTGCAGGATGCGAAAAGCCGCAAGGATTTTAGTTCCCCTTGTATTACCTAGTCGACAAAAGGACCGTTCTTGTCCAGACTCCACTATGCAAGTCCCCGCTTGGCTCCGACCCATCAAAGATGGGTAAATATTCGCCAAAGAAGGTACCAAAACATGACCGTCCCTCAGCTGCTGATAATAGGGTATTTTTGTTGATTATGTGCGGAGTGCAGATGAGATTTCCTCGTGGGCACCCACAAGAGCCTTGCCCTGTCATGCCCCCCCTCTCAATTTGCGTTCAAAGCTGATCCGCGCGCAAGCCAAAAGGACCGGCCGTGTTGGCTCCCTCGCCGTACGCCAGCCACGGGGGGACTGTAATAATCTGTGCTTATTACACCCACCAAGCGGTCATACAATAAGCTCCTAATTGATTATTTATTGACCTCGAACCGTGCCACCCGAGTTTTATTTTCAAATCTCCTCTCGTCTTGTCTTTTCAACAATTCAGCCTCGTTACCACTTGTCCAGGCGAAGAAGAAGAAAAAACCCGAAATCATACATAGCCGGCAAGGTGACATAAATTACAACACAAAGAGCATTAAATGCTCCTCTCAGCAGGCAAAATGACCAAGCCAAAGTCGACAAAGCACGGTTCCTCGCACCCGGGACGTACCGCAGATCGCCAAGTCGCCGGCCAGGGCCACCAAACATATACACATGCACCGTAAGTTGTTCACCACCACAAGTTCCTCCGGTAACTCCGCCGAACCACCAATACGGGGCTGGAGACAATTACTGAGCCGGAGGATCCAGGACTACCGAGTCACGCGCGGCACACGCCCTCCAAGTCTTCGAAGCCCAGTTGACGCTGCTAGAGGAAGAGACCCAGAGAAGAACGCTGTCGAAGCAGCAGGAGGGAGCGGCCGGTGTTGGCTCGAGCATGACTTCTGCAGCGGACGGGCAGCATACCTTCTCATCCTTCCCGCCGTCCACCCACGCCTCCTCCGCCTATGGGACCACGATACAATTCGGGAGCTCTTCGTCTTACTGGCCGGTGATGCCCGGGCAGGGTTCTTCAGGAACGTCTAGCATGGCGCGAGACAAGAAGCACTAATATCGGCCTCCCCGTCGGAGGTGCATCACGAGGGGCCTGTCAGACTTCGCAATCTTCGCTGGGCTCATCAACCCTCTCACCACCACGGCTCTCGCAACATTTCGGAATTAGAGAGGGAGCCAGACGTTTCAATCAAGAACAACAATTTCGCCCACAAACGGTTCCTCCTTCAAGGCAGACTGGCCTGGTCCGGTTAGGGCTCTGCCAGCAACAATATGAAGAAGAAGAAAAAAAGGAAAAGAAAGAGGGAGGGTGGGAGGGAGCCTCGCAATATCGGAGTCACCTTCCGACAAAATCGCCAGAGAGCAGATGCCCTGCATAATGAAGATAACTTGTGCTGTGTATAGCTGCACTGCTAAATGGGCATCGGCGAACGTTGCAGACCACAACTATGTATGCGCAAAAAAATCCTGCGGCGCATTCGAGACTCCCGTGGGTCTCCGGGGAACGAGTTGGGGCATGTCAGCCCTTTTGGAAACTTATGGCATTGAACACTGCGCTGCTGATATTTGCAATGACACCTAATGAATCATACGGTACATAGCGATGACTGATTTCAGAGGAGGCGTCCAAAGAGGAGTGTCCCGTTGGAGATAAATACCAGCAGACTCAGCCAGTCAAACAAGGCTACGACTCGGAACACAGTAGAAGAGGGAAAGAAAGCATCGAAGAAACCGTGGCATCTGATATCACAGCATCCATCACCCTAATATTATCGGCATGGACACTCTCATTTCGTCAACCCTCAAAGTCCTTATTCATTCATAGCGCCTCTCTCTCTCTCTCTCTCTCTCACACAGATAATACAATCTACATGGGAACTCATTCCATTCATATTATGTCTTACCTCCCACATTTCTCAAGCCCAAAGTTCTGGCCCTCGGATCCTACAAATACCTGAAATTCCTATTACATGTAGCCCTTGGCACGTGGGGGCATATTATAAACATGCCGCCCCCTGTGAATCAATCTGATTGCCCGGTGCTTAGATCTGAGCCTCAAATGTATAGATAAAATTGATTAGGAGCTCTAATTGGTTTGAGAGGCTTCGGCGACCAAGAGCTTGGCGACGCAGGCCGCGATGACACTGGAATGGATAGGACTCGCGTATCCAGAGAATTCCTAAAGTGGGTGTGCCGCTCTCTCATTTAGAATGTAAACATTTCGTTCATTAAAAGGATGCATAATCCCGCTGATTATACGTGCCCTGGAAACCAAAGAAAGAAGAAGGAAAAACAAATCCACATCAACATCTGCTCTCTTTCCAGCTCGCTTGCGCCTTACATTGCCCCCGATTAATTACAACAAGATGGCCACCCGCGTTGCCCGTAATATGTTGGGACTCTTCGGGGCCATGGTGGCGTTCTCCACGACACCCGTCTCCGGACAACGTAAGAGGGTTTTTTCCTCCCTCCCTCAGAGTGCTATTACAGAATCAGCAAGGTACTGATAAAACGGCTCTTTACACAGTTTTGGGCACGGTGAACTGCGTTCTCTGCCAGGCCCAAGCCGAGACGGCTCTCGCCTCGCTCGACGCGGGCGTCAGCGAGCCTGTGGTCGTGGCTGAGCTGAAGAACTATTGCAGCGGAGGTGTGATCGGGGGCCTCGGTCTCAAAGGCCCATGCAATGTCTTTCTGGACGAGTTTGGAAATCAGTTGGTGCAGCTGGTGGCTGAGCATTTGGACCCTGCGACGGTTTGTGCGCTGCTGAATGGGTGCCGTTAATGAGAGAGGGCATGGGCAGCACAGACGGGGAGAGGTGTTTAGATCGTCAGTCATTCACGTTAATTACTTGAGCTGCAGTCTATTTATGAAGAGGAAATGAATTTTGAGTAATCTGTTGAGCTACTTGACTCGGAAGGAAGAGAGGGTTTGTGGGTATAATAATGAAATCGAGTGCCTTACCTGAAACAAAAAAACAAGGAAAAAAAGGAATCCTAAATATAATATTGTACCTGCTGTAGCTTTAGCAATTTCAGATGGGGAGATGAATATATCATACCTTTTGCAACCTCAGCACCTGGGCGAGTGTTTTCAAATATGGTTTGCAAGTACTTGCGCACCTCAGTATGTTGTCTAAGAAGCATATATATATCAACGTGCCTAAAGTCTTAGGGGAGGACTCACCTGGTAGGTTCATAGGGTCCCTCACCTTTGAGGTGGAAGCTGAGGACGAGGCTCGGGCGAGGGCGCATTGGAACGGCGACCACGCTCATCCTGCTCGGCACCCATTGCAATGTGAGTTTGTGGTGGTAAGTTACTACTAATACAAATTTTTGCTGTTAGTGTTTGAGTGTATAATATAGGATCTTGGAGGTAAGTCAAATAGGCCAACGCTGTCTGCTCAGCAGTAGAAGGGTGGTGGTTCAGACGAGGAGGTGGGTAGATTAAGGTGACCACTTCAGCTCATCATATAGGATTCTGGAGCCCTTGTTCACAATCATATTGTTGATGGATACAGGTGGGAACATATCAACAAGGTGGATAAAGATGCTTTGTCTGTCGTGGACAGGCACAAGGTGACAAAGACTACCATCAACCACCGCCCTCTTCAACTCATTACAAGCTCATCTTTCAACCAGATTTGCCTCGTCTTTGTCCGCATGTTTGTACTAATCTCGTAAAGGAAAAAGGAGGACAACCAATGACTCTAAATCCAATCAATTGCTATTCATTCTGTATTCATTCTTGGGGCCTCCCTGATTGACTAATCATTATGCCTCTCTTTCTACATGTATATATAATCAATGTCCATATTTACTTGTTCACCCAAAGACCCTTGTTCATCACCTTGAAGGAAAAAGAAAAAGAAAAAAAAAAAAGGTCTTTACTTCTTCCTCTCCCCCAGCCTCGGCAACTTCACAGGCAGCAAGACCAAAAAGCTCACCACGGCTACCCCCACACAGCACAGAAACGTAGTCCGCACGGCCGCCTCGTAGCTCGCCACGACCTGCTCCCGCACCGTGCCGGCCCCCAGCTTCGCCACGGCCTCGACGCTCTCCCGCACCCTCTCCACGACCTCGGCCCGCCCGGCAAACCCAGCCGCGCGGGCGGCCTCGTCCGTGACATACATGTCCAGGTAGCGCCACAGGGCGTTCTGCACGACCAGGCTCGAGCCCGCGATGCCGAGCACCATGCCGACGCTGCGCCAGAGGATCAGGGTGCTCGTGACGGCGGCCTGCTCGCGCTGCTCGCTGGCGGCGAGGATGGCCATGAAGGTGCCGGGGAACTGGAAGCCCTGGCCCATGGCGTGGGGCACGAGGCAGAGGAGGTAGGCGGGCATGGGCCAGCCCCTCTGCATGGCGGAGAGCGCGCAGGTGCCGAGGAGGAAGCCCCAGGTGCCCAGGGACATGGGCCACTTGAGGCGGCGGGTCCAGCCGACGAGAAAACCCGTGGCCGTGCCGGCGGCGCTGGAGACGACGGTGATGATCATGAGACAGAGGCCCGAGGTGGTGGCCGAGGTGAGGAGGACGGCCTGGAAGAAGAGGGGCATGTTGAACATGATGGCGTTCATCATGAAGGCGGCGAGGGCGTTGCTGAAGATCATGTTGGCGTGCGGGCTGCGGCGGATCAGGTACAGGGGCATGATGGGGCGGGCGGCGGCGGTCTCGGCGCGGAGGAAGAGGGGGAAGGCGAGGCAGAAGATGGCGAGGGAGGCGAGCACGAAGGGGTGGGACCAAGGCAGGACGTTGCCGCCGAGGTTGAGGCCCAGGATGAGGAAGGTGATGGCGCTGGTGAGGAGGGCGGAGCCCCGAGAGTCGAAGGTCCTCATGGCCTGGAGGAAGGTGGCCTTCTGGGCGGCAGAGGTGAGGCCCAGGTCGTGCGGGATGGTGAAGACGGTGATGCCCACGCACAGGAGCAGGAGGGGCACCTGGATGCCAAACTCCCAGCGCCAGCCCAGATAGTCGGCCATGAACCCCCCCAGCGCGGCACCGAGGGTCGCGCCCACGCCGTAGACCGCATTGATGTAGCTCTGGTAGGCACCGCGGTGCTCTATGGGCACCAGGTCGCTCACGATGATGCTGCCCAGGATCATCACGCCGCCCGCGCCCAGGCCGCAGACCGCCCGCGCCGCGATGAAGCTCACCATGCTCTGGGCGAGGGCACACCACAGCGTGGCCAGGGCAAAAACCAGCATGGTGAAGATGTAGGGCGTCTTGCGCCCGATGGTGTCGGACAGGTTTCCCAGGAGCGGCTGGAAGGCGGTCGAGGTCAGGAGGAACGCCGTCGACAGCCACGAGGCCGAGTTGGAGCTGTGGAAGTAGGACGTGATGACCGGGTGCGAGGACGCCATGAGCGTCGAGTCGAAGTTGGAGACGAAGTTGAGCGCCAGGACGTTGCCGAAGATCAACCAGAACCGCCCGTACGACATGCCCCCATGAAACGGGCTCAGGGCGCCTCCTTGTTCTTCTTGTTGTTGTTGTTCTTCTTCTTCGTCATCCACAGCCTCCTCCTCTCCCCCCTCCCCGCTGCACACAGAGGGGCGCCGGCTAAACAATACCCTGTGCGACCCATGGCTTGTGCTGTACTTGCGCTCACCCCTCAGCAGCGGCGTCTCGCTCGACTCGGGTCCTAGGAGAGGGCCTGGCGTGTAAGACGTCGACTTGGTCAGGAGCAGGTCGAAGTCATTCGGGTCGATGATGTCGTCAGGCTCGGTCCGCTCATCGTTATCGTCTTGTTGCCGCCTCTCAGTATGCACTGATGCGCTGGCTCCAATCAGGGGCGTCTGCTCGTCTGGGGCAGCGTTGATCCCATGCCGCCGCTCATGCTGCTGCTGCTGCCGCCGCGGACCGATCCCGCTGTGGATATGATGACTGCTTTTTCCTGGGGAACTCATTATGATGGCGAAGAGATCATGTAAATGAATGGCACCATGTGATGTATGTATATATGTATACACTTTCTCTTTTCCTTTCCTTTTTCTTTTCCTTTTCCTTTCCCTTTTCTTTTCTTTCTCTTCCTCCTCCTGTTTTTATTCGACCACAAGAATGATGAGGCTATGTGGCAACAAGGTAAAAAAATAAAAAAATAAAAATAAAAACCACTCTGGAGCAAGATAAACAATGAATATGCCTACTCTCGTGACTCGAGCAGTGACCGATGCCGGGGACGCGGTGTGATGCTTCAACCTCGGCTGATGTTGACCCGGGATGAGTGGTGAAATAGAACAAGCCCGGGACAAAGACACAAGGTACTGTTATTGGTGATGAGGGGGTGGGTAATTCACTACAGGAAGATATGGTAGGAGAAATGGATTATGCGGTGTTTTTATTTTTATTTTATTTTCTTATCTTGATTTTTTCTGTTTAGGGGGTCACCGTAACTTGGAGCAGCAAGAAGAGAGAACGAGAATAATATACCAAATGCGGGGTTTTTGGCTTGCAGAAAGAAAAAAGAGAAAAAAAACTACCGATCTCTTGTGCCATACTTATGCGGGTCCTCGTGATTGAGGCACAGTAAAATAAAAGAAAAAAAAGAATGGGGGATGGTTGTGAGGAGAAGGGGGAAAGACACCGCCCAAAAACCGGGCCCTTTTTCCTTTTCTCCCCTTTCTTCCATTTTTTTACGATCGACGATGGATGGACCCCCCCCCCTTTTTTTTTTATTAGTTAATAATAGGATCGATCCATCCATCTTTGGCTACTGTCGTGCTTCGAGCAGGAGCGGCGGTGGTGACAAGCGAGTTAAACATCGTGGACATGCATGCATGCCAGATCGCAGTCGCTGTTGGGAAATCTTTCTGCTTTGTTTTTTTTGCTATGGCCCTCCTCCGTTATGTTGTGTTGCGTTGCAATTTATTGTTGCTCATGTCCCACCCTTATAAATAAATCTCCTCGTCTTCTCACAAACGGGGCTCGGGGGGAAAACTTGGAACCTGTAAAGAATGAATGGTATATGAAACACAGACAAATTGCTACAACTCTTTCCTTTCTTTCCTTTGCACCATATGTTTTTCCCCCCCGCAAACAAAAGCCGTGAACGCCGCAAAACCACAAGTAGCCACTCCCCTCCCCTTTCCTTGTTGATGCATGTTGTTTCGAGTGAGATAGGTCGGACGGCCACAATTCAGTCAGGCCCCGCATAGCAAGCGTATGCCAGTGTAGGCAGTAGGGTTTTTTTTTTTTTTTTTTTTTTTTTGTTGTTGTCTTTGGCCATCCCAAAACGAACGAAGGTTGTCGGCATTCCTCCTTTCCGATCCACCAGATGTTCCTCTTCCTCCCGCTTCTCACCATCATTCATCAAGAGATCTCGTCCATCTCCTCGTCCTCCTCAATGCTGTCCACCACGTGGCCGTTGGCCATGTCGTTGCCGTTAGCACCAGCGTCGATCTTGTGGAACCGCACGGCCCTGTCCGCCGCATCGTAGGCAGCTGAGGCCCACCTCACCAGCTGGTTCTTGTCGGCAAACTTCCTCAGGGCCACATCCTCCCAGCGCATGGCCTCTGCACGCTTCTCGAGCAGCGCCGGGTCGTCATTCTCAGAGCCGAAGCGCTCCTCCGAGGCCTCGGTGAAGACGCCCTGCGCCTCTTCAGGGCTGATGATATAGATATGATCTCCGTCGGCCCCGTTCACTTCTGGCAGGGCAGATAGAGCAGGGTGACCATGCAGGCTGGGCGCCTGAGCCAGGGGATCGTGGAGCCGCCACCGGATGCACGCCACCATGGTGCAGTAGGCCTGTGTCTGCCGCAGGATGTGCAGCACCGCTTCGTCGTTCATGTTCTCCGTGTGATTGACCTTGGACCAGTCATCACGGATGTAGCATCGCCGCCAGATGAGCCGCATGGCCTGCCGCTTCAGCGGGCCGTGAAGGGCCAGGTCGGCGGTGCGGATGGCGTCCGAGAACAGGTCCGTCTCCTGGCCGCCGATCTCGTCCAGCCGGATCAGGGTGAGGAGGTTGATCAGGGTCAGCGGCGCCATGGCCTTGTGCGCGACAAGTAAGCTCATGGCGTCCTGGAGGTCGTCCTGGAGCACCTTGTACTTCTTGGGTATCTTGGGCGCGAAGGACTGCATGGCGAGCTCGACGGCCGCGACGTCGTCCACCGCGTCCTGGAAGGAGGGTGACAGGATCTGATAGAGCCGGTCTTGTATGCGGATGATCTCCAGGTCCTTCTCGATGCGCACCAGCTCGGCGTCAAACTCTGCGGCCCTGCTGCGGTCCTCGGCTGTTGCCTGTTGAGGGTCTGCGCCGGCGCCGGCGCCAGCAGCCAGCAGTGTCAGCTTGCCCAGGCTCAGCTCGATCTTCTTGCTCCAGACCTGCTCCTCCCTCTCGCCGACACCGACGAGCGTCTTGGCAGCCCTCCCGAGGTCCTTCTCGTGCTCAACGTCGTTGATCCACGAGACCTTGCCGAGCCGCTCATCGTTCCGCAGGAACAAGGTCGCAAAGCCTTGCTTGTCCGAGGACGAGAAGTTCAGGACCTCCTGCGGTCCGCCGTGTTCCAAGAGCAGCTTGTAGGCCTCAAAGGCGAAGCTGGCGCCGTACTCCTCCATGTACTGGATCAGCTGCTGTTTCTTGCCGTCCAAGCTGGCGCGCAGCTGATCAGGCTTGCGCGACTGGCTGATCTCGGCCCTCAGGTCCATCATCTGGGTCACCACCAGCTGTGCCATGGCCCTGTTGATGTGGTACTTCTCGGCAATGCCGAGGGCTTCGTTGGTGAGCCCGTACTTGACGAGCTTCATCAGCAGGTCGGTGGTGCTGAGGATCACAGCTCGGCACTTCTCGCTGAAAGGTGTCCCGTTGTGGTCGATGCCCTCGTCTCCGTTCCCGTCGGACCACCTGATGAACTCGTGTAGGGTGAGGAAAAGCTGATCTATGAGGTTTGGAAAGATGGCTCGGATCGACTCGAGAAGGTCTGCGGTCGGTCCTCCGTTCCTGGCGTCCGCAGGCCGGTGGTTATCCAGCCAGAGCTCGCACAGCTCGATGAGGCGGTAGAAGTACTCGCAGATGAGTTCTGTCGACGTCCAGAACTTGGGCAGGCCCTCGTAGTCCTCGGCCCTCAGGAGGATCCCCAGCTGCATGACCTCGCCGCTGAGGCCGTAGAGGTCTAGCTTGCGCGCGCGGTACTCGCGAGCTCCGCGGAGGGTCTCGTAGAAGATAGTCACGGCCTCGTAGAGCAGCCGCGTCATGGCTGCCGCGTCGGCGAGCTGGTGCTTTCGGAACTGCTTGATCACCTGGTAGTTCCAGGGCAGGAAGACATCCATATTGCCTGTGTCGTAGATGAACCACGTGCGGGCGCGATCGAGCTCCCCAGACGACCGGTCGGGGGCCTTCTTCGCCTCCTCGTTGATGCATTCGATGGCCTCCGACACGATCGTCTTCTTCTCGTGGCCTGGCCGCTCGCTCAGAAACATCTCGTGCAGCCTCCAGACCTCTCGGGCCGAGTGCAGCTTCTCGGCATTCGCAAGCAGGTACCACTTGGTGTGGCGATTCAGGGCAATCTTCTGCGCGTTGAGGTGCGACATGAGCTTGTCGAGCCAGATGCCGCGCTGCCGCAGGTTGGTGTCTGTCGCGGCTGAGCCTCCTGACAGGGCGGTCGGCTTGGACGCGAGAATCTCGTTCGACAGCGCCACGGCTGCGTCTGCCACGTCGTCGTCAGAGAACTGCGTGTTCCTCCGGCCTTCGAAGGCCAATGGATTGTCGTCCTTTAGGCCATAGAATACGGCCTGTTCCAGCTTGTCCTTTGCTGTCACCTCGGGGGGGTCCTCGCTGGCGAAGCGGTCCACGTCTGGGAGGGCAACCTTGACGACCCCGATGCCTCGGATCAGCAGCAACGCAGTCGGGTTCTTAGCTCTGGGTCGGTGAGATCGCAAGGTCTCGGGCTCCTGGCCCGGGCCCTGTGGTTCTTCCAATCCCGTGCCCACAATCTCGAGGGAGTCCTCACTTCGCAGATCCACCACGTCCTCGAAGGTCGCAGGGATGACGTGGTTCTCTTCCTGTAACTGCGAATCGGGTGTCTCCGGCGGCGCGGCCACCGAGGCGACGACAACAGCACGGTCGAAGACGATGAAGGCGACCAGGGCTGGCCGCGGGAGGTAGAGCCGTGGCTTGCCGGCTGCTGAAGGGTTGACGGGGGTCGTGTATGATGAGATCGTTCTGATCATACCAACCTGCGAGGTTTCGCCCTGGATCTCGAGCTCGACAAGAGCATACTGCGACTGGCGCCTGTTGCTCAGAGCGACCAGGAGGAGGAGGTGCTGCGTAGAGCCGTCGTCCTTGAGAAGGGCGTCGCTCAGCCGGCTGGCCTGGGTGTATCTCTCCTCGATGTTTCTTGGCACGTATGTGAAATCGACAACCTCGAAGTCGAGGCCCGAGGTAAGGCCTGGGAGGATCTCGTGGAGGCCATAGAGAATGGCGTCACGCGTGTCGACGCTGGCGATGATCTCGTGGTGTCCTCCGCGCTGGATCCGCCAGGCGTGCAACCTGCCCGCTTTTGTCGCTGCCACGACATTCCTCGGGCCGGCTCGGCTGGCAGGATCGACCCTCACAGCTGCGAGGTCGCCACGCTGGACGGCCGACTTGAGCGCGTTTTTGATCCCCCCAAAGAAGCTGTCGAATACACCAGAAGACTGTCCCCATGTGGTTCGGAGGAAGTGTATCGATATTGCGGGCTTCCCCTGGCCGTCACGGACACTGAGGTGTGCCAACCGCCCACTGCTGAAAGCTAATATGAACCCTGCAGAGTCGGCCCTGGTGACCTGCACGACGTGCTCGCCTCCGAACAGGCCGGGAATCGTGTCTTCGACGCCAGTCCTCTGCTGTGTAAAGTAGTCGAGGGTCGCCGCGCTGGATATGTGTTCCCAGAACGAGATCTTGCCGCTCACGGGCATAACCACTACGAGACCAGGCTCTTCGTTCGAGGTTCCCGGGGGGACAAAAGCCCCAAGAGGTAGCGGGTCGGACGTGTGCTTCGAGGGGTATGGTAGGGTGAACGTGAACGTCTCGGGCGAGGGGCTGGTTGAGGCATACTGCCAGACAAAGGCGTGTGTGTGGGTAAGGCAGAGGGCAAAGCCGTTGGAGGCATCGAGTACACCATGTTGACGACCTAGTTGCCTGTCAGTCTTGCCTCTATAGGGAGGACCTCGCGATATCTTATCTAACAATACGCACCAGCAGTATCCGCGCGAACCCTATCCGGTAGTGCCTGCAGCTTGCTCACGGTATACGCGCTTGTCTTTGTCTATGAGAGAGAGAGAGCTTGAAGTTAGCAAAAAGATGGAAACCGCAACAGGTTCGGCAAGTCGTCACGTAGGTTGGAAACCTTGCTCACCAATTCCACGCTGCCGTCGCTCTTGCTTATCCTATCGCCCTGCTTGGGCTTTTTCGACCGCACTGTGACCTCCCGACGAAATGTTTTTGTTGTTGCGGCAGCTGCCGCACTGTCCAGGCCGTCGGGCTTGGAGGGCAACCGCGCGATCTTATCGTGCTTGACCTCGAGCATCTCCGGCTGGGAGCTCTTGACCTCGGGGTTGGTAAAGGCGGACTCGGTCAGGGGGCCGCGCTGTCGCTTCGCCTTGGGCTGTTGGGTCAGGCTGTTGTCACCACTCGGGTTGCGCTGTCGTCGTCGGCTGCGGGTTGCCATGGCAGGGCCGCCGGCGCTGTTCTGAGATGGAGAGAACATGGCGGCGGTGAGGTGAAGGATGGATGGATGGCCTAGCTGCCGACGCGGGTGGCGATGGCTACGCGGAGCAGCACAGGAGAGCTCCAGGAGTCGTGGGAATGATAAGAGTTGATGCGGTTGTGATGCAAAAGCGCGCCTATTCCATGCTCGAGAAGTGGATCGTGACGTGCAAGGTAAGGGTAGTAAGCAGTCGGGCGCGAAAAGGTGGAAGAGGCTGAGGATGGTGTGAGTGTTGTTGACTGTTCGCGCTGCGGTTGAAGTATCTGGGAGAGGCAATGCGCAGGTCGTAGTCGGCGGATCGTGCGCGCAACTGTCCAAGTGACTGTAGACGAGCAACCTGAAGATGGACAGAGCCAGGTCAGGTCAGGTCAGGTCAGGCCAGGCAGGCACTGGGAAAAGGTGTTGTTTTTTGATGGTGAAAGCCGTCGAGCAGAAAGATTGACTTGAATGGCTCCTCAACTTTTCCAGGTCCGACAGGTCAGGTCAACACTCAGCTGGTCTGTGCCCACCTGGACAGGTACAGTGTACCACAGTACTTCCCTACGGCACTAAGGTGGCAGGGTATTGGCTCTGAGTGGGAATGGAATGGCCTATGGCTGGGCAGTAGGCACCGGGGGGCGGGGGCGGGCACAGGAGCTCTTCCCCATACCACTACGCCCTAAACGGCTACTGGCTAGCGCAGACCCAGCTGCATGGGCCCAGGTTGCCAGGGTCTTTAGTAGTTACAGTGCTTGCTCCCTTTTTCCTCTGCCCAACGCAAACAAACATACATTATGTGTGTACAACAGAACAAAAAAAACAATTGAAAGAACAAGCCTTTCAGGTCGGTCTTGTCTACTGGCATACTCAAAATAGCAATTACTTACTCTGGGTACAATATCAGTAAAAACCATGGAACCTGGCTATCACCATAGGAACCATAGTGATTGTTAGTGCACAGTATATAGTACACAGTACTTGGGTGAGCAATTTTAGGACCTACTACCCGCTATGTACCTTGAGAAGAGCAGCTAACTGATTACATCATTGTTGACGGTGAGCCTCGCCCAGGGCTGCTAACTCCAGATACTGCCGGGGCCTACTATCATTCATTCACCTCTTCTCTCCTTCTCACCATCATCATCGTTATCGCCGCCACTGCCACCAACACCCTCATATCAATGGTCTCAATGAGGGCTTGGTGAGCTTACCACGAAGCCCTCCGTCAATATTGTATATTATATTTTGTATCATTTTCTTTTTTCATTCAAAAAATCAAAAATAAAACAATGTATCACAACCATTCATAAATTCTCTATTCCTTCCCTTGTGCCCTCTCATCTCTCATCGTTGTATTTTTTCGTCGTGGCTCATACAAAAATCCTTGACGGTATATACTTGCTCTGTCGAGGATGAATCGCCGCCTGGGCACGGCGGTAACTATCACAGACCCCCTCGTGAAATACAACGCCCTCATAGCCACCGGCATATTTTCTCCCGATCCAGCCCAGCATCGCCTGGCCCTTCACCTCCAGAAGCTCTACCTCCGTCTCAAGGACTACCAGCCTCTCCCAGAGTACCGCAGCAGGATACATCAGATCACCAAGGCTATCGACGGCGCCAGAGAAAATGAGACGGACCAGCTGGCAGCCAGGGGCCATCCCCTTCGGCGCAACCCCCTCTTCGCAAGGTTCTTCCGGTCCGCAGAGGGCCCCCGCGACAGCCTGGCCCTGACACGCGTCCTGACGGGCCACCAAGCTGCCGTCGACGTGGACTCCCCCAGGGGCCTCTTCCTCTCTGGAGAGGTGGGCACGGGGAAGTCGATGCTGCTGGACCTCCTAGCCGACGGCCTGCCGACGAGCCGGAAGAAACGGTGGCACTTCAACACATTTATGCTCTACAGCATCTCACGGCTGGAGAAGTTCCGAAAGTCGCATCCCTCTCTCGCCCGTGAGGATCGTGAGTGGTCCTTGTTATGGCTGGCCAAGGAGATGATCGAGCAGTCGCCCATCTTATTTCTGGACGAGTTCCAGCTCCCGGACAGGGCCTCGAGCAAGATCTTGAGCAACCTCTTCATCCCTTTCTTCCAGCTCGGAGGGGTCCTGGTCGCCTCGTCGAACCGGATGCCCGACGAGCTGGAGAAGGCCGTGGGCGCGCAGTACCCGGCACCTGTGACCGGAGGCCTGGTGAGGCAGCTCTTGGGTGCTGCAAGCGAGCAGCAGGGAGAGCTGTACGGGCGTACCAGTGACTTTGCCGCCTTTGTCGAGGTGCTGAAGGCGAGGTGTGATTTCTGGCACATGGAGGGAGCAAAAGACTGGCGAAGGCGAGATCTCACGGAGCAGGCTGAAGCCCTAGGGCGGCGGGGGACCTCAGATACTGAGCACATAGGTGACGGCACAGAGGTGCAGACCGAGGCGCCGCTCTTGTTGAAAGACGACGTCGGCGATTCGACCACGCCTCGGAAGTACGGTCTCATGGTGGACGACCCCGAGGCCTGGGATCAAATGCTACTCGATACCATCAACAACCCAGTCATCCAATCTGTCCCGTGGAAATCAGCCGCTCTTGTTGTGTACGGTCGGGCGGTCAATGTGCCACGACAGCACGAGGGCGTGACCCACTGGGACTTCAACGAGCTCGTGCACGCCTTTGGGCCGGCAGACTACATCACGCTGGCCTCCAACTTTCACACCTTCATCATTGACAAGGTGCCGGTGCTCCCAGTGGCCATGAAGAACGAGGCACGGCGCTTCATCACTCTGCTCGATGCCCTGTACGAGGCCCGCTGCAAGGTCCTCATCCGCGCCGAAGTGGGCCCAGATAACCTCTTCTTCCCAGAGCAGAACCGGCGGCAGCCAGGCAGACCAGGCCTGGCACCCATCGCCCGCACTACCACACGAGCCACAGCCACCAACAACACCGGGGAGCACGAGGACGCAACCTACTCCGAGACGGTCTCCGAGGTCTTTCAGGACTCTGCCGCGCCCTTCCGCCCCAACATCTCCAGCTACACGGATGCCGCCAAGCCCTCCGGCCGGGCCTCGTCCATCCACGCCGAGATCGACTCCGACTTTGGCATCGTCGGGCAAAAGGTCGACTTTGTCAACACGGCCGCGTTCACGGGCGAGGACGAGCGTTTCGCATACAAGCGCGCCGCCAGCCGGCTCTGGGAGATGTGCAGCGCATCGTGGCACGCGCGTCCCGGACCGCCGGAGAGCTGGTGGACGCCACTACCCGCCGAGGCGAGGCACTGGGAGGGGAGGGAGCCGACAAGGCCTCTTGGGAAGCAGTATGCGATGAGAGGGAAGGCCGGGCCGGGGGATGTGGCCTGGGGGCCGTCGGTGGATCTGGACGAGCCGGCTGGGTTGTCGAAGTGGAGGGTTGAGGATCTTAGGAAGGGTGCACAGGAGTGATCTGAGATGACGGATGATGAAAATGAGTGCATTTCCCCATGCATACACGCCGACATATCTATCCCCCTCCTCCCCCTTCCCCCCCCCCCAACCTTTTTCCCTATCACACAAACCTTTTTCAGCAGCTCTAGAACGACATGCCTTGCGGTCTCGTGATGCGACAAGTCGAGATTCACACGCAAGCCATGAAGCCCAACCCGGCATTGTACTCGTCGTCTCAAAAGTGGCCGTGTAAGATGATTGGCGGATCTCTATTGGGAGAAGGTTGAAACGGGATCTCCGAACCACAAAAGTTTGACGACAAACAGCCTCAGGAGAGCGCATATGCATAATGAGGACCAGGCCCAGTCAAGATCCTTCTTTGTTGATATGCAATGTTTACTAATGCTATCAAAAACGAAAATTTTTGGGGAACAAGCACTTATTGTTATGTACATCATGTATTCTCCGACAGAATCCAGTCACCAATATAATAGCGGAGAAACGGACCCCCTGCAATTATCCCGGAGCATCATCCGCCGTTGTTCTATTTCAGGGGCTGCATCTGCAACATCCACCGCTCCAGCGATAGGATCTCGCCAGCTCACCTTCTTCTTTTTTCTTCTTCTTCTTTTCACTGGTTCATGGTGGTGATGGTGATGATGATGATGATGATGATGAGCCAGGTTTGAGGTCTCACCATGTTCTTTTCATGTCACCTAGGGCTGGACTCATAAGGAAGAAAAGAAAAAAAGAAAAAAACCCATTTATACGGAGACACTCGCCATGTGAGATGCTCCAGCAGCCATGATCGTCGATAAAGCCATGGGGCCCAGGCAGAGGCGGAAGATACGAGCCGGGCTCTACATCACAGGGTTCCTCTGCCTGATATACTACCTCTTCTTCACGGGCAGAGGACCACGAAACGCACAGAATAGCGGCGGCCTCACCTCGAACCTACACCGGCATCCTCCCCGTCCTCTCAACGACCTCTCCCTCACAACCACGCAGTGCGAGGCCTCCTTCCCCAACCTCACCTGGTCCATAGACGACGTCGTCTCCCAGGGCCCCTTCCACATCAACACCAAGACAGCCCCCGTCCTGGTCCGCATCCGCGACGGCCAGCTCACCGTCCTCAAGTCCCAGCGCAGGCGCGACCTCTCGGCCGAGATGCTCGCCTCCCGCACCGCGTCCCTCCACCAGATCCACCGCGTCCTGGTCACCGCACCAACCCAGGAACCCGTGCCGGACACCGTCTTTGCCCTCAACTTCCAGGACCAGCCCTTCGGAACGGCCTGGGCCTACTCGCGCCAGGCAGACCCCCGCTCCCGCCCGGGCTACGACGACGGCAACCCAGACGCGCGCACCTTTCTCATGCCGCACTTCTCCTTCTGGGCGTGGAAACTCCCCTTCATCGGCTCCGTGCGGCGAGCCGCAGCAGCCATTGCGGCCATCGAAAAGGACGACGACGAGGAGAACGACGACAGCGCCAACGACGACGCCGCCGTCTCGAGTTTCGCCTCCAAGATCCCGCGGGCCGTGTGGCGCGGGACCACCTGGTTCAACAGCGTGCAGAACCCGCGGCTGCGGCAGAACCTCATGACCACGACGCGCGACAAGCCCTGGGCGGACGTCGAGGCCCTGAAGTGGGACACGGTGCCCGGCGCCGACGGGCAGCGGACGGCCGGCAACTCGCTCGCCATCGAGGACTTTTGCAGGTACAAGTATGTCCTGTACACCGAGGGCGTCACCTACAGCGGGCGGTTCCAGTTCCTGCAGATGTGCGCGAGCGTCGTGCTCAGCCCGCCGATCGGGTGGATGATGCACACCACGCACCTGGTCCGGCCTGTCTTCTCGAGTGACCTGCCTGGTGAGAAGAGCGGCGGCGGCGGCGGCGGCGGCGGCGGGGGTGGCAGTGGCCTCAGGGAGCGGTGGACGCCGAGCGAGATGGTGAGGAGGGCGTGGCCTGTGGGGTATCCGCCCGAGGAGGCGAATATGGTGTTTGTGAAGCCCGACTGGAGCGATCTGGAGGATACCATCATGTGGTTGGAGGAGCACCCTGGTGTGGCGGAGGGGATCGCGAGGCGGCAGAGGGACATGTTTGTGGGGGGAGGGTACATGAGCCCTGCGGCGGAGGCGTGTTACTGGAGGGCTTTGATCAGGGGGTGGGCAGAGGTTGCGAGGTGGGATGAGGATGCGCTGGAGGAACTGGGGCCTGGGCAGACTTATGAGGCGTTTGTGTTGACGAATGGGGATTAGATGGGCATCATCTCTTTTTGAAAGTTGTCATTACTTTGATCTTGGTTGAACATCTGGACGGAAGAGTATGATTGACTTTCTCCTGAGAAAGATGACCACCAAGGAGAATGCAGTACTGATCGAGGTTTATCAAGCATCCAATTCGTTAGGGTATCAACATTTCGCTACCGCACACACAAAGTCATCTTTTTTTTTTTTGCTCCCCTCCTTCTTCTTCTTCTTCCCCTTCAACACCGTATCTCTACTCCCCCCTTGGACACGGTGAGGTACTTGACGCCCTTGTAGGGTTTCACCCCTTCCCCGAGCCCCCTGCTCTTCCTGGTATCAAGCATGATGCTCTCCACCTTGATACCGCTCGGCAACCACCCCTTGACCGTAAAACTGACAGATGCCGAGCTGGGCATCAGGATCTTGTTCTGTGCGATCTTCTTGGCATCGCGGTCCTCGTCCACGTCCTGGGCCCCGGAGGCCTTGTCTACTAATTTGGCCGCCGCAGGCTCTGCCTGGTACGGCTCGTCATAGGCATAGTCGCTCTTCATCAGCGTGTCGTCGACGTCCTCTCCTGTGGGCTGACCCACGACCGTACATCGGAGGCCAAAGTATGTAGCCCCCGCGCTCAGCTCCTTGCCGTGGATATACCACTGCAGCTCTCTGTCGCCCGGGTTGTACGTCGCATCACCCTTGGATGGTCGTATCTCGGGTAGGTTTCTGACGTCTTCGGGCAGCGGGACAGAGATGACCACATCGTCCATAACGGGCGACGACTGTGCCGCACCTCGTCCTCCAGCGCTGGCGCCTCCCCTACCAAAACCCGTGGTACTAGAAATGCCGCCGCCGCCGCCGCCGCTGCTGCTGCTGCTGGAGCCGAAGATCTTGTTGACATTGACCCTGACCTCAAAGTCCGACCCGGTCGGCCCTAGCCCCGTCTTCATCTCGATGTCGACGGGCAGCTTGAGGCCGCCGGCGCTCAAGCTCCCGCTCCTGGTGGAGGGCAACAGGTCCACCTCGTACCCAGCCAGTATGAACCTCCCGTCCGGCGGTATAAAGCTCAGCACGCCGGGCTGCTCCTTCCACCTCGCGAGCCTCACGCACGGGTGGAAGACGGGCAGCTCCAGCAGGCCGCCCAGGTTGTGTTTCCCCGACGGCCCGTTCAGCGTCACGGTGATGTCGGGAACGCCCGACACCTTGCTCGTGAAGGCGATGGTGCCGTTGGCAAAGGCGGCAAGCGGCCTGCCGCTCGGGGCAAGCGTGACGCTCAGCGTCTCGACCACGTCCGCATACAGCTCGTTGCTGGTGTGGCGGACGTTGGCCCGCCTCCACGGCAGCGCGGGGGCGGTGATCTGGGCGAGCGAGGGCATGCCGGGGCTGGGGGCGCGGCCCAGGGCGCTCAGGTCCTTGACCTGGCCGGGGAGGGTGATGGAGCCCAGCAGCTTGCCCACCCAGCCCTCGACCTCGACCATGTCGCGCAGGGCGTTGGGCTCGGTGGTGGCGACGGTGCCGGCGTCACACATCTCGGTGAGGAGCTGGGCGGCCACATCGTAGCCGGCCTCGATCTTGTGGGAGATGAGGGGCGCGCCGAGGAATTCTTCGAGGGCGTCGACGGCGCGGTGGAGGAACTCGAGGACGAGGAGGGGCTCGACCTCGCCGGACGTCGTCAGGAGGAAGAGGAGGTTGCCGTGGGCGAGGCTGAAGACGAGGGTGGGCGGGTTGGTGTTTGGGAGGAAGAGGACGTTTGGGCGCGGCGCAGGATGGGCCAGGTACAGCGGTAGGAGATGTGCGGCCGAGATGGGTCGGGATGTGTAGGTATGTGACAGGATTGGCGAGTTCCTCTCGTCAAAGATGTGTATGGCTTCTATCACGCCGTCCATCTTTCTTCGGAGAGTTGTGAGCGTGGATGTGTGTAGAGAGAAAGGATGTTGGGAGGGGAAGAGGAGGGAGGGCCGCCCAGGAAACACGAGGTTGACATGTGTGGTGGGGGGGGGGGGGGTGTTCGCATACTACTGTAGAGGTACAAGCTTAAAGTACCTACCAGTAATACAGTAGACTGCGTAGCCTGATTGTTGATCGAGTTTAACTCTAACCCTAACCCTAGCTGCCGGCAGGACCACCCCTGCGACCCCAAGACCAACTCGGCTCCTCGAGCGGCGATACCGTGTACTCCAGCCCTCAACGGGAAGAGCGCCGCCGGTCCCCCGGTGTTCGAGATGGCCAGGCTCTACAGCACGATGGGCGCGCTAGGCTTCTTCTGCGTGGGCTTCGTCTACCTGCTGTAAGGGGATGATGCTGCCCAACGTCGGGCTGGGGGGTAAAAGCCCACACAACAAAACAGCAATAACGTGCACCATACGGGGTGCGCCTGATATCTACATCTGGGAGCGTCATCGCAAACAGGATCATCACGTTTGTCTATTCCCAGCCAGAGGATCGCATAGATGGAACGATCAGAGGCTCAGCGCAGCAGCAGCAGCAGCAGAGGACCGGCCCAGAAGCGGCTGTATGCTACGAAGGGGCCGGGATATTCAGGATTTCTTCCTCCTTTTTGTCCTTGTGCTTATAACGCTCCTGTAACCAGGTATTTCCCTTGATATCTAAGAGTCCTGGCTTTCCTCCGGGGTGGACCCCGCACCGGCGAGATACATGAGGATACCGGGCGACTTGCTCCGCTCGCGCTTGGGCTTGCGTCCTGGCGTCAGGTAATCACTTCCCTCCTGACGAGGGTGCTGGCGACCGCCATACTCGGTGGACAGCGGCCGCGTGGCAGTCTCCTGCTCGCGGTTCTCACGGATGACCCTAGTAAGCGACCAGAGATCATTCTGCTCCTCGGGGGGCACCCAGCGCTTGATGATCACGTAGTCGGGGTTCTGTCCGGCAGCTGCTATTAGTTATACTGGCTCATCTTTGGGATCGGAAGCGCATTTGGATCCTTGGGTGTAGGGACAACTTACCGCGTCAAGCTCAAACTCGATGGCCCTCGCTCTCAGCGCCTCGAGGCTGAGGTGCCTTCGTGCCATGCGCGTATACGTCGTCTTCGCGGTCGATGGTCCGAGAGCTGGAGGCGGAGACGGCGGTGGTGGCCCCTGGACCTTCTTGCCCTCCAGCAGCTGATCAAGTATCTTGCGACGGTACTCGGCGCCGATCTCATCCTTTTCACTTTTCTCTTTGGAGGCGTGCTCGGCCTGAGCCGTTTTCCATATCTCGGTGGCCACCCCATCGGATGTCATACGTGCCTCCGCTGCTTCCATAGTTCTTTCGTGCATGTCGTGCTCGGCCAAGGGGCCTGGCTCGGAAATATCCTTTCGCGCGAGAATCTCCTGTCTTTGTCGCCTGTCTATAGCAGACGGTGTTAGTAGACTTCAGGGGGGAAAGTGTGTCAAGCGAATATAACTTGCCCCTTATCCTCTCTTCCTCGAACTCCTTGGACAACGCCTGGAAATGCGAAGCCAGCGTCCTCAGGCTCACTTTGCTGGCTGGTTCTTTGTCTTCGCTTTTCCTGCTCGGGGAGTGTGTTCCTTGCCCTGTTTTCGTGGTGCTCTGGCTTGTGAGATCTGCGTGGTCTGGTTCTGGATCTTGGACAGGCTCGCTCTGGTGTGGGTTGTCGTCTCCAGTCATTATTTCCGCGGCCGCGTCTGCTTGCGGCAGCTCATCATTGTCGCGCTGAAAAACGGACTTTGGATCCAACGGGATGGCGGGAGGCAGCGGTGTGGCAGAGACGACGACGCCCGCGTCGTTCATGTCGCTCGTGGCGTCACGTGAGATGATGGGTGGTGGCGGATCTTTCAAGTAGGCAGTTGCATCCTGTATGGAATCATCGTCGTAGCCATCGCTCTCCTCATCGCTTGCGCCATTATCCCCGTCATCCTCTTGTGGGGGGAGAACAAACAGAGTCAGCTGT
Organism: Cryphonectria radicalis; assembly: GCA_014849355.1. NCBI lineage: Eukaryota > Fungi > Ascomycota > Sordariomycetes > Diaporthales > Cryphonectriaceae > Cryphonectria > Cryphonectria radicalis. Next base: position 142,534 of record JACWQW010000084.1, on the reverse strand, counting down.
TCAAGATGATTCCCGACATGAGACTGGTATTGGCGACTCGACTTGATTTCAGTCTTGCGACAGAGTGGACATGCGCCCTCAGCCCGTTTGAGGTCGGCCTTGCTGCTGAGGGATGCGACGGAACCAACGTTATCTGTGGAAACGGCTGTAGAATGGAGATCGGCGAGGTGGCGGCGTAGACTGGTGGAGGACTCAAACTCGTCAGCACAGCCGAAGGGGCAGGTCCATACCCTCCAGTGTTCCTGCAACATGTGACGCGTCCAGTCCTTCCTACGCTGGAAGTCCTGATCTGCGGCGCTGCAAGTCTCTGCAAGGCAGACATATGGCCGTAGATCTCGGAAGACGTGTTTTCTAACAACAGGATTCGGGAGTCAGCGATATTGGCGGGACAGCTGTCAGAGGGGCCGGGTAACTATTACTTACTTCCACTCATATCTCGTATCTATCGATATAAATATATAGCAAAATGGACATAAGAACGGCCCTTGGACGTATTCTTTGGGAATGGGCGGGACACGCAACTCAGTCTGGTCAACAGTTGAAGGCGCATATGAGGTTGCCGAGATTTCGGAACGATCATCGTCCGTTATGATGAGGCTGGTGCTGTCTGCGTCCTTGAGCTGCTGAGGTAAAGAGGACGCTACGGTTGTGGCTCTTCCTTTGCTCGCTCCATCGTCTTCCCCATCTACTCCTTGTCTCAGTCGGCAATGATGGTCCTCCCTATATTTAAAGTAACGTCGTCGCTGAGTGAGTGTCTTACCAAGCCTTTCGGCAACCGCGGTACCCAGGCCCGGAAACTTCTCCTTCACGTGCTGGATATCGTACGGCTGGTAATAACATCCGAGCTCGACACCTGCTCTGGACTTGAATCTGTCATGAGGTGCAGGATTGCTAATTGTAACCGACAGCCTTAGAAGGCAGTCGATGACGCCTCCGATTTGAGAGAGGACCTGGCTGAGCTCACCCTCTTGTGAACTGCGGGATTCATCCTGGTCATCTTCGAAGTAAGCCTCCAGTTCCCCATCTGTTGAATCCCCCTCAACTTCCGTCTTTGCTTCTATATGTCCAGAATGAACCAAGAGCAAAGCTAAAGTGTATCAGCCTCTCGGAGACTATATGGCGTGTAACGCCGGTATTGAAGAGGGTTCAAGTACTTACCCTCTCCGGAAACCAGGGCTTTCAAGTCTTCCAGCAGGGAGATGACATGTTTCCGTATGGATGAGGCATCACGAAGACGGTATTCTAATGAACGTGTCCCGGAGGCACGATGCGCGCCCAAACTCCCCGCCCAAAGCTTGAACTTTGCGAGGTGAGATTGCGCGGCTGTTGCCTCGAGCGTGAAGTCCCGTGAGTTGAGAACAGCTGGCAACTGCTCCAAACCCTTCAAACTCCCGGCGACCAGGGAGGGGATCTTCTCCCTCTGCACGTCCATGTCAGGCAAGTTCTGCGAGAAAGCGATGGCACGACCCCATCAGGAAAGGGCGTTGCCTGTGCCAGGGAAGGTCAGCGCCAGAACAGCGATTTGATATCAGCGCGATTAAACGACAACCTGGATCTGAGCCTCAAATTTTTTTCCGTGCTCGCTTTAGGGTAGTGATTGGTGCCCACCCATTCGCCTTATGCAGGTCAGCATGCGGCTCAGTGGGCCAGCTCAGCTTGCGGGCGCACATGGCGCAGATTTCCCCGAGACTCAGCAAAACGCATCACTCCCACAATCTTGTCCACCTGGAAGGGGATATGGCTTTCTGAATCCGTGCACGGCTATCCTCTTGAAAGTGTCCGTCTTTGAAGCCGTTCTCGGAAGTCTTCAGATTCCCATGGTCTTTGTCCCATTCATTCGGCTCTCCTCTTCGCCGCAGCCAATCTGTCGCTACTCGCATCTTTGCTGTGATACCTCTTTAGTTTTCCAGGTCCTCCGAGTCTCAGGCGTACAGAGATGGAGGCCGCGGGCCTCGTTCTAGGGGTTATCCCGCTGGCCATACAAGCATTGGAAACTTACCGGGACATCCTCTCCTCGATGAAGAATGTGAGACGAGATCTCGAGTTTATGATACGAGACCTCAAGACGGAGCAGGTGATCCTACAAAACACGTGTGAGACTCTACTCAAAGGGATCGCTCCGGACAATGCCCTCGACGACATGATCCAGGATCCCTTTGGGCCAGACTGGACAAGGTATAACGATGATGTTCGACTGCGACTCTGGCTGTCTTCAGACGTGTTCCAAGAGCGTCTCGACGAGATGCGAAAGGCTATACTGGAGCTTCAGCAGAAACTCGCCATCGGTGAGAACGGAGAGGTGCGAAGTATTCACCCGCCTAGAGGCTGCTCCTGAACTGGTTGAAGGCTTTCCGGGCGACTAATGGATTGATATAGACAAAACTTGTCGACCGCAGCTCTATATTAGCAGAACTCAAACATCGAACCTACTTCACGCTAAAGAAGAAGGACTATGCTGAGATTCTCTTTCGGCTAAAAGATGGCAATGGTCGCCTCACCACCTTGGTCAGCCAAAACTGCGAGCTGGAGCCCACCCGCCGCTCGCGCTCGCAGGCCAAACTGGCTCGACTCATCCGGAAAATATCGCAGGGCATATATATGGCTCTTCAGAATGTCATGACGTGCAACTGTACCAGTTCGCACAACCTAGGGCTCGAGATGGCACCCAGAAAGGGTGTCATGCTTCCAGGGGATGAGGAGGAGGAGGCCGCAAGGTCCCTCGATTTCGGCGTCGCTTTAGGGAGTGACGGTCAGAGACAGTCTCAGCGCTGGGATAGAGTCCGCATTCAGCTGGCAGAAAGTGAGGTCCCACTACCCACACCACCATCTACACCGTCGCCAGATCTGATGCCGCGTTCCAAATCTCGAATGACTCGGTTTTCCTCAACACTCACCGCAATATGGACGACGCAAACGACAATCTCGGTCTCGAAACAAGCGAATCTAAGTTCCTCAGACGTATCCGAATCCGTACACCTCAGCTCCGTCCCACAAACACCAGCGATAACCAACCTCTGTCACATGCTTCATAAGGGCAAAGGCAACACCACGATTTCAGACTGTTACGGGTACATATCCAACAGGTCAAGCAAATTCAACCTATACCACAACCAAGATTGCCGACCAGAAAATCTGACCGCCGTCACCCTCCATTCGATATTAGAAGGTCACAGGTCTGGCCCGAGTCACTTCACGTACCTCGAGAGACTGAAGGTGGCCCTGGCTCTGTCATATAGTGTCTTGCACCTGTATAACACCCCGTGGCTGGCGAGGATCATCACATCGGACGATATCGTGTTCCTCGGCGAGGAAGAGGTGCCAAATTGCCACACCTACTACCTGGACCGTCCCTTCTTGACGAAATCCCTGTCTCAGTCCTCAGCGGGCACCCGCCAGAACTCCCCACAGACGACGTTCAGGCCCATGGATCTCACCATCCTATCCTTGGGGCTGCTCCTCACCCAGATCATCGTCGGCCGGCATATCGACGACCTGGCCATCCACCCGGATATGAATATGGACTCGATCCTCAGCAAGAAGCAGGCAGCATTGCAGATGATTGGGTCGGTGCTGGAGAAGGGCGGCATGAATTATAAGAGTGCGGTGGAGTGGTGTCTGGGAAAGATCCTGTCCGTCGCGTGTTTGGACGACGAGAAGCTCGCCCAGGAGTTCCACGAGGCGGTCATCGCCAGGCTGGAGAACGACTTGAGACTACAGTCCGCGATGACCTCCACAACCTGAATGGAGGCATGTAAGAGATTGCGGTCAGTTGGGGTCAAGGTCTGGGAGCCTGGCTGGAACGGTTTGCATTGGTGTTGTATGGCATGATGAGGAGGTTAGTCTATACAGTGTCTATAGGCTATAGCTATAGGGGCAATGGATAGACCGCGCGAGGACGGCGAGCTCCCAACCTGCCTGCAAAAAAAACACGGTGTCAGACTGCAGTGGGACCCGCGTGAGCAAGGAGAGTATTTCCTAGTAACCAAAACACCCTGCACGCCCAGGATGACGATCCTGCTGAGCTGTGACAGGGCTGTCCCTGCTTCAAAGCTCCCCACTACCTGGACCCTAACCCTTTTCTCATCAGACATGAGAGTCAACAAAAAAAACAAACAAAAAAAAAAAAAGTGACCTCGAACCATTGCGTTGCTGGGCGCCAGCAGAGCAGAAACGACCAGCTCCTCTCTCAACAAAGGTTATCAAACATGGCCGGTGAATCGCCATCTGTCCACTCCCTCCAACAGCCAGTCAAAGCTGAGGACCTCCTCAAGCAGGAGCGACGGGATTACGACTGCACGTCGTGTCGCATCGTCGGTAAGTATTTGTTCTTCTGTCGCATGCCTGAAACCCAACCCAGCAGCCGCCTCTTCATTCAACACCCCATCCCCCTTCCTGTCAATACGTTGCGCTGAAAAGAGTGACTCGGTTTCGTTCAGGCGGCACTGCATTCATCGGCCTTGCGGGCTACAGCTACTGGGAGGGCATGAGGCAGCTCGAGAAGAACCGCGTGTCGATTCTGAAGAGCAAGCCGTGGATAGGCATGCGCGGGCGCAAGGCGGGGCTTATTGGGACCTCAGTCGGGCTGGCGTGGATGGGCATCTATCGACTGTTTGGATGAGCTCGAGGGGAAACCCGACGCATGGGACTTTGAAGAGTATGGCATCTCTGCTCAACCTCAGTACAATATTGTTTGGCTTGGGAAGATCTGGTCCATGGGACGACACTTGGACGCTACCCGCAGCTGGTCGGCAGCTGGCCAAGTACTTAGGTACTTACTTAGTACAGCAGCGATAAGATAAGCTGCTCTAGAGTGAAAGCTCTCGAGTCGGTGATGAGCCGCCTTCCTTCCTTCACGGCATGGCAACTTTCCTTCTCTTGAACTGGCGCAATATACATGATACCCCCCCTTTCTTCAACTCCGACGCCTGTCAAAGCTGTGAACTTGTTGCTTGAGTGAGGACTCTAACTTTTTTTTTTTTTTGGGAGAGAGAGAGAGAGAGAGAGACAGTCACGACAATTTCACCGTTCACAGATTCAAACGCCCGTTCTGAGACCCCGCCACTTTCATCTCAAACGGCAAAATTTCAACACTCAAGCAGTCCAAGGTTGCCCTCGACCCTCGGCGCATCTCACCATAGAAAAGGCGCGCAAGCAGAAACACATTCGTATCCCACACGACCTCGGGCGTCTCGATATCATCCCAGAAGCCACATATCTATCAGCCATGCCTATCACAATCATACAGCCCAGGCCCGTCCCCAGGTGGTCAAGTCGAGATGATGATGATGAAGGCGCCGCCTCCTCCGACTCCGACTCAGAGGGCGGCGGCGGCGCTCTCGACCAGGAAGGCGACATCCTGATGAGCATGGGCGGCAGGCCAGCCAAGCGCGCAAGATACTCGAGCGACATCGTGACGCCAGGCGAGGTCGTCACCGACGACACACAATACATGAGGTAGGTGATCTCCTCCGCCTCTCCTCCTCGAAAGGGGAGGGGGAGGGGGGAAACCAAAAAAAAAAAAAAAAAAATGGTGCCAAGTAAGAAGCTAACCCGGCCATAACCCAAATGCCAAAAGGGGCCACGGGACCTATATCGTCTCCAACGCAGACACAACCGCCATCACATCCTCCCTGGCGGGCGTCGTGACGCGCACCAACAAGCTCATCTCGGTGCGGCCCCTCCGCGCGCGCTACACGCCTGAGGTCGGCGACCTCGTGGTGGGCCGCATCGTGGAGGTGCAGCCGCGGCGGTGGCGCGTCGACGTCGGCTCCACCCAGCTCGCCGGCCTGCCGCTGTCGGCCATCAACCTGCCCGGCGGGATCCAGCGGCGCCGCACCGAGACGGACGAGCTGGCCATCCGCTCCTTCTTCGCCGAGGGCGACCTGCTCGTCGCCGAGGTCCAGCAGATCTACCCGGACGGCGGGGCCGTGCTGCACACCCGCAGCCTCAAGTACGGCAAGCTGCGGAACGGGGTCTTCCTGACGGTCAGCGGCACCGGCGGCGGCGGCGGCGTGGTGCGGAGCCGCAGGCAGGTGTGGACGATGGCGCTGGGCACGCTGGGGGCCGCCGGCGGCGGCGGCGGCGGCGGGGAGGGGGCGGCCAAGATCGATGTCGTGCTGGGCGTGAATGGGTACGTCTGGATCAGCAAGCACGTCGAGGACGCGAGCCTAGCTGCGGCGGCGGCGGCGGCATCGCCTGCAGGCGCGGTGGGCGCGACGAATATGGAGGACAGCGTGAGCCAGGCCGTATACAGCAGCCAGAACGACTACATCGAGGTGGAGGTCATGAGGGAGATCACGAGGGTCCGGGGCGTCATCACGGTGCTGGTGGAGAACGGGCTCAGGGTGGATGAGGATATGGTCATCAGGGGCTACGGCGAGGCGCTGGAGATGGCCAGGGTGTCCCCAGAGGGCGAGGAGGATACCTATCTGGGTGGAGAGAAGGGACAACAGCTGGCAGCTATACTGGTGGCGAGATAGCCGCCGCCCGTAAAAAAACTTTTGTTTCAAGATGTTGACCTATTTTCCTCCCATCTCCCTCCTCCCCCGACTTCATCTGTCCCTGACCAAACATTTTATCACTTCAAAAAAGGCCCAAACTATGTGAAAAGAAAAAAAAGAAGAAAAAAGGCAACACACAAAATCATAAGCGCCGTGCTGCTGCTTTGTAAATCAATCATCCGCATCCGCATCCTCCAACAACAACCAGGACTCACACAGAGGAAAGGGAGATTTTTTTTTTTTAAAAAAAAAAAAACTACATGCCACCACCACCACCACCACTCATGACATCCCCCCTTGCCATGGCCCGCCTGAACATCTCTGCGAAGCCCTGGGTACCGACGCAGTCGCTGGCGTCCCTCCTCTCGGCGGCCTCGGGCAGCCAGCTGGTGATCCTCTCGATGCGGTGCTGGTTGGACGGGTGGGTGGACAGGAACTCGGGGGGCTCGAGGCGGTGCAGGGCCTCCATGCGCTGCCAGAAGGTGACGGCCTCGCGCGGGTCGTAGCAGGCCTCGGCCATCATCATGAGGCCGATGTAGTCGGCCTCGCTCTCCTGCATGCGGCCCATGGGGCGGGAGAAGAGCAGGTCGAGGAGCTGGCCGCCAAACAGGTAGCCGGCGACAAAGGTGAAGGGGGTGGCGGCGAGCAGCATGAGGGCGGAGCCGAGGAAGAAGGTCTCGCCGACGCTCTGGCTCAGGCGCTCCGAGATGTGGTCGGCGAGATTGTGCGCGATCTCGTGGCTCAGCACGGCGGCCAGCTGGGCGTCGGTCCGCGCCAGGCGCAGCAGGCCGCTGTGGACAAAGACCTTGCCGCCGGGCAGGACGAACGCGTTGGCCTGGCGCAGGTCGTCGTTGTCAATCACCCGCACCTCCCAGCCGCCGCCGTTCTCGCCGTCGTCGCCGTCGTCGTCCATGCCGCTGACGGGGATCAGCCGGGTCATGACCCTCTGCACCATGCGCACGCGCCGGTCACGGTCGGGCAGGAACCGGCCGCCCTGCTGCTCCATCTCGTACAGCACGTGCTTGTACTGCATGGCGCCCAGCTCGCGCACCGTGGCCTCGCTGTAGCAGTTGAAGCGCCGGCGGCCGGACACGGGGACCACCTCGAGGTTGTACCAGTAGAAGCCCAGGGCGAGGGCGACGGAGACGACGATGACGGTGTGTGTGCGAGGGGAGCGGATGATCTGGCCGGGCGTGGAGGAGAGGAGGGGTTTTGCGGTGCGAAGGCGGTGGTGGTACCACGGATCGCCGAGGGAAGGATCATAGTCGTATTCGGGAGGAGGAGGTTGTTGCTGTTGGCGGGGGTCACGCTGGCGGGCGCGAGGGCGGGTCTGGGAGAAGAGGCGGTGGAGGAGGGGCCGTGGTCGAGGTGGTCGTAATATGTATTCTGTCGGTGGTATTATGGGCGAGAGGAGGCAGGTTCGCAGGGCAGAGGAGGCAGCGGAGGCGGAGGAGGAGGTGATGGAGGCGATGCTCCTTGGTCGGACGAGGGAAAGGCCTCGCAAGGCCATGGCTGAGGACGCGACGGGCTCGAAGAGGAGGTTGTCAACAAGGATGGCGCAGGATCTGCAGCACGACCGCCTTCGTAGCAGAGAGAGAGAGAGAGAGAGAGATTAAAATGTATTGTTGAGAGAGGAGAGCGCGGGTTGAATAGGGCCCGGCAGGGTGTTGAGTTGAGGTCATCAGCGTAATAAATAAATAAGTCTAAGTACCTAAGTACCTAAGTCTTCCTTGGCGGGGGGGAATCCACTAACCATGATCAGCCTCAACCTCGGGTCTGCAGCAATAAAAGATGATCAAGACTAATGCTTTAAACTGGTCTATTATTATTTATTTATTTTTATCTATTTTAATGTTGCTATACTGTCCGTCTCCAATCCGTTTAAGCACTGGTTACTTTATGCTGAGGACTGGCCAATGTTTTCTACTTGTGCTGCATAGTAGCCAAGGGTTAGAGTATTTATGTTCTGCCAGGGTTCAGGGTCAGGGTTCAGGGTCACCGTCGTCAGGCCAGGGTCATGCCAGGCCCAAACTGAGCCGAGGTCCGATTATACCCCAGATTCCCGGGCCTCTTTCTTCTCTCTGGCTCACTTCACCTCACCCATTCAAAAGCCCAGCATTTCCAATCTTCCACTTTCTCTCTTCTCGACCTCAACATCAACTCCTAGTAGCAACAAACACCACACATATACACATACATATACACATATACATACACATACTGTTTAAGACACAGAAAGAAAGGCATAACCCTCTCTCTTTATCATTTTCAGGCCAGCAAACACCCGTCTTCCTCGGACCAAACCGTCCCCAAAATGTCAAAGCAGTTTACCACCGCAGAGGTCGCCCAGCACAAGGATGAGAGCAACGGCATGTGGATCATCGTAGACACGGGCGTATATGACATTACAAGTTCGTCTGTCCCGCTCAATAATACCCTCTTCTCTTCTTTTTTCTCTTTCTTTTCTCCCCCCCTTCGTCATCCCCCGTTTCTCCCACCGAAATCTAACATGTTCCGCCCCAGACTTCCTCGACGAGCACCCCGGCGGCCCCAAGATCCTCAAGAGGATGGCCGGCAAGGACTCGAGCAAGCAGTTCTGGAAGTACCACAACGCCAAGGTCCTAGAGAAGTACGGCCCCAAGCTCAAGGTTGGGGACGTCAGGGAGGCGGCGAAGCTGTGATGGATGGATGTGTTTTGCTGTCGTCGAGGTGTCCTCACTGCTGTTGTGCCACCAGAACGAAAAGGGGGAAAGAGATGGAGAGAATGTGATTTTATAGAAGCGATCTTTGTGTTTTTTTTTCCGATCAGATTCTTTTCCCCCAGATCTACTGCTTTGCCTCTTGGAAATAGACGCGCCCCTTCAAGTGTCAATCTTCATTTTGGGGGTTTCATCCAGATATACACACATAAACATCACCAGTGCCATATCCAAGAGAAGTATTACAGTTGGTGTCCAAAGAAAGTAATACAAGAAGAATTCCAAAAATGTCACGACATACACCGTCCAGGGCTGACCCACGTTAAATCGTCTCGAGATTTATTCATTATTTCCTTCTTTTTTTTCTTCTTCTTTCTCTACTTCAATCCTTTGCCCTGAGCGGTCTACCTCTAATATACTACTACCCCTTATCTCTCTCTCTCTCTCTCTCTCTCTCTCTCTCTCACACACACACACACACACACGCTCGTTTCTTCCTCGATGAAACCTTTGCAATCCAAAAAGAAAGAAAAAAAACAGATACCAACCTACCTCATTAAAACCTCGGGCTCAACCTCGAATAGGACCTCCTACCCCCGACACCTTCCTCCAACTCCACGCCCGACGCAGTCCCGCCGCCCATCAGAGGCGTCCCCCTATCACTCGCCCTCCCGGCCTCCTCAAAGTAAAAGTGATCCCCGTCCTCCTGGTACGACAGCCTGTACGGCACCCCCAGGTTCGCCTTGTGGTCCAGCCGCACCGACCTCACCGACCTCTGGTCCACCTCGGGCGTCTTGGCCCCTCCCCCCATCCCCGCCACCATTCCCCCAGGCCCAGACCCAAGCCCAGGCGTCATCGTTTGCCCGGGTCCAAAAGTAGTAGCCGCTGCGGGCCGCGACGTCGCCAGCGCGAACAAGCTCGTCGGCTCGAGAAAGTCCCGCACGATGCCGACCCTGCACAGGTAGGCGAGGCACAGCAGGTTCAGGAGGAAGCAGAAGGCCAGGACGGGGTAGAAGACGCCCTGCCAGGGCTCGCTGTGCCATGAGGCGTACTCCTGGGAGCGCACGCGGGCGCGGAAGCTGACCTCGGCCGGGGCGGGGAGGATGTCGCCGGCGACGTCGTAGCTCCAGTAGTGGACAAAGGGGGTGTTGACGGAGCCGGTCACGAGGGTGTTCGCGACCATGGCGGCCAGGGCCTCGGCGAGGGAGGGGAGGGAGGCGTTGAGGCTGGGCTGGGTCAGGGCGAGCTCGCTGAGGATGCGGGCGTTGGAGGCGTTGTCGCTCTCGACGCCGCCGTCGAGGTTGATGGACACGGCCCAGAGGGCGACCATGTTCTTCCAGTCGTTGTCCAGGGCGAGGGTGTAATCGTTGCTGCTGCTGCTGCTGCTGCCGCCGCTGCCGCTGTCCTGCTGCTGCTGCATGAAGTGGACGTAGGCGTCCGGGTTGGACTTGTAGTCTGCCGCATTGGAGGGGGTATAGTCGGCGTCCTGGGCGCAGTCGGCGCTCATGGCCATGCTGGCCAGGCCGCTGACGTTGAAGCGCGTGCTGCACTGGATGGCCTGCCACGACTGCAGCCCGCACAGGGTGTAGTCGGCTGTCCTGTTGCTCTTGCTGAGGATGTAGATGGCGTCCGTGGCGTTGGCGTAGTCGGTGCTGACCGAGTTGACGAGCGTGTTGAAGGCGATGGGGTACCGCTGGAAGACGGGCGGCCGCCGCTGGTACCGTGCGCCCCACCTGAAGACGTCGTCCACCACGGTCGCGTTGAGCCAGTTGCTGGCGTCGTCGGCGGGCGCGCTGCTGTTGAAGGCGGGCACGTCCAGCTCCCAGCCGCCCCACCCGACCACCTGGTCACCTGTCGTGGTCTTGTTGACCATGGCGTTGGGCCAGGTCGTGTAGACCAAGGGCGCCAGCTCTGTGTGGTTCATGTTGACGCAGAGGACGTTGACGGCCGGGGAGATGACGCTTGCGGAGATGTTGTAGGAGCCCACGCCGTCGAGGTCGGAAGGCTGTAGGATTCCGTTGAGGGTTCGGTTGGTGCCAGCTTTGTAAACTCCTTTTTTTTTTTTAACATGTGTTCATGCAGGGGTTAATTATATATATTCCCTTCTTGGGGGTTTTGAAGATGCCTTTTTTTTTTTCTTCTTCTTCTTTTCCCCTCTCTCTCTCTCCTTTCTTTCGGGTCTGCTTACCTGGGTGTGGCATCGCCAGCGAGACATTGTTGATAACCCGCTGATGACTCTGATAATTCTGCTCCACGTCCGAGTACTGCGTCTCGATCCACGTCCCGACCATGGTCACGTTGTCGTACAACACAGACTGCACCTGTGGCCTGTCCTTGATCTCCAGGCTCGAGTTGCGCGTGTCCCGCCACGTAGAGAAGAAGGTCAAGAAGTCGGAGAAGGAGTTGCCCGAGTACTGCACGGCCAGGCAGGAGGAGCCGGCGTTGACGTCGAAGGCGGTCGAGATGGGCGTGGCGCAGTCGTCCTGGACGTAGGTGGGGTTTGCGTAGGAGGCGAGGATAGTGCTCTTGAGGGTCTGCTCCTGCCAGCTGCTGAACTGCAGCTTGGGCCGGACCATGGTGTCGGAGGCGGTGGTGTAGAACATGGCCACCAGGGTGGCCAGGATGCAGGTGATGCCGAGCAGGGTGCGGCCCACGTAGCGGAGGGCGCGGAAGCTGGCCAGGACGGTCCCGGGCTGCATGATCCACGTCCGCATCGTCACCTCGGCCATGGTCATGCCCTGGTGCGTGGCGATGGCCCGCCTCGTCAGGACCTGGCCCACAAAGGCCACCGCCACCGTGACAAAGGACATCTCGATCGTCTTGGCGATGATGGCCGTGGCCACGTTGGCAGACGACAGCGAGACGGGCCCGTTGGTCGACACGATGCTGCCCCAGCGGGGCTCCACGATGGCCGTGACCAGCCACACCCCGCTCGCCAGCGTCGAGTAGATGGACATGCTGAGGAGCCACATGGACCGCCAGCTGGTGCGCTTGATGTGGACGTGCGTCGGTGGTGTCCGAAAGGGGAACTGAGCACGCTCGTTGAGGGTCGACTTGAAGGCGCCGTAGTCACCGTCCTGGCCAAGGCTACCATCTCCTTTTCCCCTTCCTCCTCCTCCTCGGGCAGTTGTGGGGAAGTTGTTGTGGATAGTGCCATGCTCATGATCATGTGGCCCGTCTCGGTGGTCCTCGTCGTGCATCTGAAGGGAGTCCACGCTCATGGCGTCGATGTCTCGCTCCCTATTGTTGTTGCTGCTGCTGCTGCTGTGCCCTGCTGCTTCTCCTCCTACCCTTCTGGCGTCTTGCTCGTCGTCCAGCGGCGTGTACACGCCCCTCAGCGCGCCCTTATCCCAGGCAGAGTGGATCGAGCTCCTAAAGTCATCATGACCACCACTGTGCTCACTGCTCGGGCTCAGATCGGGTGACCCATCTGGAGCAAGTAAAGCAGCCTGCATTAGCTGAGGTGATGACGCCTTGAATACTTGCTTTACACGAGAGCGAGCAGACAAACCTTCAAAGGGATCACGCGCTTCTTGTCCCGTGGTACCGTCTATGGGGGCGGCGTTCTCGATGAGGCCATGATGAGACGCCTTTCGAGCGATGGCGCCGGGTTCTACTGCGATCCCGAGGCCTGAGATGGTGCGCGCCGACTTTGGTGAGCTGAGATGGTGGTCGGCCGACGCCATCTCGAGTGGGGAAAGAAAAAAATGGCTTGGTGGTGGAGAAAAGTCCTTCTCAGATGGTGTTGTTCATGCCCATGCTAGAAACAAAAAAAGGTAAGTAAATGATCATCATCATGTTAGCCTAGGGTTTGGCAGGAAAGCGGAAGATAGAAAATAAATATTAAAAAAAAAATATCATTCGATCCCATGCTTTTCTGCAGCATGCATGGCCAATCTTAAAAAAGAAGCCTGTAACATCTCAACTCATGTGAGATGTGAGTGAAGGGCATTGACCAGGAGGACGTCCAAGCATGCCTCGCACGCATGTCAAGCTTTCCTATCCCGCAGCGGTCCAGGAAATGATCTGCTGTGCTGGCTTTTTTCTCTTTCTTCTCTGGTGAAAGATTGCGGCATGCTCACTTGAGAAGGGGTGTGGAACAACAAGAAGAGAGAGGGGGGGGAGGGGGGAGAAGATATATGCCGATTGCAGACCAAAGCTAGGAATTCGACGTACAAGCAGCAATTAAGAGGTTGAGTGGTACAGTAAGGGACTGAACTGTGTGAGTGGACGCACCCAACCGTGTCCAGTGCGACACCACTGCAGCTGTGCCGCCGGGAGTCGAGTCGGGACGGGCAAAAGGGGAGGGGAAGAGGGGAGGGGGGGCTCGTCTGGTTCGGGGGTGCAAAAGTACAAGCCCAAGCCCGTCTTCATCAAAAAAGTATAAAATAAAAATAAGAATAAAAGACGGGGAAGATAGCAAGCAGCGGCAGAATGAGGCTCAACAACTAAGGGGGGAAATTAAGAAAAAGAAAAACCTTTAAGCAGGTGACAGCGTGTGCACAAGGGTTTGTTGATCTGCAAGGAGTGGTTGAGGCAGAGAGAGAGAGAGACCCAGAAGAAACACACCCACATCCACATCACATCAGAATGTATGTATGTATTCTCAACTCTGCTCAGGGAGACGATGGATGCAAAGTAATGCCGGGATCTCCATCCAGAACCACCAGCCTTATCTTCTGGCCAGGGACGCGGCCATTCCTTGAAATCTCTCCAAGGGATCCGGGGCTCGGCTCATCTCTTTTCCTCTTTTTCCCCCTTCTTTTACCATAAAGAAAGAAAGAAAAGAGAAAAAAAAGACATGTTCTCTTGAGAAATAGAAAGAGAAAAAAAAAAGACATGGGCCCCTGTCTGCGGCGCGGTCATGCTGGCATCCTCCATCTACCAATTGCTGGCCAGCAGGTGGGCTTGAAGGAGTTGTCCTTGGGTTCAGCTCCCCACATTTATCTCATCACTCGGTATCCCAGCCTCGGAACAGAGATCCTCTCGATGTGCAGGCAGACAGAAAACACATTCTGGATCCTTTCTATTATTAAAATCTCGAGGTGGGGGAGAAGAGCCCTGACGTGGGGAATCAAATGAATGATATGCGTACATAAGTATTTCCAGACTGGCTTCAAGACTGACTGAGAGAGAGAGAGAGAGAGAATGAATGAAGAAAAGAAAAACAAAAAAAGCGAGCGGGGTTTGCCACCACATACGCTCAGCCCTTCGGAGGGAGAAAATGCCACAAAACACGGTGGTGTGCCCAGATATGAACCACGAGGAAATCGATCCGAGTCTGGCCAAGCGCGCCACTGCATACATTCTGCTGTCAGCAGCAGCATAGTCAGGCTGGATTTTTGGAAGAAAAACCGAACATCCAGAGCCGTCATCCAGACGCACCGCAGCTGAGCTCGAGGCGAGGGCCCGTAGCTGAGCTGGAGGGGGGAGAGAGAGAGAGAGATGACGAGCCCGCTGGACTCGATGCATCTGAGGCTTGCTCAGCCTGTGCCTCTAATCCTTTGCCCGAGAAAAACATGGTGGACCATTTAAAATAAATAAATAAATAAAAATAATAAGCGTCCTGGGGATGAGAAGAGGAAGAGCAACAAGTAACAAGGGCGAGGAAATGATGTCGAGGTGGGCAGCTCGCGGGAGAAAAATTACTGGGGTCACTGTAAGTACCGTCTCGGTCCGGCTTGTCTCGGCCATGGCAGTCAAACTTTGGGCTCTTTTTCTTGGTCCGCGCACATAAGTATATGAGATGTAGGTCGACATAAATCTGTTGAAGAGGAGACTGGCTGTGCTGTTGAGGGTCGAGGTCGTAATCAAGTATTTGTTTGAACAGACGCCCAATATCTTGGGGGAGAATACGCTGCGCAACCCCGCCTCTCTACCAACCCCTCATTTGTTCTCGGCTTCTTCATGTGTGAAGAGTGTTGGTCAAAGTGAACTGTCAGGTATGAAAGCCAAAAGCCATGCTGAGACGCATCTGCTCCAGACAAGTCACCACCCATCATCACCATCATCATCACCATCATCATCACCATCATCATCACCATCATCATCATCATCATCTCTCCAAAATGACAACCACCACCACCAAGGACCCAGACTGGCTCGATTTCCACCCAGCCCCGAACAAACCCACCTTCCCCTTACCCCCCGGCGCCGTCGACGCCCACTGCCACGTCTTCGGCCCAGCCCACCTCTTCCCCTACGCCCCCGAGCGCAAGTACACCCCCTGCGACGCCTCCGCAGCCCAGCTCGCCGCCCTGCGCGACCACCTCGGCTTCTCGCGCAACGTCATCGTCCAGGCCACGTGCCATGGGACCGACAACGCCGCCCTGGTGGATGCGCTGCGGCGGCTGGGCCGGGCGAGGGGCGTCGCGTCCGTCAGGCGGGATGTGACCGAGGAGGCGCTGGAGGACCTGCACCAGGCCGGGGTGCGTGGGGTGCGGTTCAACTTTGTGCGGCGGCTGGTGGGCGGTGGCAGCGGCAAGATGGACGAGGTGCGCGAGGTCGCGGGCAGGATCAGCAGGCTGGGCTGGCATGTCGTCGTGTACTTTGAGGCGGCGGACCTCCCTGCGCTCGAGGGCCTGCTGCGCTCGCTGCCGACGCCCGTCGTCGTGGACCACATGGGCACGCCCGACGTGGGCACTGCTCCCGCCTCGGCCGACGGGCCCGCGTTTGCGCGGTTCAGGCAGCTCGTGCGCGACGTGCCGGATATGTATGTCAAGGTGACGTGCCCGGAGCGGCTGAGCAGGTCGGGCCCGCCTGCGCTGGGCAAGGAGAGGACTGCCTATCGGGATGTGGTGCCCTTCGCGAGGGCGCTTGTGGACGAGTTTCCCGACCGTGTGCTGTGGGGCACGGACTGGCCGCACCCGAACCTGAAGACGCACATGCCGGATGATGGGCTGCTGGTTGACTTTATCCCGAGTATTGCGCAGGGAGAGGAGGTGCAGAGGAGGTTGCTGGTGGATAATCCGATGAGACTGTACTGGCCTGAAGAAGTCGGATGATGATGAGGACGACGACGACGATCCTCGTGGCATGAATGGGTTTACTAACATGTTGTGGAATTATTTTCAACAGTCAGTAAGCAAAGTTAAGTACACACGACAGAGTAGTAGTAAGAACAGGCTCAATATGTGATAGGGTCAGCAGGTCTTCTCTCTCTGGTATACACTAAACACAAAGTACCTTCATCAAGTTCCCCCGCTTTTGTCTTCTTCGTATCACCACACCAGGCGGCGGGTACGATGAAAAAAGAAAAGAAAAGTGTGCCCGCCAGCCACCCGTACTTCGAAATGTCCGCCACACTTTTTGAGCTTGTACTTGTATAGCCTATCACAGTTAGCAAACATACAAAAGACAGACGGTGCTCACCAGGAGAAAACAACACGGGGCCCTCAAGAGCAGGAATTCGCGAGAGGTACTTGAGCTGCCCTAGGGGACAAATGTAATGAAAAGAAAAAAGAAAGAAGAAGAAAAAAAAATAGGTAAAAAGTGTGCCCGCCAGCCACCCACCCACGGACTCGGACATGTCCTCCGCCACACTTTTTGAGGATATATGAAATTCTACCACAGTTAGCCGACATACAAAGGCAAAAAGGACACTTACACCGCGAGGTCTCGAGAGTAGAAACCGTGAGAGATAGTTAAGTTTCAGCGCAGGTATTATGAGTGGTAGTTTGAGCCAACCCAGGCAACGAGTATCATGATGAAGAAAAGAAGTAATATTAGTGTGCCCGCCATCCGCCCCGGACTCCGAAAAGTCCGCCACACTTTTTTTTTTTTTTTTCGGAATATAATGATTCCTAGCAAAGTCAGCCGATACACAAGAAAGCAAAGCAGACTCACAAGGACACGGAAGTATTATTTTTTTTTCTTTTTTCGAGAGCAGGACTCGCAAGAGGGCAGTTGAGTGCCCCCCCATCCACACATGCGCCGGCACACAAAAAAAAAAAAAACACGGGGCAGGCTGTCGAGGACATAGAGGTCCCGCGATGAGGCGGGGGGCTTCGACCCCTCGAGCCAGGTACCCAGCACACGACGACACCACCCGACGTACCCCAACTTCAGGTCACCAGTTCCGACTCCCTCCCTCCACTGTAAGAGAAGAGGGTAAAGGGGCCAAAGGGGGGGAGGGACAGAGAGGAACCGGACCTCCCTCCTGTGCAATGGGGTGGGTGGCCAGCGGCGGTCGCACAACCAGGGAGCCGCCAGATGATGCCGCCCGGGTTCGACGTGACCCCTTGGCCTAGAGTGGTGTTCTCGCGTAAACAGCCCGACCTCCAGAAGGAGAGTGTACTGCGCGTCGTGCCATGGTCCATGCGAGCATTATCTCCCTGGCGCTTTGGTCAAGAAAAGGGAGGGGGGGATGGGGGGAGACCGCGCCAGGGGTCCAGGGACAGATGCAGTAGAAGAAAGAGGAGGGTTTGGGGGGGGGGGGGAGGCGTCGTCACTTTATGGGTTCGAAAACAAACCCACCAGGACCAGACAGGGTGAGTGACCATTTGAGAGAGAGAAATGGGCACCTGGCGAGCCTAACATGTCCTGGTAGAACGACGGTGAAGTGACATTGATGACGAGGGGGGTTTCTTCAACAGGGACCACTCCTCCTGTGCTGCCACTCGAGGCTGTGAAGTGTTATGGAGAGGGCATGACAGCCCTCCCACTGAGGGTATATCTGTTTGAGTGTGCTTCGCAGTGTGTGAGGTACGGCGCATGTCTCTCGTTTCCAACAAGAACGACCAGTCGTGTTGTTGTTGTTGTTGATGATGCCTATTGTTGATGGGTTGACGTGTGTTGTTAGCGAGTGAGTGGGAGTTGGATGTTCGAGGGACGAGGGACGAGGGACGAGGGACGGAGGATGAATGGTAGAGATGGAAGAGGTTGTTGAAGGAGAAAAGGAAAAGGGGAAAGGAAACAGATGGGTTGATGGTTCTCAGAAGTGTGAAAGGTCAAGGGGGAAAAGTAGGCTGGGGTGGGGCATAGAAAGTACTGTGTGAGGTACAGAGATACATGTGGAAGCTTTCAGTTCACGCGTAAAGCTGGGTGAAGGAGACAACAATCGCGACGCGTCCAACTCGCGCCACCTTGACGCGAATGGAGGCAGCATAGGAAAGAAGGGGGGGGGGGGGGACAGGCCGCTGGTCCCAAGAGACTGGCAGACGCTGAAAGGTGGTTGGAATGAGGGCAGAGAGAGAGAGAGAGAGAGAGAGAAGTGGTTTCAAGAACTGGTGCTTCAGACACGTGTAGAATAGCTCAATGGCCAGATTGTGGATGGTTAATAGAAGGGAATTGGGTTGATGGAGGGCATAATTATTGAGTGAGAGGCTGGAACGCTTGCTCGAGTGTAGAAGAGGAGGAGGGCATACGCTGCAGCGTACCACGCGTCGCGGTCAGGATTCTCTGGATGGTGGCCGTTTTGCGAGGTCGAGATGACGATGATTATGATGATGATGATGATAATGATGAGGGAACAAGAGGGCAGATAAAGGAGGGATGGGGATACTTACCTTGATGTATTCCTCATTGTTGCTGGGTACGCGATGCTTCTTGATACTCGATGGTTATCGGTGGTTTTATGGTTGATGGTTTGATGATGGTTGTGGAAATGAGAAGTGTGTTGCAGGATGGAAAGAGAAAAGGAAAAAAGGAAGGAAAGAAAGAAAGAAACGAGATCAGTCAAATAGTTGGTTGACAACCAGGTGGGTGGCTGGCCACGAGGCTGCAGCTGGAGGCCCCCCCTCGAGATTTTTCATCCCAAGTTGCCCAGGTGGCAGGCAGCCGTCAACCACAACCAAGTCTCGTGACTTGATAAGGATAAAGTGCAGTTATATCATCATTCACAGGCCCCTTCCCACCTCCCCTGATCCAGTTGCCAACCAACACCCCTCCAGGTTGATGTGCGGCCTGTCTGAGGACTCTGCCCCGTCCGATATCTCTCTCCGAGGCGGCAAGGCTGAACTTGGAGACTAATATCCTGTGCCGAGAGAGGCATTCTCGGGCACACATTCTGATGGCTCTGCTGACCAACAGACAGACAGACAGCAATGCATTAAAGTCTTTTCAATGATAGAGAAATAAACAAAAAGTCGCTTACCAATGCTACCTATATACACAAAAGAAAATTAAAAAACCCCAGCCCAGTCCGTGTCCAAATGCTTAATCCCCATGGAAACCAATCCACCCTATCCCATCCATCCGTCCCAAGTCTCTCTGACCTCCATTAATAAGAAAATTTAAAAATCTAATAGCCACACATTCATGAGGAGGGCAACTCCACAGAGTCACCGCTCCTCGGGTATCGTAGGCGGCGTCCTGTCCCCACCACCACCACCACCACCATCACTCGCCATCTCCCGGTGCTCACACCGAGGACAATCACTCACGGTCGACCCTGATCCTTTTCTCCGCCTATCCCTCTTCTTCCCCAGGTTAAGCTTGCTCATCAGGCCCATCGCAATCCCCCCGCCGCCCCTCTCCGCCGCCGCCGTGCCCACCGACCCCGTCCTCTGTCGCCTCTGCCGCACGACCTCATCCGCGCTGAGGCTCGGGTCCCTCGTGCTCCGACCACTCTCTCCGCCCTCTAGCCCGCCGAGCCCGCCGCCCGCGCCCACAGGCCGCCCTCCGAACACCGGGTCGACCAGGACCCTCGCGTCGCGCACGACCGTCAGAAAGACTGGGTAGACAAGGGTGAAGAGGAGCAGCACGACCACCACGATGAAGGCAAGCTGCGTCCTGCCGGCGCTGACCACGGCGTACATGACAAACGGCCAGATGGCAGGCCCGCTAGCGCCCATGGTGAGCCAGGCGGCGGCGCGCTTAGTGCGGTCGCCCTGGCCCCGCAGGCCGATGGCGAAGATGAGCGGCCAGAGGGGGCCCTCGGCGAAGAAGAAGATGAGGGCAGGGATAGCGATGACATTTGGGCTGACGGCGGTGGAGGAGGAGGCGGCCGGCAGAGCCACACACACGAGGGCTGCGAGGGCGGAGACGGAGGAAAAGACGGCTAGCATGGTGCGCGGTGAGGGGACGAAGCGGGCCTTTGGGTGTCTGACGCCGTACCAGGCGATGTGGGCGGCGTTGAACCTCGAGACGGCGAAGACGGCGTGGGCGACGAGGACGTAGTCGCTGATGGAGAGGGCGAGGCCCAGCGGCCAGGCGGAGCGCTCCTGTTCGCCGCCGGGGAGAAAGGCGTCGACGAGGTTGCCAAAGAAGATGGACATGGACTCCTGGGCGGCGACGTAGGTCCACTGGGCGAGGACGGCGAGGAGGATGCAGACGGTGCGCAGCTGGAGGCCCCCTATGCTGCGCTTCTTGGCGTCCACGGGGAGACGCTGGGCGGCGCGGCCCAGATCGGCGTCGCGGACCTCGGGAAGGGGCATGTAGTAGAAGAAGAGGGCCAGGGCGACGCAGAAGAGGGTGATGGCCAGGTAGGTCCACTGCACGTCGAGGAGCTCTTCCGAGGTCGCCCGGGACCCGGTGCCGAGGTTGACGAAGAAGACCTTCTGCGCGAGCACACCGCTGACGACGGTGGCGACGCCCTGGAACCCCTGGGCGGTGAGGATGCGGACCTCGGCGTACATCGGAGGGCCGCAGAGGATGATAAAAGGGTTGGCTGCTGTCTCGAGGACGGCGAGGCCAAACCCGACGACAAAGTTGCTGATGAGAAACCCAGGGAACGAGGTGAGGACGGCAGATGGCCAGAACATGATGGTGCCGACGCCGTAGATGCAGAGGCCCAGCATGAACGTCGCCTTGAACCCGCCCACGGGATCACGGTTCCTATATCGCCGGCGGTGGTGGAAACGGGAGTGCTCGTCGTGCCGCAGGACCCACTCGCCAATCATGAGCGGGCCAAAGAAGTAGCCCCCGCCAAAGTAGATGCTCGTGAGGCCGACGGTCTCAGCGGTGCTCATGTCGGCAATGGAGGCGATGACATTGTTGAGCGTGTTGAGAAGGCCGTACGAGAACCCCCACAACAAGAACAAGGTGGAAACAATAATGCAGTACCGTAGCGAATCGGATGTCGACGTCTTGATCATGCTCTTGGGCCGTTTTATATTGACGAACCCGAAATAGACTGCGCTGTCGCGTCTCGTCCTATGAGACATCCACGCCGTCGTGGCTGTCGAGTTGAATCTGTCCCGCGTGCCGGCCGCTGTCGTCGTCGTCGTCGTCATCATGTCGGGAGTGGTGAGGAAGTCAAGCAGGTCCATCTCCTCCTGCTGGTGCTGGTGGTGGTGCTGCTGCTGCTGCTGGTGGTTCCCTTGGGAGAAAGAAGACGACTCCTCCAGCTGAGACGGAGGCTGTGCAGCAGCAGCAGGAGGAGGAGGAGGAACGATGGGAGGAACTGCAGCTACAGCTGCGGGGCTAAGAGGCGGACCGTCGCGAGACATGGCGGGCTCGGTGCCTTTCTGGGTCCCCTGGCTTGTCTCCTTGTCGCTCCCGGTGGCATACGTGGATAGATTGGAATTCTGGGTCCCGTCGGGGTCGAGGATGGCGGCTGGGAGGATCTTGATGATCAGAGGCTTGAGGGTCGGCACACAGGCGCAGATCATGCCGATGTTCACCTCGACGGCTGACCACATCAGGGAGAGCGAGGCGTTCCAGGGGAACTCGGGACTGTCGCCAAAGATGGCCGAGGGGTCGCTGGACGGGTCAGTCGACACGGTGGCGATTGCCTGCTGCAGGTAGTAGATCCTCACGACGTCGACGATGGTCACAAAGATGCCGAGCGAGAAGGTGATGACGAGAATGTACTTTTGCCGTTTGGGAAGCCTCATGCCGGTGAGAACGGGTATGGGCAGGGCGAGGATGGCGAGGTCGGTGACTATGTTGACGGGCGCGCTGCAGATGAACTCGGTGAGGAGGGGGATGCACCTGGGCTGGCCGGAGTAGGTTGTGCTGAAGGAGGCTGCGACTGGGTGGCACTGGAAGATATTCAGCATGGTGAGGACGACACCGGCGATGTTGACGATGATTGCCACGATCCAGGAGGCGATGCGGAGGACCTGCTGGGTATTTTTTGCGAGCCGCAAGTAAAAGATCAAGATGGATGTCTTGAGGGCCATGAGGGCAGGATTCTGTAATATACGTACAAATATACATATATATATATATATATATGTATATATATATTTTATGGTCAGCATCGAGTATCCATGCTATACGCAAAGACATGACTTTGGTGGGGAGTGGGCCACGAACGTAGAGCACAGAAAAGACATATTCCGTCTTCCTGAGCGGAAGAAGATCCGCCTCTGCGATGTCCTCATCATGTCTACCCAGACCAAAACTGGTGCCGACGTCGATGGTCGTGGTGAGGCCGGCCGCCAGAACCCAGGCGATAATGATAAAGTAGTCGTCCCAGCTGACCCTCTTGACGATCCATGTGCGACAAACCATCCTGGCCATAAAGAAGAGAGTCCCTACAACGAGCGTAGAGACAGTGACCGCAAAAACGGCGGGCCCGCGGTCCGGCGTAGACCCCGTCGACGAGACGGCCATTTTGGCCATGACGGGGGGGAGGAGGAGAAGGGGGAGGAGGAGGAGGAGGAGGAGGAGGAGACGGTGACCACACTGGGCCCTCGTCTAGGGAGGTAGGAATCGATAGCTACGAGAGTCAATTCGGAGGGTCGGATGAAGGTGCCATGATCTTGTGCTGAAGGACATGGAGGGTAGATATCGAGAAGCCCTGTCGACGGGGAGTGATCCTCCTGGCCCAGAAACAAGGCTTACGAAGCCTGAGAGTAGCTAAGGTTATCGACCGAGCAGAGGATCACACGGAGACGGGTTCCGGTATGAGAGCGTCGTTTAGTGTGTGTGCGCGCGCGTGTATGTTGTGTGTGTCTTGACTCGGACCAGCAATGCACACACAGGGGACTTTCAGCTCATCACGCGAGAGTGAAATTTCCTACCCGACGGTGCTCTCTCGCGCGCTCTCTCTCACACACAGACACACACACTCTCTCTCTTTTTCTCACTCACAGTCCTGGGTCTCGCACAGGCGTGAAGATCATTATGAAGCTGAAAGCTGAAAAGAAAGAAAAAACCTGCTTCGATTCAAAGAGACTGGTTGGTGGGAGGCCGCGGTGATCGAGATGAGTAGCCTAGGTTGTTGGGCGGACAATGAATGTGTCATGCAGACGACGTCGACTTTATCCGCAGCCGAGAGTGGTTGCTTGACGTTGACTCGCACGGGCGCTCGGATGCGGACAAGCTGAGACTCTGACAGTCGAAGGGGCGGGACGAGAGCCAGACCCGAGCCAGATGAGGCGACAAGAAGTGAGAGAAGGAAGAGGAGAAATAAGAAGAAGAAGAAGAAGAAGAAGAAGAAGAAGAAGAAGAAGAAGACGACGACGACCTGGGAGCGACAGCTGACGTGTGTCTTCAAGGCAGGAGATGTCTCGGCGAGGCGTCGTTGAACATAAGAATAGGGTGGTGGTAGCAGTTCGTTCGTCTCTGGCCTTTTCTTTCTTTCTTTTTTTTGCCCTCCCTTTTTTGCCTTTGAAAATTGCGGGGCCTTTTCGTCGGTAGGCTACTTTTGCCTCAAGCAATTGTCACACATGGGCTGACAGAGTAAAGTCGGTGTGATGACGGCCGCAGCTAATAGTTGAGAATCGTATAGGAAGCAAGAGGGGGGCGGTGAACAGTTGGAAGAGGGCGGGGGTGAGAGAGTGTGAGCGAGAGAGAGAGAGAGAGAAACGAGAGCAATGTAGGTGATACGAGGTAGTAATACTGAATAAGCAACAAGAAAACGTGCGTGACGGGCGCAGAGGGCTGTGCAGCCCGTTAGAGTTTTTGGGGGGGAGAAGGAGAAGGGGGGGGGGGGAGGCAGGCGGTTGGAAGGGGTTGACGATGGGCACAAGGAATAATAATAAAAATAAAATAAAAATAAAAAAAACCCATCCAACAGGTTCTAAGGACGACGACGACATGGGTTGGGTCGAGTGTACCTGCGGATGATCCCCATGTGACCCGTCGTTCAACTGTGTCGAGGAGAGCTGGGATCTGCCCTGTCGGTGGTCTGATGCTAAATAGACAAGATGCCTTGACGATACAAAAGCACTGGGCGCTGGGCAGATGTGGGCAAGTTATCCGATAGCCCGCCCTGGATCGTTGTTGATGGCACCGTCGATCAAAGGCTGCTGCTGAATGAAGATCCAAACTGCTACGTAGTATTCAAAGTACTTGCTTGGAGAAGATGGAAAAAATTTCTCACCCTCACCCTATTCTGTCTCGTTCCTTCTCTTTTCCCCTCCCTTCCCCACACCTCCTTCCCTCCCCTAAAATCACATCAGCCCGAGGAAGGTGCGTGTGGTCAGGATGACGAGGGACAGGCGCGTTGCGAACCTGCACTGGGCAAGCATGGCTCTCGCTCGGCCTTTACTAGCGACGACTCAAGGCAGTGGGCGAATTTTGTCTGGGGTTGGTTGAGGGCGAGTCCAGGCACAGAGGGATTAAGATTTCTGATAATGCGCCTCAGCCTTTCCCCTGCCACCTCCCCCCACCCTTCTCCCTTCTCGTCCCTTATTTTTTTTTTTTCCCTTTCTTGAAATCCTTCTTTCTGCTTGTACCAGCAAGGCGGGTTGGCAAGCTGACTAGACCGACCTTGTGCTAGTTGTAGAGTCAGCCAAGACGACGTGAGATTGGTTCCTTTACTGCGCCGCTTGTGCCGTTCTGCCGTCTGGCTCTCGTCGAGATACGTACATGTACAATATATATATGCCGCAGCAGACCCAGATCGACGGGATCGATCGATGGGGGTCAATGAATAGACACGGCCCATTGGCAGGAATGAGGTGCAGGATTGTCGAGTCTCCCTTCCCCCCCCCCCCGGCCCGCCCCCCGCCTCTAAGAGGTGGGATGATAGCGATGACCGTACCAAATGGCGCACATGTACAGTACATACAAAGTACCCCAATACTTTTTGCGGGTATCGCATGCGGACGGGTATTGCACGGCTAGGCGGATGAGGGGGCAAGAGGAAGAGGAGAGGGAGGGGGGGGGGGATGACTTGCCTTAGCTTCAATTTATTGGCTTGGGACTGGCTTGGGGCCTCAGACAAATCCAAGTCATGAGGCTCAGACTCAGGCTCAGACAAGCAGGTCCTGTGGCTATGGGTGGTTTCAGAAAAAGAGAAAAAAAGGTTTGCCTGGAGTACGTTTGACATCTGATCAGGTTTGAAAAGCCATTCCTACGACGCGTTCTGCTCTGTTGATCTCGACATCATGTTCGGATCTGGACATGGTTTTTTTGACTTTTTGATGGTTTGGTCGATCCTCATCTTGCAACCCTCGCAGTAATGACGTCTGACAAGAATTGGTACGTAGGTACTTTGGTACTTAGGAGACAATGCCAAGGGGAAGGGTTTTTAGTGGCAAACCCCGCATATGACCTTTTTTTTCCCCAGACATTGGGGGGAAAGAACCACCGACCTAGTCCTCCACCTCAGATTAGGTAAGCATGGCAGGTCCAGGGCCCACACCATTACTTGCATCGGCCGATCTGATCCGGCTCCGAGGATGGATTCGCAATCATTTCTTCTCTCTCTCTCTCTTCCTCCATCCTCTGTCGGCACAAGCCAGAAATAACCCTCAAGGACATTAGTTGGGTAATAGGACGAGCAACATTGCATCTGCCACGCGGCTTACACACACCATCCACCTAGCTGAGGGCGGACGGACCAGGAGGCGTGAGGAGACTCGAAGGCAGGCCAGGGTCAGTTCCCATGGACACCGTCTATGACAATGCCTCCTCTGTGATGAATGTTGATTTTGACGCCACAAATCCAACAGCGAGAGCCTGTGGCAGAAAACGATAGCCACCGTGAACGGCGGCGGCGGCCGTGCAGGTCAGACACTGTGGCGTGCACCTCGGTAATTGCACCCTGGTCAGGTTCTTGAACACACGCCACATAGGATTTCAATCAATCATTTCACCATGCCAATGGCGTTCAAGGGTCCAGATTGCGTGACTTGAGAACCTTGGGTTTGCCTGCAGGGCAGGGTGAGAGCCAACTGATTCACGCACGTGTGTGTGTGTGCACACAACATGCGTTGCCAAAGAGTCAAAGGAAACAAAAGAAACAGAAAGAAACAAAACATCTCCACCACCCAAGACCAGCCTGCTATCGAGCACGGCCAGGCAGTCATCTTGGACAGGCTCGGCCAGCTAATAAACTGATAATATGCGACAGAGTTCCTTCGGCGCGGCTGGGGTCTCTCGGGTTCCGCGGTCCTTTCTCCACCTCGACCCTCGGCCGCCGGGATAGGCCCACTATTACGGGCGGCAGACGGGGGGTCTGTCGGATGAAATTGGCATTATTTTCTGTGATGGACGAGGTAAATTGGTCGGATCCTGTCTGCTGCTATATCAGCGTAAGCATTGCATACCCCCTGGAACAGAGAGACAGTACGGTGGCCCAGCGTTCATTCATCAAGTGTCTATCATATGTCGAGACCTTGTCCTGAAAGGAGCCCGAGGAACGCGATCCCAAACTGTCCGTCTTACCGGTGGACCTCTGATGCATACGTGGACGTAAAATAGGCGGTCAGTTCGCGTTCTTGATCCTGGCATTTGGTCTCTGGAAGTACAAAAGAGAAGAACCAGCACCTTTGCCCGCCCCCTCCCCCCCCCGGGCGTCAAACCAAGACAAGTCACCAACCAGGAACCGTGAAGTTTTCTCACATGCGCAAAAGTGAAGTCAGTACAAGGCAGACCAAACACTGAGAGACGCTTTCGACTACTCTCTCTCTCCCCCCTTGCCATATGCTCTCTTGGAGAATACAACCATGTCTCGTATAAGGGAAAGTGATTCGTCTGGCAACGAGGCCGGGCCCAGGCCGCTTAAGGAACTAGGCTATCTGTTTGTATATCCATATCTAGCAAAAGACTATGATAGCGTGTGCTAATAGGTAGCAGCGATAAATTCCATTTGGCCATGAACAGGCTTGATCAGCTCCGCGGCACCGTCATCTCCTGTCGCTACAAGATCCCCCAAGCACTCCGGGGCCAAGAACGTCTTGACGAGCTCAAGGGCGCCACGGAATCCGCAGTCTGTGCCGTGGTCATGGACCACCCGACGCTGCAGGTTGGGATCGCAGACGCCGACGCCAGGAAGCCTTCCTGGGCCCAGCTTGCCAGCCTCGACCTGCGGCACCATATACGCTGGCATTTTCTGGACGCCGGGCCGGACGTCGACGAGGCGCTGCAGCAGCTCGCTGGGTCCCAGCTCGAAACGAGGTTCACTGACCTCCAGCACAGGCCTGGATGGTTCATCGACATCCTGCATCAAGATGATACCGAGTTCCTCGACATCGTGCTCACTTGGAACCACGTCCACCACGACGGGATGGGCGGGAAGATCTTCCACCAAGACTTGTTTCAAGCCCTCAACTCGCCAACGAAAACCCAGAACGTCAATCAGCACATCCAGAGGCACACGCTCGTGCTGCCCAAGCAGCCCCCGAATATGCCACCACCGCTCGAGGACGTATGCAAACTGCCGCTATCCCTCAAGACTCTTGTAAGAGGCGCCCTGGAGGTCCACGGCGCCGCGGCCTTCGACAGGAGCCCCAGCCTCGCGCACTGGATCCCGATCCGCCTCGCGCCCTTCAAGATGCAGCTCCGCCGCTTCGCGATCGAGGACGACGCCCTCGGCAGGATCGTGAGGGCATGCCGCCGGCACCAGACCACGGTCACCGGTCTGCTCCAGGCCCTGGCGCTCGTGTCCATCTCCTCGCAGCTGGACGAGCGGACCGCCGCGGCCTTCAGGAGCGGGACGGCCTTGAATCTCCGCCGGCATATGCCCACGGGCCCGAGTAGATACCCTGGTTTCCGGCCGCACCGCACGATGGCCTGTTATGTGTCGGCGATGACGCACGAGTTCGACGCCGCGCTCGTCAGAACCGTCCGCGCCAAGCTTGCACTGCCTGACGGCGCCTCCACCACCAAGGAGGGCGAGGGCCCGGCCCCGCTGCGCGAGGAGCTTCTCCGGGAGACGTGGTCCATAGCCTCCACCGTCCGCGGCGAGATCGCGACCAAGACGGAAAAACATGGCCTGAGAAAGGACAATCTCAGTCTCATGCGGTTCATCTGGGACTGGCGGCAGTTTTTCACGGACATGGCGAAGCGGCCAAGGCAGCTCTCGTGGATAGTCACCAACATCGGCGTGATCGATGGGAGACCCGAGGCTATCACATCATCGTCATCACCATCACCACCACCAACAACAACAACTCCTTCTGCAGCGAACGCCGGGCCGGAGGAGCCGTGGTCGATCAGCCAGGGGCTCTTTGCGGCTTGCCCTGAGACTACGAGCGGGGGTATCTTTATCGCTGTCATGACGGCGGCCGGCGGGCAGATGTGCGTCACTGGCAGCTGGCAGGATTGCATCTTTGATGTATCCCTGGGTGAGCGTGTGATGGCTGATATAGAGAGGTGGATGCACCAGATCGCGTCCGAGTTGTGATGGACTTAGCTAGAGTTATTCTTAGTGTTTGCGGTGGATAGTAATTCTGTGCAAGGATCATCAACCATTCTGTAAGGCTCTAATTACAGCATTTCTGTACCGCTCTAATCATTGTCACCAATAAGCATTTTGCTGGCAGTGAGAAGACTTGTAGCATTTCATAATCAATATGGAATGCATTCCAAATCTTCGTAACCCCCCTGCCTGGTGATTTTTATGCTTGCTGCTCAAGGACTATCAGGAGCCATTTTTAAATATAGTCGAATAAGATTTCATTGTGATACTTGAAGCCAGTTTCAAGAAATCTATTTACATCCCACACGTAGCCCTGGATTGTTACAATAAACAATAGTGTGATCTCGGCCGGGGAGAGCCAATATTGAGGCCGACTTGCTTCACTTCATTTACTATTCTAGCCTACTACAGCTGACCTACTGTAGGATCTAGCTGAATACCATATTACAGGAAAGATACAAGGTTTTTTATACAGCATGATCGACTTGTTTTGTAATTAAGTGGTGTTACTGGCGCACAAGAGCCTGGCGCAGGGCTCGTCTCTTATGATGATTGAAGTAACCCATAAATGGACAAGGCTGTGGATTAGAGAGAGAACACAAGATGAGTATATTATGACTATAGTAATCTAGTCTCGATGCGTATAATTAGTCCTTGTTATTTCTTTAAACTGGGTATCCGTCTACCTAAGGTGGCTTCTAACCTGCGTAGTCTAGCAGCCCGCATACCTCACCTCAGTCTGCTTCGCAAATAACCTTTTCCTGAGTGTTTTTATATTGTTATTTCCCCCCCCCCCCTTCTTTTATATATCTACCACGGCTTGACACAACTCTCTAGGATATGCTTTGCAAAGACAGTGGGACCAGCCAACTGAGAGAAAAAAAAAAGCCACCTCGTCAAGGTCGAACGATTTTTGAAGTTTTTCCATTGTCATCGGACTCCACAGTAACTTTAACGCAGAACTCACAGATCATAAAAGCCATGCCAGGACCAGGGCTGGTTACCAGTATACTATGTTAGTTACCATCTTAGTATATTGAGTAGCCCACAGCCTTGGTGCCAGGAATGGATATGGTGCAAACGTTCCCGAGTCAAGTCGCCCGCTCGGTGGTTCGATCTCGCTATCGGTTTCGCATTTGTTTATTTTTTTTTTTCCAGAGGTGCGATACATCGCGAGAAGAAATCCAAGACAGCCTGGCGCGAGCATGGCTCGACTGTGGAGTGAGTACTTGTAGCGGTTCTTAAGCTTGGTAAAGTATAATCCTGAATAGGGTTTCGGATTGCAGGAATGGCGAAGTAATAAGAGAGTTGCCTCGGTGGAGTTTCACAGAATCTGAAACGGTGCAACGGAATCTATTTATTTTTGAAAGTGTCATCTTGCCTACAAGCTTTGAAATGTGTATTGATTTAGAGTTATAGTATACATACGCGCCCGCTATTCAAAACACCTTATGCAGAGTATTGGTAGATCGAGTCAAGATGAAAGATGGCTGGATGCACTGACAATTGACAATCACGCGGATAAGTAAACGAAACATCCTTTTATATGACCTGGGGAGCTCTCTATTTTCGTATCCTTTGCAATTGGCAGTAAAGAAGGTCTGGACATCTTCTTACTGTACGTTTATTTCTTACGGACTTGGTACAAGTGTGCATAAAGATTCAGTTCAATGCACCTAAGATGCCTGGCCAAATCAGATCGTTTACGAAACGATACAGCATTGAGAATGACTAATATGATAAACTTACTAGGGCAGCCCCAAGTTCTATCATAGCATAAAGGACCCAGAGAGCTTACGTTCTGTGTCTGAGGCTTTGACAGCCAAAAAGATTGGCTTTATGGAACAGAATACAGCATGCTGCCAGCTGATTTAATGCAAACTCACCAAGAAGAACGCATGCACAAGATTCAAGGGCGGGTTTCGAAATAATGAGGCTCACCCCTTGAGGCCGTGCAAATCTTTTTTAGAGAGAAATAAATCAGTAGTTACGAATCATCACAATCAAGACGGAAGCAATTGTCTCTTCAGAGGTGATAGTGATCCCCTGAAACTTGTCAGCGCAATGAATCAATCTCGTTGAACTCTTGATGTTCTCCACAAGGTGATTTTCTGTGATCACACTTCTTAAAAGCCCGGAGCCAAGAACAAGAACAAACACCCCAACATATTCGGGCCAAGGTGACCGAGACAAGACCATTATGACCCCTCGGAATATTAACGGTACTTTAGCTCGGGAGGCATCTGTTCTCGCTATGACATCTGTACGTAGCTTGCGGGTCTACTATCATCATGCTATCAAGGGGAAGCATCTGCTATAGTACACGGCAGCTCAGCTCGTCCCCCTCCGCATTGACCCTTCTCGTCCTCTTCCAAGATCACACCACCTATAACTAAATCAGAGAGAAAGAGGCTTTGCCAGGAGCACTGAAGTGTATGTGCGCGCATGGAAAACCTGAACCTGCCTAGCCTCGGCTCCTGCTTGGCCGATCAAACCACCGAAACCTAGCCACTCAGACCGAGGACAACGCCTGTTGGAATGGTTTCTAGAATGCTGTCCGAGGATGGGCAAGGGACATGAGCCACTATCACACCTTCAAACTAGTCTCACCTGCCTCCCCCCCCGGCCCCCCCCAAAAAGCCATGACGCCGTTTTGACAACTCCCCCCCCCCCCCCCGGGCTCTGAACATGTCTAAGATGGGAGCCTCCACCACACAAAAGATCTCCAAGCGCACCAATTCGAGAAGCCCATTTTTTTGGGGCTCTCCTTGAAAGGAAGAAAATGGATAATACCCCAGCTTCCTGCACCGTCCTAGTGCTTGGCAGGACAACTTCGGTAGCGACGATCGAAGGGGGTGGGAGCGTCACATCGGGTCGGCATGGTTTTCCAGGTGCTTGCTTGCCCCCCCGCCCCCCGCCCAAGGGATGGGTGGGTGGGAGGGATTGACGACTCAGAATTTTTCTGGGGTGCAGGAGGAGCTAGACCGACTACGTTGGGGTGGGTGTTTTTTGGTTTGTCAAGTCCTCCCTTCACCACGTACTCATGTATAAGTTTACTTGGTGGTTAGTACCGCGGTACTTACGTAGAAGAACAGGTTCGAGGAACCCTCCTTTTCGTTCGATAACTCGTGTCAGCCTCAACCCACCCACACGCACACACACACACACACACACACTCTTTCGTTTCCCATGACAGCCTACCCCTCCCACAAGGGCCTGACGGCCCGTTGATTTGAGGGGCAGGCCACATGCGGAAGTCGTCACGCCGTGGTGCAGGGGGCTCGACCTCGGGGAACGAAAAAGAATTGCCTGGTTCTGAGTGGATGTCCCTTTTGGATTGTATGCTCGGCAGTTTTGTTGCACATGTTGCGTGCGTACACGTCGCAGTAGACAGAGAGAGAGACACAGTTTGGGAGAATATGGCTTGGCCATTGACTTTTTTTGGGGGGGGGTGGTGGGGGGGTGGTTTGTGGGTGGTTCTCTTTTTGGGACGTGTGCTTTGATCGGAATTGCGAGATGATGGAACTCGTCCGAGCAACCACAAAGCTGTCACGTTCCATCCACCCATCCAACTCACCCCCTTGCCTCCAGAATCCCCAGCCAATGAGGGGGATGGGAAGGATATACAGGTATGTAATACTGTATATTTTGCACAAACTTTGCGCACATGTAGGAAAACATGTTGAAGAGAAGAACATGATCCATATCTCGTTCATCGTATACGCATGTTTGTTCTGTCTTCCCTGAACCTGAATAGAGGGTGAACCGTCGTCGGCTTTTTTTCCCCAAGTAGAACATACAAAGGAACTTCACGCCTGCAGTTCCTTGAAGAGGGGGGGGGGGGCGGGGGGAAGAGGTAGTAAAAAAAAGAAGGGAAAAAGGGAAAAAGAAACTCCACAAGATGCCACCCAAAGAAAGAAAAAGAACGAGGAAAAACAAACAAGTTTCCTATAGCCCCCTGCCACCTGGTGTCTTTTGACCTCATTTAATACCAAAACACCAGCGTTGTGTGAAGAATGCTGAACGAGGATCAAACCCCATATATATGTTGCTCAGCGTGACCGAAACGAAGCCCATCACAGAGGTGTCTGCTTTGGAGAAGAAAGAAGGAAAAAAAAAAAAAAAGCATACCCATAAAATCATCTGCCTCCCCTTGCGTGTCATGTCTTTCTTTTTTTGTAAAACGATTCAAAGAAGAGGGAAAAACATAATTCCCAAATCCAATATGCGTGCACACACACACATACACGTAGTTCCATCGCATCCTCCTTTCACTGTGACGAGCCCGCAAAGAAGAAGTCAAACTCGTTGCCAGGACCCCTCGCGTTCTCGCTGTCTGCCAGCTGCTCCAGCAGAGTCAGGAACGGATCCTTCTCCTCGCCGGGCCCGGTGCCGGTGCTCCCGCCCGAGGCGCTCATCCCACCGGGACTGTGCGCCAACTGCGGTTGTTGCTGGGAACCAGAGGGACCTGGGGCAGAAACTGCTGCTGCTGCTGCTGCTGCTGCTGAGGCGGTATGATTCGGTGTGGGTCGGGGTGTGGTGCCGTCGTTGCCGCCGTTCCAGGCAGCGGGGCTTGAGAAGGCGTTAGTAGGTACTCCACCGAACATGGGGTCATAGGAACTCGTGCTCGTGTTGGCGCAGGCTGGGTTGTTATTGTTATTGGTGGTGTTGTTGTTGTTGCTGCCGGTGGCTGCTGGGGAGGAAGGACCACCACCACCGCGCGCGCCAGGGGTCGAGGTGGGCAGGACGGTGCCGTAGCTTGTGTAAGGGGGGCTGAAGGGATTGTGCACCTGTGCTGAAGGAGGAGGGGGGTGGTGGGAGGGGATGGTGAAGCCGGCGGCAGCAGCAGCAGCTATGGCAGCCTTGTTGGCGATATCGTCCGAGTCCTGCATACCGTTCATGTTTGTTTCCGGGAGGCCCTGGTGCGAGACAAGCGACGCCGGGCTGTGGAGCATCGCTGAGGATTGGTACTGTTGTTGTTGTTGTTGGTGTGTGGGGATCATAATAGTAGTAACAGTAGGAGTGGAGAAAGGAGGGTGGTTTCGTTGGTGGTGGTGGGATGGCGTCGGTAGCCCTGTTGGGATGACGGTGTTGACGTTGCTGGCTAGTGGTGCCAGTGCTTTTGAGCCTGCCCTCCTCCGCCCGCCCTGAAGCATACTCTTCCTCTTCAAGCTCGGCCGCTCGGGGCCTTGTTCAGCCGTCCTGGGTGAGTACAAATCGGATCCAGTGTAGGCGGCGGCATCAGTGGTGAAGTCCACAACCACGTCGGTCAGGGAGAGGTTAGCGGCGTCAAAGCTGAAGCTGGGGCCTCCAGGGCCGCCGATGTTGGCATATCTGTCGAAGAAGTCCTCGAGGTGGAGGACAGGTGGGTAGTGCATGTTTCCCAGGCTCTTGACCAGCTCCGAGTGGGCATTGAAGATGCCCTGGAGTGTCTCTCGCTGGTGCTGCACCGTGGCCCATGCAAACCGCAGCTCGCTGAGCTGCTGCATCTCCCTCGACAGGAACTCGGCAGAGGAGCAAAAGACGCTCATCTCCCCCAGGGGACCGTTCTTGCTGTAATGTGCGCCGTGGATATGAACTGTGCCCGCGGTACAGATGCAGTACCCTACAAAGGCGGGCCACTCGATGGTCCCCGTCTGCTTCCCGAGCTCCACCAGCTCCGCG
Source organism: Cryphonectria radicalis (assembly GCA_014849355.1). Lineage (NCBI taxonomy): Eukaryota > Fungi > Ascomycota > Sordariomycetes > Diaporthales > Cryphonectriaceae > Cryphonectria > Cryphonectria radicalis. The sequence continues at coordinate 108,191 of JACWQW010000084.1, read as the reverse complement.
ATGGCGTTGGCGTGCAGGAAGCACATGTTGGTAGCCTCGATCTGCCAGGACTGGTGCTGGCCGTTTCCTGCGAGCTCTGCGAGGTCGATGGGGAGGAAAGGTCGGTAGATGAGGCAGTGCACCAGGTGGTAGATGAGCTTGCTCAGGACGAGCACGGTCGAGTCGTTCTGCCCAAAGAGCGTGTCGAGGCTGGAGAAGACGTCGTCGGTGCCCGACGCCCAGATGTCCAGGTCCTGGCGGATTTTGGACAAATTCGAGAGCGTGTGCCAGGGGAAATGCGAGTCGCCCTTGACCCCTCCGGCGGCGAGATATCGGTTCGTGATGCCGAGGATCCTGCTGATCTCAATGAGCATCCCACTGCTGCCCTGTGACTTTCGCCCGACGCCCTGCATGTATTGGTCGGCGGTCCCGCACTGGAAGAACTCTCCCTCGATCGGTAGTGCTGCTGGGTTGGGAGACCAGCACGGCAGCCGCAGGAGGATGGTCTTGTCTGCGATGAGACAGGGCCTTTTGGATCCGCACGAGATGAATCGGTCGAGCAGATAGCACGTCCAGAAGAGTCTCCTTCGTGTCTCGCGCTCGATGGGCGTCACCGTGGCACGTGGGTCCATCTCTCGGTGCAGCTCCTGCGCCATGGTCATCCCGACAGCGGCGGCTACCGTTCCTCTCGTGTTAGCCAGGACAAGCAAAATCCTAAGAGTGGAAAAGAGAGACGAAAAGAAAAAAAAGAAGAAGGGCCTACTGAGAAGCATGTATGCCTTTTTTCCCTTTCCTGCCGCGGTAAAGGCAACGACCAGCAGCAGACAAGCTTGTAATGCATCAGTAGACGGCTCGTCGAGATCTATCTCAAGCCTCGCACGAGTGGCATGTTCTTCGCTCAGCCTCACCGCTGCTTGGTATCCATTTGGATGCGGCGTATACCTGTGTATGCTCACTGTTGTCAGCAGACCGATACACACGCGAACAATAAATAAAGAGAATAAAAAGGACGACCCGAGAGAACAAGGTTCTCTCTCACACACGCACCTTGCTGCCACGGCGTAGATGGCATGAACAAGGTAACCCGGCAGCTGGTTGACCTGAAGCCGTTGCCGGACAGACGACTCGTCGAGTATGTAGAATGGTTTGGCGTGGAACCTGGAGAAGTACGTATCCAGGAGAACATCGGGCTGCACACCGGCTGGTGAATGAGCACTGAGGTCTTGGTTAGTCATTTGTCCACCAAAACAATATCCTCCTCCTCCACGTCCTCAGCTCGGATGGGTAATTTGATCTGGCGCACCTGCTCGAACTAGGGGTATAAACAGCCGACTCGGGCACCTCTGTTGTGTGTGCCACCTCTATGATGGGTTGTATCGGCTGTGTTTTCACTTCGATCGACTCAACAGTAGCCGGCTTTTCTATCTCCTCGTCCTTTTCTTGCTGCTGCTGCTGGGAAGACACAGCTGGGCCGGCTGCTGGCGCTGAAGCGGTGATGGGAGCACTCTCCGAGGTTGGCGTTACAGGCTGATCCTTCTTCTCTTTCAGCTTGGCCTCGAGCCCGTCAACCCTCTTCAGCAGGGCTTCCAGGACATCTGTCTTGGGGCCCCTCTTCTTCGGCACAGCATCTGTGCGTAGGGCGATAAAAACGGCTGGTCAGTCTTACGTCCCGCCCCTTTCCCCTTCTTTCCCCCACGGCTCTTTGAATAGGCGGCACACATACCATAGATACAGGGACACTGAAAGACCTGGCAGGCCTCACACGATGGCCGTAACCGGTTGCACTTGATCTATAGTTATCGTTGACCGTGTCAGTCGTTTGTGAATGAAGAAAACAAAATGAATAAATCGGCAGAACATGGGAACCCGGTTGTTTCGGAGGGATAATTTTATTTTGATCCCAAAGGGGCTCTCTCTCTCTCTCTCTCTGTGTGTGTGTGTGTGTGTGTGTGTGTGTGTATGTTTCTCTCTTTTTGCGCACCTTTCGCTTGCGACATGATTTGCAGTTCATAGACTCCCGTGGCTCATTGCTCATGCGGCGGGCGGGCAACCTCTCGATGCCCACCTGTGGTCGAGACATTGGCAGAGGATGTATGCCTGGGGGAGGTGGCACCATGCCGGTGGCTTCGAACGGGACCGTCATGCCCAATGTGAGGAATGGCATCCGCCCAAGATTGGCAGCCGTCGTCGACAGTTGAGAGAGTTCAGAGACTGGGGATGGGTGGGGTCACAAAAATTTGGAGGGAACGCTCTCTCTCTCTCTCTCTTTCTCTTTCTGTCTCTATCCCAAGGTCGATTTTGGTTTTGGTTTACTATCGGTCGTCCACGCGAGGCAGCAGCATCCTATTACCAGCCGCTGACTGCAAAGAGTTGTGTGGGCAAAGGCAAAGAGACGGGGCGGGATGTTTTTAAACAAGATGGGAGGGCCCGAGGGAAACTTCGCGTAAGCACTCCCCAGGAAGCGAGCCCACGTTGGCCCACGAGGAAATGGGGTCGTATGGGGATGGCAAGGCAGAGAGAGAACTTTTGAAATTTTTGGAGGAGCACACCAACAAGAAGCAAGGCGAAAACCAGTGGTGGAGGAGGCGGCGGCACGGTACCTAGATATTAAGAAGACAAGCGTGAAGCAGATGATTTCCGAGCCGAGCAGGAAGTGTGGAGTAGAAGCAGATGAGAAGGAAGCTAGCCGATCCTGGCACGCAGCCTGGTAGACAGGAGCAGGGTGCATCCGCGTGGTGGACCCCTGGGGGGGGGTGTGGTGCTGGTGGAGGGGGAGCAGGAGGAGGAAGAGGAGAAGTAGGAGGAGGGAGGAGGAGGGAGGAGGAGGAGGAGGACTGGTCAAGTCAAGGGACAGTGATAGACTGAGGACCGGGGGAGATGTCTATCCTGGGATGTGATATATCGGAGAACTACAGACCGGGAAGCCACCCCAACTTCTTCAACAAGGGTGGCGGTAAGAGGACAAGAGGAGGGGAGAGGGGGAGAGAGAGAGAGTGAGAGAGACACACACACACACAAAGACAGAGAGACGAGGGTACCTCAGGGGACAAGACCTCGAGGTCCATCAAAACCAGATTTTGCTGGCATCCCGATTCCCTGCTGGACAGCTAGACGTGCAAGGATTGAGAGGGAGGGTTGTGTCTATTAAAATTTGGCAGCACGATGGGAACACAGGCGTGGTATCAGACACAAGAGCATGTGCAGAAGCCGGTGACACCAGCGTGGTGTGGAAGAAGTAAGTACTTTGTAGATGCAACCAGAGGTGGATGGAGGGAGGGCCTGGCGGAGAGGGTCGGCCGCGCTTACAACTCGTAAGGAGGGAGGGGAGGGGAAGAAGGGGAGGGGGGAGGGGACGAGAGAGCGCTACTCCTCTTTGGAATGTCTGCACCGAGGGCCTACGGTGTGAACTTGGGGCCAACTCAGAGCCTGAGGAGTACACGCGCACATGTAGGATCTGAAAAGAAAAAAACCTCCCCCAAAAAAACCGCGGTACATCCGGGACACCTCGCTGTTTCTTTTTCCTTTTCCTTTTCCCTCTGTCTTCAATCTTGAGAGGCGAAAGGACGACAATCTGGCCCGGAACTCGCAACAGACCAACCGTGGGGCCTGGAAGTATCCGGTCGGCGAAGGGGAGAGAGAGAAGGGGGGGGGGGGGCAAAAGGATATCCTTCCACAATCAAGCCCAAATGCAACCTTGCAACCGCCGCGAAGACAGGTCATGGGAACTGAATCCACCTCAAGGAACTACCCGACTCGCCATTGTTACCCAAGTTGCCCACCCTGTAGCCTCCGCAATTGCAGTGCACAAGCCACCTCCTCTTGATCGGCTCCCCGGTGGCTGGCCCTTGAACAGCTACAAAAGCAGGTCATGGTTGGTAGTAGCGATGGCGAGACCCATCTCCAGATAGTTGTAGTGCGGAAGTAAGGTCTGTCTTTGGGAGGGCAACTCTCACTGCTGGCGGATCTTGATGGTCCCAGAAAGAGAGAGAGAGAGAGAGAGAGTCTCGAGGATCTCGGGCGAGTCTGCGCAATACTACCCCCCCTACCCAAAAAAGCAACGAGCAACTTCCAAGGTAGAAAGAAAAAGGGTCTGGTTGATACACACCACGTGGCCATGTCGGAAGAGAGAGGCAGAGAGGGGGGAAGACTTGAGAATAGGGGCCAGAGCCTAACCTGGAGGAACGATACGAGAGCACTGATGAGTGGTGCTAACTCACCAGACCGCTCTGAAGAGGCGGGTACTTTTGTGGCATGGTAGGCGGGCGGGGGTGTGTTTATTTCTTCTCTGATGAATAATGACGGTCAAGGGGAATCCAGTCAAAGCTTTTTTTTTTCTTTCTTTTTTTTTCTTTCTTTCTTCCCTCCTCCCTCCCCTTCCTTCTCTTGTTTCTTCTTCTCGTAGTTGCTGGTGGTCCCATAGTGGGGGAACAGGAGAGGACCCGGATGTGGGCCATGGCTCCCGAGGTTAACCTGGGGTCGAGTTCCAGGTTGGATCCATCCCCTTGTGCCTGTGACCCTTGACCATGGGGCTTTCGGTGCCGGCGTGGTTGTAACTGGTACATGGCACTTGTGGTACATAAGTAGTCTCTGGTACCTCGAAAGAAGGATGATCCGGCTGACAAGGGTGGTTCTTTCTTCTGATGGCCCCACGCTTGCGCATGCCAGCGCATGAAGCATCGCATCTCGTGCATCTTGGGGAGCCGCTGTCACGGCGCCTGGGTGACGGACAACTGCGTCGAAGCGAAGCGGGCACACTTCTCAGCTCTGCCAAGTTGCCTTAGGGGTACACCGTTGTGTTGCTACCCATTACTAGAATCGACGTTGTTTTCCTCTTTTCTTACTTTTTTCTTTTTCTTCTTGTTCCCACCCCCCTCGCCCCCTTGTGCAGTGGCAAAGGGCTCGCTTCGCCCTCGATCTGTCCCGTTCTTGAAAGTCCAGAACAAAAAGACCCGCCTCACCAATGTGTGATGGCTGCGGAAAAGGTGCAGCGGTAATCTCCCAAGGCGTTTCGCTTATCATGCAGCCTTGCCAGCCCCCCCCCCCCCCAGCGCCGGGCCGTAAGGGGGTAACAGACGAAACCCTCGACAGGTTGAGATTGGTACCATAGTATGGTAGCAGCCATGTAGGTACTCATCATACCAGAAGGCTGCATCCTGTATGCAGTCGTAATAGGTAGCATTGGGTGGCTTTCTTTGGGCCATAAGCGAGGCAGGCGCATGGGCTTGCATGGGCTTGTCAGGACGCATCTAATGGACACGCGATTTGTCGTGGTGGCAAGCCATGCCATCATGCCTTCTCCCCCCCCCCCCTTTCCCTACCTCACCAGACATGGTTCTGTTTGGTGTATGACGGTTTCTGTGTCGTAGAATTTTGTTCTGCTGGACATATCTCGATGTGCGACAGGCCTTACGTGGGAGAGAGGAAAAAAAGCCGAATATCGACTTTGGACCCCAAGCCACCCTTTCGGGTCCCATGTTTCAAGACCGCAGTCAATACAACAGTTATGGGTTGCACAGGCCATTGGACATTGTAGTGGTGGATGGACCACTCGCCATGTCTGTCTCTTCCTCTGCCTCCGGATCGAGTACATTGCCAACGAGATTGAATGCTCCGGAAAATGCCCGCTCCCACGTTCTGCCGGCAGTTGAGTTGGCAGTCAAGGCTGTTTGGGGGGAAGGGGGGAGGGTTGTTGCTCGCTTCATCCCCCACCCCTGCAGTAAGCAGTCTTGAAGGTGAGACCTGTTGACATTCCGTCATCTTTTCCACCTTGCTTCTGTCCCTTTTTTTTTTTCGTTCTTCCCCTTTCCCTTCCCTCTTTCTTTCTTCTTTTCCTCGTTCATCTCCGGCAAAAGTATGAGGTACTGCAGAAGTAAAGTTGTACTTTGACGCCGTTCTCAAGCCATCATCGTGTCTGCTGTAGTCTGCAGCTGTCGGCACAAGTAGACAGGGCTGACAACCTCATCTTTGTGTCAGCAGCACAAGAGTGCATCCGTTGCATGATAGGGAAATGAACAGGAGACCCGCCGATCCACTCTGAGGCAGATCATCTCTCCTCCAAGCCCAGCTGTCGCGTCTAGCCAAGTCAGCCCCCCCCCCCCCCCGTCACCCATAAGGAAGCGGAACCGCCATGGTACTAGGGAGGGAACGAAGACGGGCGGGGAAGGGAAGGAGAAGAAGAATGATTTGTCTCCGCAGCGATCACGGCCGGAATAAGCTTGTTTTAGCATATCGGAACGGCCTGAAGAAGAAGAACCAAAAACATGCTGCCAAGATTCGTGCGAGTTGCCAGCCCAAAAATAAAAATAAAAAAATAAAAAAAATAAAAGGGTGGCAGTCCAGCCCGTCTTGCAGAAGCAGGCACGCAGATAGCCGATGAGGCGTCCCGCGTCCCTCCCCGCAGTCTCAGGATCCAGACCATGTGCATGCCGCGCAGCTACGCGACTGCGACAGCATTGGTGTAACGCGGAGGAGCGCCCGCCACTGGTCCTGCTCATGTGGGCCTGCATATCAAAAGCAGGTGCGCCGCCTGCGTGGCAGCAAATCCGTGCCTCTGTTTGTCAGGTCCACGCCCGGTCGCGCCCGTAACCAAAAATCTCGGCTGGGTCCGCTGTGAACTCTGTTGAATGGAACACCCCCCCCCCAGCGGGCGGGACCCATGCCAGCGCCCACCTCCACCCACCTCCACCCACCTCCACCCACCACCATTCCAACCCCCCCCCCTCTTCCCTCTCTCCCTCTCTCCCTCTCCCCCTCTCCCTCTCTCGCTCCCCCTCGCCCCATCTGCATTGTAGCATTGATTGATCTGACCTTTTTGCAATCTCGCAAGGAGACTTGGCCTGGGCAAAGCGCTGTGGGGTTATGGCACGGCAGAAGGGCATGTATGCATCATCGTTGTGGTGGTAGTATTCCGTGGTTGAGAAACCCTTGAATCGGACCTGATTGAGGACTCGAATGTCGAGAGACAGGAACAAGATCGCGATTGGGTCCGACAGCCTAGACGATCTTCGCCTCGCCTCCGGCCCGCTGGGTGGCCCTGACTAGGAAGAACCAGTCGTGATCCCCCGACGCACGTGTCTCGCGTGGATGCAAAGGCTGAGACACGACTGACTCTCTTGACGCCTCAACAGCCACTCGAGGCATTGCCGTGCCTGCTTCTTGTCTTTTTGCTTTCTTTTGCCTGGCAATGTCTGCTGCACGTTGTATGGTGATGCAATCGAGAGGGTAACAGCCCGTCCTGCGCCATCCCCAAAGGCTCCTTATTCACGTTCTGAAACCAAAAGTAACGCCAAGTTCCGTCCTGGCTTGAAAGGGGGGGTGGTGGCAATGCTGGTTTTTCCTAGTTGCTTTCTCGTGGTTTTTTTCTCCTTTTTTCTCCTTCTCTTTTTTTCCGTTGGGCCCTTCTCGTGGATCCAATGCAACCGCTCGCGTTACATGGACTGCGGGTTGCTTTTGGTCTTTCTTTTTCGGTAACATGACGCCAAACCGTCTGGTATTGAGCACGACACCATGTTTTTTGTTTTCTTTTTGGGCTGTGGATGCGAGGGTCTGTGTGCTTGCACCGTGATGATCAATCCATTTCGTGAAGGATACCGTTCTTGGACATTTTCTCGCATGCGTGGTCCAGAGTTGAAAACCCTTGTGCCCATCAAACCATAGAGGCGGAGCCGCGAGAGCCCCTAACGGAGGCGCACCTTCTGTTCGATGACAGCATGTACTTCGGTACCAAGAAGGCGCGACTGTCTTGTGTGAAGGGTTAGGGTTCTACAGGCCACGATCAGGGCAAGGAAGGTTGACGTGATGGGTGGTGCATCTGTCCTTCCTTCTTTCAAAGCTTGTTCCTTCCGCTACTACCTTAGTAGTGTATGTACATAGTATGTACACCCACACCCTCCCCCCCCTCCCCTTCTCTTTACCTGCGAACCCTGGTGATGGATCATGGATCATCCACCATCATCATCATCTTCTTCTCTACCCTCTCTGCCTCCTTCGGCTGTTCCGCCCACGCAAGATACAAGAAGAAGAAAAACAAAAGAGGAAGATCAAGAACAAAGAGTGAGGAAATCTATTCGACACTCCATCCCATCCCAACAAGGGATCTCGTCCGATGTCCTGCGGGAGCCAGCATCCCGTACCACTTCAAATCAGAAATGTCACCTTGGTTGGCAGGCCTACCCTCGACCTTAACAAGCCTATTATAGGTGCATATTTGATTTTCGTGCCTCGAGATACATCACTGGCGCCCACCCACGCCCGTTCAAGAAAAAGAAGAGAGAGGGCGAGGACAAAGAGAAGAGGAGAGAAAATAAATCTTGCAACCGCCAGACGCGTCAACGTCAGGCCTTGGTCAATTAAGGGGAGCGGGATGCCTTGGTCTCCGAGGACTTACTCGCGACAGTGTCACCACACCTAACCAACCCCTCCCCCCCGGTTGAGTCGATCAGGTCCAGTCACCAAGCTGTCAACCTTGTGACGACGTCAGTGTCTCATCTACCTCGAGCAAGCCACACCCAAGAAAAAAGAAGAAGAAGAAGAAGAAGAAAAGCATCTCCCCCTTCTGGCCGACTTTCCCGACCTCAGCTCCGGCAACCTGCAGCCCCCTCGTTACGCAGCGTACCATGGCAGATATCAGAAGCATCCCCCCCTTCCCCCCCCAACCAAGCAATACGAGCCAGCCGCCTCTGCCCTGCTGAGTAGTTGTTTGGTCAGCAGCAGTGTGTCCTCCCTGCCGCCTGCTCATGTGGAGATGGTCATCACCAGAAGCAACATGACGCAGTGGCCAGGTCTCACGAACCAAAAAAAAAAATGTCACAAGTCATGGTCAAGTGGTTGTCACCGCCGGATTGCAATCAAATAAACATCCCCCCCCCCCACCCCTGCGTCCTGGACCAGTCTCCGAGATGATCGACTACGGGGGCCCTCGGGAGGGGGGCAATGGAGGGGTGTAGTGGCGGAACCCTCGCTTATCCGTATCTCTATCGTCATGGGAGGAGTCGCTGATGCGTTCTGGAAGCAGTGGAGTCTCTCGCCCCCAAGGAACCCCGGGTAGGGGGGGGGGGGGGGGAAGAGACACCTTACTTCTCCTGCTATGGTACTAATATGGTGTTATGTTCCTTACCAGACGCCAGATAAGTAACAGAAGATCTCGCGTAGGCTCAAGTCTCAGGCAGCTCTGCCGTTGGGAACCAAACCCAAGGGAAAAGTCAGCGAGTCCGCCTCCAGTCTGGCTCTTTCGACACGGGATCTGCATGTGTACGCATCCTCTGAGGAGGACGCTTGCCGCGCTTCTGGCTTCCTTTGGGCCGTCAGTGATGTCGAGGTGAAAATAAGGAACGAGCCGAGTGGGAGGGGCCGTACCACATTTCCCTCCATAGTGGTACCCGGTATGTTCCACTGCACCCAGTGATCTTCTCGCCCCCTATTCTAATTGCTTCAGGTTGCCGTCACTGGACACGTTGCGATGTGCAACCGACCAAAAGGTAATCTCATTGTTATGGGGCCTGGCCCTTTGTCGGTCCTTCAGAGCACGAAATCCCTCATACGCCAACCACATCATAGGGCCGCCTCTCGCTATCGGCCTGCTGCGTCGGTCCTCACTCTTCTCCGTATCTCCCTCCTCCTCCTCCTCCTCCTCCATGTCCCCTTCTTCTTTCCCGCTCCCGCCAGCAACCACTTTAGTCGTTGACCTAGCGACGTGGATCTCATTGCCGACGTTTAGCCATCCTGAGCCGAGGAGTGGATGTTTCCATGAGAGCTCTCCAAGGTTCTGGTTGCATTTTCACAACCTCTGGATTTTAGGTGAAAATTGTCTATCTCAAGAGACAGGAAGGTTGATGTAACCTTCCGCAATGGCAGCAGCCATTGCTACAATGATGCCCAAACTACCGGCAGCAGCGTGGGTATCTCGGCTCTCGTCTTCCCTGACTGGGCAGTGGGGGTTCACTGCAACAGGGACCGCGGACGCCTTCCGTGCTGTGCGCGGCCTATGCAACCACTCTCTCTTCAAGCTGCCGAATCAAAGCGTGCCCACAAAGAGGGCCAGTGCTTGAGGACGCTATCAGTTGCAACACATCAACAGACGGTCAGTCTCGTGGACTCGGTCGAAAGCACGACTTACGACACGCGCATGAAGGCGATCGGGTCAGCAATCAGAGAAGTGACTGATGTCAAAACGAAAACCCGAACACGAATCTGACAGCACACCACCCCCGCATGCTTTTATGAATAGTATCATCAGTCACCTCGCCTAAGCTACCTCGATCCCGGCCCGAATCGTCCAGAGATCAACACATTGGCGGCCATTTCGAGACCACCCAACAGGGAAAGGTGTGACTTGAGAAAAACCTGTGAGAAGAGCACGGAATACTTGCCCCGCAGAACGCCGTGGCGTAACTCAGGCACTAGCATCAAAGGATGTCTCGATTCAGGCAGGGTGTGACACCCTATCAACAACCAACCCAACCACCCCCTTGGGGCCGCCTTGGTCCTGCATGCAGGTTTGATGCCATGCACACCTCCTCACATGCGCGCGTAGGCACGCAGAAAGTGACAGGCTCGCCTCCTCTCAACCTGGACCGCCCTGGTGGCTTGCTGACGATATCTTAAGAGACATCCATATATATAGAGAGAGAGAGAGAGAGGAGATCACCTTGACCCCTACACTGCGCATGCTAAGCGATACTTAGGCGAGTGGCTCTTGGAGCCACCCCAATGCAGGCTCTTCTGGCCGGTCATATGATCAATCGTTGTCGCTTCTTATTAATTGCGGTCAAGATTGTCAGGGCAAGACATTTTTTTATTATTTTTTTTTTAAACGCCTGTACTGTCCCCCACAACCTGCATAGTACACGTCAGTACTGCGGATCCAAACTGCTCTGGTCCTCCCTTCCTATATGCAAGGAACCATCCTCTGCAGTCGTCACCAAATTGCAGGGCCAAAGCCCTGATACTGCAAGTACACAAGTGAGAAGTCACAGGACGACCCCCTTGTTCCCAGGCCAGAAGGGTCCGGAGAAGAACCGAAGGCACACTGAGCCCTTTTCCGACATTCCGCACTTTCAGGGTTCATACAAGAAGACCTATCACATCCTCAGGCCCACGCAAGCCCGCTGCCCCAGGCAACAGCTTCTTTGGGCAGCTCCATCAGAGGGGACCAGATGCGACTGCAGTATCAGACTGCCATCCTGCAGGTCATTTTTTTATTATTTTTTTTTTTATCTATATGGCTTAGACTCAGCGATCTTGTGTAGGGTTGTTAAAAGCTGGAACGCTGTTGATCACTGCGATCTTGGCGAAAAGCATGTCTCTTACCCCCCCTCCTTTCCCTCTTCCTCCCCTCTCTTCCTCTTCTTTCCAGTTGCTGGGCGGTCATCACGGAGATTGCCATGCTCACCCTCCCTCTCGGCTCATGGGAATGCACCCCAACGACCTAGCCAAGATGCGGCATTGTCGCCCCTCTGTGGGGTGCATGCATAGTTAGGTGGATCAGGGGGCGATGCGCACCAATACAACGATGATCCGTTGATCGGCACATAGAGAGAGAGAGAGAGAGAGGAGGGAGAGAGAGAGGCCGTCGTCCCTATCGGAGCCTCATCGGTGTTTTGTCTTTTCTTCCAGACCCCCTCCGAAGATCTGCGTTGACAAACTTTAAGCCTATCTACTGGTGTAGTAGGCATGTGTGCTCTTGGGGGGAGGGGGAGCCCTGCACACACACCAAGACAATTCGGACTGCACGTCAGCTCCTCCTCCCCTCGGACGACAACCCACCTTCATCTTTGTTCGTGGCGACCATGAAAAGATGGGGTTTTTATGCCCAACGGCACCCGCGGGACCACCACACAAAGTTTGCAGCTCTTCTCTTCCCGTACCCCGATGGGAGGAGGGAAAGGGGAGGGTCCGTGAGAAGGACAGAGTTTCACATCACAGGACCAATACCGTCCGAGCCCTAGCGAGGGACGGCGTTCCAAACCTGCCAGCCTCGTTTGTTTGAAGGCAGATCCAACCTATCCAACCCCCCCCCCCCCCGCGGGTCATGCATCATTGAAAGGCGCAACCCCCCATCTTGTGTCGGTTTGCACTCTCCAGACGAGAATCATTTTCCAAACGTCAAGAGTATTTTCGTATTTCTCTTTTGTCTATCTGCTACGTTTGGGGGGGGGGGAGGTGGAGGTTTGCGAGTGCAACCCTTTGCGTGTCAAAAAGGGTATTGGGTGGCCAGGGGGGGGCCTTGGGGTGTTTCTTTTATTACAGGTGGCACACAGATCGTCCCAACATCGTCTCATGTTCTCATCAATGCAAGGCGAAACGATGAGTGCCAGGGCCCACCGTCATCCACCCACCTCGTCAGCCTTGCTGCCCTGCAGATTTCCCCCTTTTTTTCCTCTTTTCTTTTCTTCGGGGTGTGTGTGTGTGTGTGTGCGTGTGTGTTCTCATCTGGCAGCCAAAGTGTGTTTTGCATGGTTCATTTCTGTGTGTGTCTTGATCATTACTATTTTTGCGGGGAATCCTTGAGGATGGCCGAGATGGTGGTGATGAACAATTGAGTTGGTGTGTGTGTGTGTGTGGATGCCCGAACAGAAAAGAATTTCGCAAGCCCTCTTTCTCTCCCCCTTTTTCTTCTTCCTTTTTTTTTTTCTTCTTTTTTTTTTTCAAATGAGGTCTCTGCGGTGTACCTCCGGACGCATCGGTCTGCCCTTGACCATACCGCAGGATTCGCAATACTGCGGCCCCGTCTGCGACCAAACAACATGATGTCGTCCTAATTCATCCTATCCTCCCAACTGTACTGGTGATACCTGTATTTGGCTGTATAAGTATGGCAGGCAGGATTATGCTTCTGCTCCGAGAGGGGAGGAGACAGAGAGAGAGAGGTGTCCATCTTCAGTGAGGTCGTTCTCAGCTTCACAACCAATTCGACCGTTGTCTGTTTCCTATTCTAATCCAACTCGCCATATCTTCAAACTAGCGCCTCGGGTCCAACTCAAGTGTGTGAGAGAGAGAGAGAGTCCCGCCAGCTGGTCACCTTTTTTGGGTTGTCTCGGGAAATTGCAACGTGTAGTCTCTCGCGTGTATGCTGTGCTACGTGAGCCGCAGGCCGTTTGTCTATGTCCGCCACGACCGTGCCTAGTCCTTGGGGGGCTTGGCTTGGCTTTACCTTGTCAAGCATGTATCATGGATAAGACAAATAAATATCCTGTTGGCGAGGACTCTATTCTTGGAAACAGGTAGTGTTCTTTTTTTGGCTGCAGTATGACGACGTACAGAGCGGCGGACATGGCGTTGTATCTCGGGTTCAGCCCTGAGTGACCTGCTGCATGTCATCGAGGCCCCCTTTCGCTTCGCTTCTGCAGGATACATATGTGTATATAGAGGAACCCGTTGCGTGCCTTTGGAAAAAGGAGGTGTGTGTGTGGGGGGGGGGAGGGGACAGACGGGAATTTTCGAGACAGACTTCGCCTTGGGTGGGTGGTATTATAGGACGACAGCCTTCTTTGGAGCACGACGACGACAATGGTTTTGGTGACACATGACTCAGCCCAAAGATATCATCATCGCCACAATTCACATACTATGACCAAGTACCAGTAGTGGACAGGTTTTTTAAAAAGAAAAAAAAAAAAAAAAAAAGAACAAATTCCTCAAACCTGTCTTGCGTTGCACAGACGTCTGATTCACTGAACTCACCACCTTTTCCGCTTCATCCCTTCCTCGAAAGTATCTCCGATACCGAAGGGGTTTCTGTTGTCTTCTCCAGCCTAATAACAAACCCTCCATCACGGGAAACCCCCCCCCCCGGGGGTTGTTTTTCTCAGCCACAAAACTCCAAAAAGAAAAAGAAAAGAAAAGAAAAGCAAGAAAAAAAGAAAGAAATCCGGGGTTGAGGTGCCACACGGTTGAGGCTGTGTCAAGCTAAGACTGCTGTCGTGTTTCCCCAGAAACTTATTTAACCAAGGCACAGCCCCTCCTTTTTTGTTCGTGTAAGAACAAGAAATAAAATAAATAAATAAATGAAAAGAAAAAAAACTGTGAATCACCACTCGGCGGGTTCCAGCCCCCCTTTTTGCAGAATGTCTGTCTGAATAGGCGAGCCCCAGCAAACGAAGATCGCCGACGTCCGATAGAGAGAGAGAGAGAGTGTGTGTGTGTGTGTGTGTGCGTGTGCGAAGAGGGGGGGAGGGGGGGCGGGGCGTCAAGGGCCAATCCGGCCCAGTCATTTTCATCCAAGTCCCTCCTTAGGAAATCTTTCCTCCAGAAGAAGAAGAAGAAGAAAGCCAAGCAAAGATGTGTGTGGTGGGGGGGAGCACGACACGACGAAAAAAAGTTCGGTTACTTGCAGACTTGTTGTGCTCTTTGAATGAATCCCAACCCAACCCAACCCAGCGCTGTACTTACCGCATCCCATTCACGAAACGGGGGAGAGAGAGAGAGAGAGAGAGACCCTGCGTGTCGGAGTCGACCGACCATGCCCACCTAGGCTGCAGGTCCGATGGGTCGCAGGTTTTTTTAAGATATACCTAGTAAACTCTTTTTTTTTTCCCTCTTTGCTTTCTAACAAAGGTTCACCTCGGCCTTTTTATGGGGAGGAAATTGTCTTATGATGCTGAGGAAAGTCTTGGGGGGCGGGGGGGGGGGAGGACCCGGGGTTGGAAGAGGCCGGGGAGGAGGGGCGGGGGAGCCCGATTTTTGTATAATCGCTTGTATGTCTGTCTGTCTGTATGTCTGTCTGTCTGTCGTCTTGCACAAACACGAGAGAGAGAGATGCATGGCATATGTCACTTCACTCACTGTTGGGGGCTCCTGTCTCTATTCATCATATGACTCCAGTTTGAGACTCAAAGCAAGTGAAGGGACGGTAACCTGCCCACAACAATTCTGTCATATAGATCCGATGGAGCGCAGAGCAGTATCTGCTATACATATCGAGAGGGAAGATACACAAACACCTCATATCTGGCGAGTTCCTAGAAACAAGCCTGATGGAAGAAAGAAGAAAAAGAGAAAGAAAAAACGATGTAAGTCTGAGGATACGGACCAAGGGAAGAAGAACAAGAAAAAATAAACCAAGGCCTCGGGGCCTATGACCAGAAACGCCTTACAGATGCGAACAAATCCCAAGGTTACAAAACTTCCCCACACCCTCCCCTCCCCCATCTCTTCCCTCTGTATGATTTCAACCCCCTTCTGTGTTGACTGACCGCTCGCTACCCTTTTTTCTTTTCTTTTCTCTTTCCTTTTTACCCCACGGGGTTCCTGTTTCCCCCCACAGCGCTCATCAGGTGAGCTTGTTGTGGGTCTTCTCTTCCTATTTTCCTCCTGCTCATGGTCCACTGTAGTTAGGCCCCTTCCCCCTTCCCCTCCCCCCTGAAGAGGGGAAATGGCCCCCCCGCCCCCCTTCTTCAGGTATAGCTCTTATTTCACCCTGGAGAATGGGCTCGGAGCGGCTTCTACCGTGCATGCTGCCTCGGGTCATCCGCCGACGAACAAAGCTCGCTGGAGGGCCCACCCCTTCTGAAGAAGAAACAAAAAACCCCCCAAAAACCACCCTGCTGTGGCAGAGTAGTCTTTCCCAGAGGAACAGAGAGAGGCCTCGCGCTCCAAGTGTGGCAAATTTCTGCCACAGGAAGAGGGCCAAAAAAACAAAGAAAACAAAGGAAGAAAAAACAAAAGGGAACCGTGCAGAGAGACTTGCGGCGGCAGGAAACGTCATGACCAGGCAGTTTCTCGACCCCCAGCCTCCATGTAGCGCCAGACCATGTCGAACAAGCATCGTATGATTTTTCTGTTGTTGCTGTTGTTGTGCATGAGGTACAGAGAGCACTCATCGTCTGCTCCCGTGCCCGATAAAAAGTTTTTTTTTTTTTCTTTTTCAAAAAAAAAAAGATTTGAAAAATGAAAATGAGCCCGCAAGGCAATCCATCCCTCGGAAAAGCCTGTGTACAAGCAAAATTCTATGATACCTCTCGACTGCCACATGTCATGAGGTGTAAGAGGGAGAAGAAAAAAAAAGGTCTCTCCTCCTCCTCCACCGTGCTCAATATATGCCTCTCCCACTTGCCAATCTGACAAAACTGTATGGGACGTTCTGGCCCACGAGTAACCGTAGTGTCTCGACTGTCGCGAACGCGGCAGCATCTGCGCTTCCGTAGGCGGCAAACCCGCTCTGCTCGGCCACGGTGCTCGGGTCTCCCTTGCGCACGATGCCGGCGCCCCCGTCGGCCAGGTCAAGGAAGACCTTTTTTGTGCTGCTGCTGCTGCTGGCACCGGCGCCGCTGGAGAAGGCCCCGGGGTTCCCGTTCGGGGTAGGTGAGGAGCCGCCAAAGGCCCGAACCACCCAGGCGGCGATCTTGTTCTTCTCCGGGCCCAGGGCGCTCACTACGACAAAGGGGCTCGCGGCGTCGTCCGTGGCGCCCACCATACGGGCCCGCTGTAGGGACTCGAGCGAGTTGAAGGGCTCGATCTTGAGGCCGTGGGCGAGGGCGGGCGGGGTCTTGAAGCCGACGGTGTAGATCTTGCCGACGCGGAGGGCCTTGAGGGCGAAGATGACGCTGGCCGCATCGTCCGAGGAGGAGGCGAGAACGACGGCCGCGCGGCCAAAGTAGGCGGACGGTGCGAGGTCGCGCGTCAGGGCGCTGAGGATGCCGCGCCACGTGGCGTTATCGAGGATGAGGGTCGTGTTGGGCGGGAGACCCGCGTCGCCGCCGCCGCCGCCTCCTCCTCCTCCTCCTCCTCCTCCTCCTCCTCCTCCTCCTCTTCCTCCTGTTCCTCCGCTGGCAACATGACCAAACGAGTCGATGCGCGCGTGGCCGTTGCGCGGGCTGGACGGGATCGAGGCGGGCGCCGACGAGGGAGACGAGGCACCGGGCCGGACCACGATGGTATCAATCACGCCAATGACCCTTGCCGCCTCGCTGAGGATGGGCCCGGCACCGCCGTTGACGGAGGCGAAGAAGGGGCTGTTGCCGATGAGGGTCTGGAACGACACGGGCGGGTTGAGGTAGGCGCCGCCAAAGTTCTTCTGGTTGCACCAGGCCTCGAAGCAGCCATTGCCCTTGGGGAGCCTCTGGACCACGGCGAAGTGGTGCGGCAGGCCGAGCTCGTTGAAGCACTTCTCATAAAAGGGCGCCTGGGGCGTCGCGCTGCGGCTGGCCGGGCTGCTGATGCCGTAGAAGCTCTTCCTCGGCAGCTGGCCCAGCAGCGCCAGCGCCTGGTTGATCTCTGACGCGCTCATCTGGCCCGGGGCGGCGATGATGGGCAGGAGGGGGTGTGTGATGGGCGTGAAGACCTTGTTCAGCGTCCTCGAGAACTGGCCCGTCTCGCCCATGTTGACGGCCGAGAAGGGGGGCGAGTCGGGATAGTCGGCCCTCATCTTGGAGCGGAAGTACTCCAGCTCGAAGTTCTCGTTCGGGTCGTTGATGATGGCGATCATCTTGATGATGTCTGCGTATCGCTGCGACTCCACAAAGACCTCCTCGGCGTGTCGCGACGGCCACTTGAAAGTCCCCGAGAAGTCATGAAAGGCAGACATGATATGACTGCTGCCCTTGCGCTCCCAGAGCGATTTCCTGATGGCCTCTGGTAGCCACAGCTCGACGTCGATGTACTCGACACCCCACTGGATCGCCCGGTAGAGGTACGCCAGGTACAGGTCCGGGTCATCCATAGGGAACCGGCCGTTCTCCCTCGTACACCTTGTCGTGAATATGATCGGCAGTTCAGTCCTCTGTCGTAGGAGCATGACCTGCTCGCCGACGTAGCTGAGACTCGGCACGGCCGAGAAGGTCCCGTCGCCCAGGGGCTCCTTCAGGAGGTCGACACGAATCTCCACGGCGTCCGCGCCGACTGTGAGGATGTCTATGTTGGGGAGAGCTGCGCGGACGTCGGGGAAGGTGGTGGAGATGAAGTACGTCCTGGGCTTCGCCATGAGCGTCTCGTGGTGGTTCAGCTGGCCTAGCGTGAAGGAGATGAACCGGCACAGGTCGCGCCGGAAGAAAGGCGTCTCGGTATAGAGAAACTCGTAGTCACACTGCGCCGACAGGTCGACGTCTGGCGGCATCCCTAGATTCACATAGTGCGTATTTATGGCCACGACAAGCCTCCGGTCTCTCTCGGCCACGTCGACCTTGGCCTTGTCCGCCTGTACCCCCACGACAAGGTCTCTGTCCACCTCGTTGATATCTCTGAACGCATCGATCATCCTGTGCGATTTGCCGAGAACCTCGGCGAAGACGGACACGATCCTGTCCTGCCCGGGTCCGTAGACAATGACGACGATCCTGGTGTCTCCTCGCTGTGGTCCGCTGCCGAAAGAGGTCGTTGTCATGGTGGGAAGCGACCGAGCACTCAGGGACCGGCCACCACCACCACCACCACCACCACCCATGTCCATCTCAACGTCGGCGTCAGGTGCCATCATACTTCTGGGCCTCGTGGGTGTCGGCGAGGGCTCAAGCTGCTGGACCGCCGCCATCTTTTCAGCCCTTGGGGAGTCCGCGGCACAAAAACTCCTCCAAGTGCTCGATCTGTCCGCTTTTTTCTTTCTTCGTTCTTCTTCCCTATGTGAAGGGGGGTGAGCAAATTTGTGGTGGGGGGAGTGGTGTGTTTTCAGAGGGAGAGGAATAGTAGTAGTAGTAGCAGCAGCAGCAGCGAGTGATCGTCGTGCTGAATGTTGTCGTCGGAGCCTGTTCTTTTCCCCCTCTTGGTTTCGACAACGGACCAACAAGAGCCAGAGTATGTATGGTATTATTCGTCGGCAGGCCAATATGGGCAAAGGATAATTCCCTGAGTTTGCGTGCGCATGGCAGAATAGCCTGAAGTGCAAAGGTGTGTGGGCGGCTCGGCGGGACAAGAGATGCTGGCCGTAAAGAGAGTTTGGGGGTTGGGAGTTTTACCTGGAAAAGGGACCAAGTCTTATTTTTATTTTTAAATCAAGGTGGGCGCGCGCGCGGCTATCGAGGGGAAGAACCGCACATCGACTCGCAACCACCGCGAACACAAGGAGTTCGGCTGGATGCTCGCCAAGTAAGTTTCTTGAGGGTGTGGGTGAACCGGGAAGGTTGGCCTGGACCCTCCTCGAGCGACCGGGGCGCACACCAGCCTGAATGTTGCTTAAGGCTTATGGGGAATCCTGTGCCCTGGTAGACGGAGACGAGACGGGCAGTTGTAGTAGGAGTAGGAGTAGTAGTAGTAGTACAGTGTACTGCGGCTGGTCCTGCTGGTTGTAGGCGTCTTCGCTGTATCTTCGGAACCGTTGGGGGGGGGGGGGGGGTTTCCCGGCTGCGGGTCCAGGGCACAGGGCACGGGACAGATAGGGGCTGGATAATTGTATCTCAGGAGGTAATAGGCTGCCAGTTTGTTTCTGGTCCAGCTCCTGTGTGCTGGATGCTGTGACAAGATTATATATGCCCTCAAAGAATCTGTGGGCTAATGATCCTCCTATGTCTGACGGTCGTCGCAGGGTCTCTCCTTCTCGTATAGTGCATGTGTGTTTGTGTGTGTGTGTGTGTGTGTGTGTTGTCGTCAAAGATGATTTCCGAAAGTTCCCCTGTCTTATTGCTTTGGTCACATCCGTAGGCCCGAGGATTCAGGCATTCACTCGTCCTTCAGAGTGAAGAACGTGACGGTAAATGGTCTTGGAGGGTATGAGGTTTGTCTGAGAGGACAAAAAGATGTCGAGGTCAGTTGAAGTAGTCGGCTCCTCACAATGTGGAGAGCCAACTAGATCCGAGGATTGACAGCGCCAAGCAGCAGCTAGCCAAAATATTCCGTCCAAGATGAGTGGGCCTGGACTTGTGAGGGCCCCTCCCCCTTGAGCCCCTCTCCCAGGGCATACATAAGCTCGCTAGATGTCGATTGTTGGTCGGCATACGCATCACAGCGTGAGCAGGGTGCAGGAGGTGATCCAGACCACAGATCAAAGCGTCAGGGTGTTCCTATCGCACGATGCAGGGCCTCGGTGATTCGTGGAGAGGTAGTGCGCATGGGAACATGCGTTCTCTTCTTGGTCGACGTCGAGAGCAGATGGTGATATTGCACAGGCTTCCAGGCTTGCGGGCGCTCAATTGTTCCACCACATATAGCTCGGCAGATCTACAGCACTGATCTCGGCGCTACTGGGCCGCGGCACCTTGCCTAAGCTTCAGCCTCTTGTTGCTGCAGATGTATAGTGGTAGCAGAGGCAGGGAGGGGTAAGAAAAAGAAAGAAGAAAAAGGGCGATAGGAGAGATTGAATTTGCCTGCATGAGGCATGCCGATTACGATCGCTTAGCTGGTACTTCTTCAGGGGGTTCGAGTTCACTTGCAACAAGATCACACCCCAAGTACCAGCCATGAGATCTTGCGATGATGGACATGCATTATGCTGATCCGCCGGCTCCACAGACAGGAGACCCCCTCTCTCGGGTGGCCTGTGTCTTGTCTGTTGACCAGTCAGCCTGGCAAGACCATCCCAGACAAAAAGAAAACCCCAAACAAAAACCAAAGGGGAAAAAAACCACCTGATGGGTGATGCCCTTGATTTGGTCGTGGCGAGGCTTCTCGTCGCCTCTTCCCTCATCATGAGCTTCTTGATCCGCAGGTTCGGGTCCGTCGGGCACTTAGGGACAGGCCCCTTGGCTCTACATCACCGGCGATGCTCCTCCTGGCAGCGAGAGCCCCGACATGCTAAACACACTCAACCCGCGACGCACCACCCTATCGCGGGGTAGCAAGGACCCCAAACTTGTTTCCCCAGCTGAGACAAGGCACCCAGCTGTTTGGGGAAGAAAACGTGGGGCTAGGGGGCCTAGGGAGCACGGAATCTGGACCAAGATTTTTGCCGTAGGGGACCCCCTATTTCTGGGCCCTCTTGACCCGAGTTCTTCCGCCAATCACGACCAGCTGGACGACTTCGGCCGATCCCTCGGCGACGACAGTGGCCCGACCAGATAACCGCTTAAAACATCAGCCTCTGGTATTATTATTATTATTATTGCTCACTCACCCGGTGGTGGTAGTGGTGGTAGTGGTGGTGATACAAGGGGGCATACCTCCCCTGTTGCGCTCGACTGCATGAGTTGGGCCTCATGACACCCTTCACGAGACATTGTTTGTGTGCGCCTCCTCCGTCGTGTACTGACTTTTTGGTTTGAGAGGCTGAAAGCAACGCCATGCCCTGACCCCGTGCAGGTCGGATGAACACCGTTCAGCCTGATGTAGGGGCGCGCCTCGTCGATGTTCTCTAATCGACGAACAGCAGCACATTAATATCGGACAGCCCCGAGGAACGTGCGCGTCTTACATTGATCGGAAAAAGAAAAGAAAAAAGCGCCCCGGCCCACAAACAGCGGCTGCCGGCGTCATCCTCTGCTGCAGGGGATCCCCGTGGATATGATATACGTACTTGCCTGTTCGGAAACACAAAACCGACTGTGGTCCGTATGATTTCCCATGATCTATTATGTTGTGCTACCTTCCCTGCATAGAAACGGCGGCGGCGTGGCGTGACTAGCATGGAGCCCGACTGCCTCAGCGCCGTGTCGACCTGGAACTGCAAAGGCCTCGGTCCAGAGTTGTGAGTCCTGCGGACCTCCTTCGGGCTTCAGTGTTATAGCTGAAGTGGAGCACTGCTCTCTGGACAGTCCTGAGAGGGCCCCCGACCGGTGTACGGAAATTTGTGCATCATGTTTACGAGGTGATCGTATCGGCTGGCACGCAACATCATGAGATCTCGACAACCAAGGCAGAGGCCGCGCGAGCAGAGGCGCGACCTCCTTCGTTTCTGCACCAGGCATGGTTTTTCCGCCTATGATCCGTACTGCCAAGGATCCAACAGGCCTGGTCACGAGGTGCTCCGTGGCTTGTAGGGCTGTCGAGTCGGAAAAGAAGCCGAGATGTGTTCTGTGTCGGTCGTCCGCGCACAACCAGCGGAAGGCGGACAAGGCTTCCGCGAGGTTACCATTTTCCGGTATTCTTTGGTTGCGCTGTTCTTTTTTGCAATCATCCGGCATAGACCCGAGCGGTTATCACAACAAAAGCTGGCGAATGATAGCATGCACACCGCCGCAGCGTATCTGCTGTCCGTACTCATGCACGCCCGGATATATCTGGTTCCTGTCGATTAAATGGCAGGGTCTTCCGGGTCAAATCCGCCCTGCTAGAGTTGAGAGACTCGTCAACGTAATATCGCATTGTACCGGACACCCGTTCCGAAACAATGACGAGTCACCCGCCCTCGCACTATGTGGTGTACTGGTCATCAGACACAAATTTTGCCTAAAGGAAATCATATAATCAATACGACCAGCATCGAAACTCCGGAAGGCTGTGTCGGACATTCTTCCAAGAATGACGAAGAGAGAGAGAGAGAGAGAGCGGAAAAAGAAAGAAAGAAGGAAAAGGAGAGAGGAAAAGGAAAAGGAACTAAGACAACGTCTCCACCCAAGTATCTCGGCGGCCTGCAAATACATGTGCAGTAAGAAGTCTCCCGAGCAGAGCACACGTCAGACCCTGTGACAATTAGATGAAGAGCCAGGCTGGCAACTTTCAGGCTCATCAGCATACCCTGGCTCCAGTGGACAGGGCTGCATCACTTTGACCAAGTCGTCTCGTGGCCTATCCACATCTAATGTTGTCTCTGGCACCGGACTCGTGTTTTCCGAGGGAGGCTGGAGCTCTGTCCCTCCTCCGAGGCTGACTGGTGTAGCTTCATACCTGACGAGTCTCTTTCCGAGTTGGCTACGGTGCAGCACGTCCGAGCCTGAGAACCGCCAGCCCCTCCAGTCTGGGATAGCGAGCAGACTTTTCGTGTAAAGGTGGGTCAGAACCGAAGATGTTGCGACCGCCTCGAGGTTGTCAAAACAATGGTCTGACCGCATGACCGCCGCGCTCTCCATCTCGATGAGACAACATCTCCACGGGGTCACCTTCCAAGGCTGATCATCACCTTTCCTGTCGTAGACTGGGAACAAGAGCTCGTGAGATTCCCGAGTCGGAAAATTAGAGGAGTACCTGAGCCCTGAGCCTTTGAAGAACGGCTGATGTCAGCTGAAAATGGCAAGGTTCGCATCGGAAATTCTGACTGCTAGTGACTTGTATAGATGAAGATTTGTCTCACCTCTCGAAAAGCACGGCCTTTCAGCTACAGGCGCCCAGGCTTCATATTAACTGATGCTTTACGGGGAGAACCCATGATTGTTGGGGGCTGGAACTGTGTCACCTCACTGGCTTTCTTCTCATGAAGATTCGTCGCCTGGAAATCTTTTCCATGTTTACTTTCAGATTGCCCAGCGTACCTTTTTCCCTTTGTTTTCTCATGAGACCGACAAATGGAGTTCTAACCCCATGAGCTGGAAGAGAGGATCAACACAACTGCCCAGGTGCTACAGACCTATTTTCCCCGAAGCGGCTGATTTCGTCCGTCATGCGTGTGGTCGTTCTGCAGGTTACCGAGAGCTGAAGCAGCTGACAACCATGCACGGCACAATTCTGAAGCGTGTCCCTGGATCTGGCCACTCGTGTGCATGGGACGATTGAACGTGAGCCGTGGACGACGGCTCGAGGAGAGGAGGAGTACATTATATCATGAGCCGTCTGGTGCATGCAACAACGAACAACTAAAAGACAATTGTGTTTAGCCAGATTCACGATGAGCAGAGGCATCGATCGGGAGAAAATAGTCGAGGAACCTCGGGGGCGCCACAAAGAAGGTGAGTAGCAGGCTGATCTCTGGGTTGCCCTGAAAAGTAGGTGGTTTGCAGAGACGCCTTGTATAAGAGGCAGGCGCAGGGCTGAGGTTGAAGTCGCACTTGACCAATGAGCCCTAGCCGACGAGCAGGGAATATCGCAGGAGGGTTAGGGGTTTAAACTCGGCGACTCGGGGGGGGGAGGGGGCAATGCAGGTTGGCTTTCTTCATGGTTGCCCAGGACATCTTTTCCCCTTTTCCCCCTCCCTTCCTTTTTATTTTATTTCTTATTTATATTTCTTTATTGACATCTCCCTGGAATCGTAGAGTGCGGTCGTCGATTGATCAGGGTTGAATCTTATATTGGACCAACAGGAGTAATCATGGCCTGGAGTACTCACTAACCTTATCTTAGGCTTGATATCAAGTGCAGGGCCACGCGAGAACAGAAGTCAACCTTTTGGAACCTTGGACCTTGGCCTCTCTTTTGGCCTCTCGAGTTTATGCCCCAGAAGCTGCTTGCTCTCTCGCTCTCTCTCTCTCTCTCGCGCGCGCGCCGATGCTTCCACCTGAAGCTTTCCCCTGGTAGTCGAGATGCCATCAATGTCCTCTTTTCCCCTCAGGGTGGGCCTCTGGTCATCCCTGCTTGCTGCCGTGGTGGCTGTCTACCTTCAATTCCAGCAGCCTCTTCAGGACATCTTCCTACAGGACTCGTCAGGTCAGACGTATTGCTACTCCGGAGGCATCACTGCCAGGTTTTCTGCCGCGGGTCCAGCAGCTACCTGTTTCACAGTGGCGGACGGTGTGTTCGTCGACGTCTTCACGCCGAAGTCGGAGCTGCCTGTTGAGGCTCGACACGGCCATGTGATTCCAGGCCTATGGGACGGAGTAAGCTGCAGAAAACGTTGGTTTGGAAGGAGTTGTTCTCATATAAGAGACTGACCTTACCTTGATGCAGCATGGCCATCTCGCTGCATATGGAGAATTCTTGCACTCCGTCGACCTGTTCGGCGCCTCGTCCATAGGTGATGTGCATACCAGGCTGGCCACGTACCTGTCCAGGCACGAGGGAGTGGGCGGCAGGGAAGATTGGATCAGGGGCATAGGCTGGGACCAGATGGCCCTTGGTGAGATGCCTACTGCGGTATGTTCCCTGTTGCCGAACCTCTCGCCCATGTTCTCTTGCAAGATCATTTTGGTATACTGAATTTCACCCACTGCTGACTTCCCAATGCTACTGAAAGGCAACGCTAGAGAGCGATGACCGCTTCAGAGGTCTCTATATCATGCTGGACCGGGTGGACGTCCACTGTGTTTGGGTCTCACAGGCCGTCCTCGACCTTCTCCCCACGGACCTGCCCGACATTCCTGGAGGAGAAATCGTTCGAGATCCGGGCATGGGCGTGTTCTGCGACAACGCCATGGATGTCGTGATGAGGCTTTGGCCGCGGCCGGACAACACCAAGAGGACAGCATTTCTCAAATCTGCCATGGAAAGTTTGCACTCCTTTGGTCTGGTAGGGATGCACGACGCCGGTGTGAACCCTGAGGAGCTGCGCCTGTACAGGGAACTGGCTGGCACGGAGGACTGGACGCTGCGGGTATACGCAATGATCGAGTGCAAGCAGCGCAACACATTCTGCCCAGATGATGTGTCGGCATATGCAGATGAAGCTGGGCTCTTCAGCGTCAAGAGCGTCAAGCTTTTTGCTGGCACGTTCATCCCCATCCTCCTTTCTAATTATGTCTTACTTGCTGACAAGAATGTGTATATAGATGGAGCTCTAGGCAGCTGGGGCAGCGCAATGATCGATCCTTACTCGGACCGCCCAGACACGACCGGCTCCCTCCTCATAAACGCCTCCACTCTCACAGCGCTCGCCAGGTCCTGGTCATCAGAGGGCTACCAGGTAAACATCCACGCGATCGGCGACCTCGCCAACCGGCTTGCCATTGACGCCCTCGAGGCCGCACTCCAAGACCTTTGCGCTTCCTCCGCCTCCGCGCCGTCGCCGAGCGGGGCCCTCTCTAACTGTCAGGCCCAGCACCGTTTTCGCATCGAACACGCGCAGACCATCCATCCCGTCGACCAGCGGCGCATGAGAAACCTCGGCATCCTGCCCTCGGTGCAGCCGACGCACGCAACGAGCGACATGAAGTACGCGGAGCTCCGCCTGGGCAGGGAGCGGCTCGCGTCCGAGGCCTACAGGATGCGCTCGCTGCAAGAGGCTGGGCTGGTGCTGGGGAGCGATTTCCCCGTGGAGCCGCCGAATCCGTTTGGAGGGATCTATGCGGCTGTGGCGAGGCGGGACCCGCATACAGGCCTGGGCGCGGACGGGAAGACCAGGGAGAGCTGGTACCCAGAAGAGGCCCTGAGCCTGCGGGAGGCGCTGACGGGCTTCTCGGAGGGTCCGGCCTACGGGGCGTTTCTAGAGGGGCGGGCAGGCGTCATCCAGCCTGGTGCGTGGGCGGATTGGGTGGTGCTGGACAGGCCCTTGGAGCAGATTGACGTCGAGGAACTGCGGGTGCTGAAGGTCAAGGAGACCTGGGTGGGCGGCAAGCGAGTCTTTACGAGCGATGTATGATGATGATGAAGAAGCGTGCGAGAATGAAAAGAGGGAAGAAAAAAAGATGATGAAAAAGAGCAAAATTCACATTGATCCTTCTGCACGCTACTCCAGGGTTACTTGTGCTTGTACAGCGTATGGCCCAGCTGCTTAAGCCACGGTCTGCCCTTCTCTTCTTCTCCTTCATCGTCAAAGGTAAACCTCATCTCCTCTAGGCGCTTTTTCGCCCCCTCTCTCATATTTCTCACGATATCTGCAGCAGGGACAGCGTCCTTGACAAGCCCAACACCAGTTCCTCTGGACCACATCGTTAGTCCCTTTTTCTTCTTCTTCTTCTTCTTCTCCTCATACCGAGGGGTAGATTTGGATTTACTCACGACCATGTGATCTGTCTCGAGGCATCCCCTGCCTCAATGGCAGCACGCAGCTTCTCCATGTTCTCCTCGAGAGACAACCCGGAAGAATGGTCTCTGTACGAGTCCGAGACGATGGCACGCCCGTCGTAGAGGGCTGGCCAGAGTGTCGAGCCTTGGATGTCATCGTGAAAACTCGATCTGCCCGCGCCGTCTTGTCAGTCAGTCCTCCCCATCAATGAAAGAATGCTCACTTACTTCACCGTTGAGGCGCCGCCGTCTCGTGTCTCCAGGACTGCCTTCTTCTTGGCCTCTGGGAAATTGGACTCTTTGGCGGGTATGAACTATTACGCATTATCAGCAAAACCTGCTCCAGGACCCATCCAATCTCTTTGGCAAGACGCAGAACATCATCAACCTAGAGGAGAGAAAGAGAGCTTCGCTCTCACCTTTGTCCCCATGGCCACACCATCAGCACCTAAAGCGTTCAGATTTCCTGGTCAGCACAGAAAAAAAACTACCACATATCCTCCTACCTTCTCCCCCCCTCCCCCTCCCCCTTCTCTCTCTCTCTCTCTCAAAACAGGGGCCACACAAGGTCACAGAGACAACTCAACTCACCCAGCGCCACAGCAGCCACCACCGAACTCTCATGCGCAATCCCCCCCGTAGCCACCAGCGCGATCTCCCTCTGCGCAAACTCCTCCCGCAGCATCACCCGCACCTCGGGCACCAGACTGATGACGCTCGCGCCGTGCGCCCACTGGTGCTCGCCTGCGTCGACGCCCTGCGCGATGATGGCGTCGGCACCGTCCTGCGCCGCCTCGCGGGCTGCGGCTACGGTGCCGACCTGCACAAAGACCTTGAGGCCGTGGTCGTGGCAGGCGGCGATGATGTCTGGGTGGGCGCGGGGGGAGGCGGCGGGGTCGGGTGCGAAGAGCCAGACTGCCTGGGGCACTGGATTTTGTAGGTAAGAAAGCTTGTCAGATATGTTCTGATGATTGGGGATTTTGGGGGAGGGGGGGGGGGGAAAGGGTGTGGCAAAGATAATAAATAAAAAATATAAAAACAATAAAAAAGAGTTCTTTTTACGGACTGTACTTCTCCAGGATAGGCAGCGCAGTCTCCCGGAAGTGCTTGACGGACGGGTGCAGCGTGAGGAACCCGACACCAACAGGCATGGGCGTCAAAGTCATCTCGGTGAGGCCCAGGACAGACCGGGCGGCCTGCAGCTCCTTCTCGAGGACGACGAGCTCAGAGGAGCCGGGCTCGAACAAGTAGCCGCCCGGGACGAATCCTGATGATGACGGAAATTTGGTGTCAGTTTCTGTTTCTTCGACTTTAAACTAGATGAAGAGGAAATTTTGTTTATTTTTCATTTTCTATTTTTGGTATGTATCATAATAGGAAGGGGGGAAAAAGGGCCGTCTCTCACCAAAGCCACCGGCCTTAGACACCTGTGCAGCGAGGGTGCCGTTGGACGTGTTCAGCATCGGCGCGGACATGATCACAGGCAACCTGGTGTTGGCGAACCATTCTTGGAGTTTGTTCCTAGGCTGAGGGCGTTGTGGGGCCATGGTTTGTCCTGTCCTGCTCAGGGGAATACTGGTAGTCGTCGTCGATGAAGGAGAATGATGATGATGATGATGTTCGATGTTTCGATGTTTCGATGTTTTGGTTGAAAGTTCACTGATTACCTGCTTTGGCAGGCTGGGTGGATTTTGGGGGGGGGAGGTTGAGTGGTGTTTGTAAGTGTGTACAGTGGTATCAGTTGCTTAGCGCTGCACTGCATGCTCCAACCAAACCGCTGATTACTGACGTCTTGGGGGGATGGCATAAGCTGGGCCAAGTCTGCATGCAACCCGTTGTGGGATCAGCCCACTGCCAACTTGATGAGCTGGCTGCACAAGGTGGCCTACTACAATTAGTTACGAGTTGTTAGGTGTGACAGATGCATCATCTACATCATCTTCATCATTATCAATAAACTCCTTCTTTGGCGTGTTTTATTGATCCTACAACCCAATAGTCCTTCTCACTCAAGGTAGCATGTCAGACTGGAATGCTCTCGGAAACAGTGGGATTGCCACACTTCCAGTCAACCGATTCTCCCGTGAGCAGACGAATGACATGGCAGAAATCATCATGGGAGTCACTCTGCTGCAGGCCCCTCCCCTCTCTTCCTCTAGTTTAGACACGAAGGAAGAAGAAGAAGAAGAAGAAGAAGAAGAAGAAGAAGAAGAAGAAGAAGAAGAAGAAAAGAAAAAAGCATCGCTTGCAGACCTCCCTCAGGAAGCTCGTAGCGAAGCCGCACGGCCACGCTTTACCTGTACCTATCCGCCTCCACCTCCTCTTCCAGTCCTGCCCAATCTTGTCGTGCTCTGGTAGGACTGATCTCGGAAGTCATCGACTGACCAGATAGTCGGTAGGCGTCGAAGGAGAGCCCAAATGTGTCATGGTCTCGGCCGTACTGCATTTTTCCACGGATGTGGCCATCACCGTAGAACCAGAGTTTGTTGACAGGGCCAGCCCGGTTGATCGTGTCCACTGCAAAGGTTTCTCGGCCGCCGTAATCGTAGAAGGCGTGGCCGCGCCAGAACAACCTAGTACCATCAACGGGGTCTGTCTCGTACGGTCGGTCCACCTTCATCATCCCGGCAGCGCCGCCGAAGTCGAACGAAAACCACAGGGTATCGCCATCGAGGGTCGCGATGAGGTCCATGTCGGGCTCAAACTCAGGCCACTGGCCCCCGATGTAGTCGAACTCGACTCGGTAGTGGCCATTGAGCAGACCAAGCCGGGGCTGCTGCGCCCGCGGTGAGCTGAATCGTCCTGCGTTAGGGCTTGGGCTTGCCTGCTCGAAGCGGGAGTAATCTTGGTCGTACTCGCTGTAGGGAGGCGGCTCGTCACCATAGCCGCGGGTGAGGCTCGATGGACCAGCCCTGCCGGAGCTCGAGGGGGCGGATGGCCGGGCATCAGGTCTCGCGTTACTCTTTGGCTTCGCAGGAGGTTTGGCGGGCGTCCTTGGGGCCTTCGCAGCGGGGGCCTTGGTAGTCGGCGCCTTCTTTCCCTGGGTTGTCGCCTTGGCTGCCGGGGCTGCCTTGGTCGTCTTTGTCTTCTTCGCCACAGGCTGTTCGGACTGCACCTTGACCGACCCAGTCTTGGAGACCTGGACAGAGACGTTGACGTTGACATTGGTGGACACCTGGTCGACCTTGCGCTTTGTGGCCCCCTTGGCCGACGCCTTCCCTGCGGCTGACTCCTTGATGACCTTCTTCGCCTCTCGCTCCCTCTTGAGCCATTCCTTCTTCAAGCCCGCCTCGATCTTCTGGATGTGAGCTGGGAAGGAGAGGCCACCCTGCATGACGGCATCGAAGAGACGCTTGTGGGCGGTGCCCTTGACCTTGGAGGGAGGCAGGCCATAGTGCAGGAGCTGCGCCTCGTACCAGTGGGCAGGGCGGTTTTCTGTGTCCTTGCCGGTGAAATGAGCCTTGAGCTCGGGGAGGGTGGCTCGACGGTGACGATTCAGGGAGCTGGCCTCGCAGTAAAGCGAATCTCCAGCGTACGAGAAGCCGTCCTTCTCAAGAGGAGCTGCGAGCGACATGTTGTTTTTGCTGGACAGCGGGTTAGCCGCTGAAAACGGAGAAAGGAGAAGGAGAGAAGAAGAGAGGACAGACGGAATAAAATGGGCGATAGTGGTAAGGGAAACTGAGAAGAAGCACCAGTGAACTTCCAAGCAGGCGTTGGTTTTGTTAGGGTAATCAAGGGCAAAGCATGTGCTTGGTCCGCTGGGTATCAGAAAGCTGCAGGAGGCCCCTCACTTGTGAGCTTCACTAAGGCAAAGATGGTGAAGCCACCTGCTGATCACTTTACCTCAAACCTAGGATCTAAGAGCTGGCTTGAAAGGAAAACTTTCCTGTCGAATTTTTTGAGCAGATAGGGTCTCTTGCAACTCAAGAGTGAACATGTATTCGTGTTGGGTTGGATTGGATTGTGTTCGGTATGGGGAAGAGAGGGAGAGAGAGAGACAGAGAGAGAGAGATCGGAGCTGAAGGTGCTGCGACAGGCCAGTATCACCAGGAGAAGACCTACCACAGGATTGACAGAAAGAGAGGAGAGATCAAGGACAAGTTGTCAGATTCTTGAATCTTAAGTCGAAATCTTGATCAGGTCCAACTTGGGTTCAACTTCGCAGAAGAATCATGTCATGACCTTGACTTTGGGAAGTACTTATAGGTAGGGTTAGGCTGGTTCAAATTGCTATGGTACATACCAGTCAACAAAAGTACCAATCATCCTTGTCTGGCCCCACTTTTTCACTGATAAGATACCTGTCCTGCCTGTATTTCACAAGCAGCAGTTGACATGCCTCAAAAAGAACCATCCGCCAACACGTCACCGAGCAACCCACCTCCACTTGCTGTTTCCATTATCAAAAGCGAAACCCCTCACCATTCCCTTGTGGTAAGTTGATCAGTTCTTGTCTCCTCCTGTGGATGACCTGAGATGCTTTTCTGTGGTCCTGTCACGTGGTGTTGGTGGAGGCTCGCGTGTGTGTGTGTGTCTCTCTCGCAAGCTGGGCCTGGGAGCTCAGCTGCCCCTGTGTGTCCAAGCCTTCGAGGGACAAAGCCATGGTGCAAGGCTGGTGGCTGACCATCTCGATAACCACTCTAGGAACACTTCCATCCCATCAATATCTCAACGCCACCACCTCCCCCCCCCCACAGAACCGTACTAACCCTAGCCGAAGAAACCATGGCCGATGTCAAACCAGAGGACACAGTGCAGGAGGAGCGTCCTGCCGAGGAAGAAGGCAATGAAGAGGTGGGCACCATCGTAACGCGTACAGACAAAACACATGTACAAAGGGCACACCTAAGACACAGAAGACATCTGACAAGAGCTGGCACAATAGGAGGAGATCTCAGCCATGAAGAGGCGGGTCGCTGAGATGGAAGAGGAGGCCGCGAAGCTGCGCGAGATGCAGGCCAGCCTCGACAACCAGGCAGAGACGGTCCAGGAGTCCAAGACGGACGTGGACAGCCGCAGTATCTTTGTCGGTAACGTCGACTACTCGGCCTCTCCCGAGGAGATCCAAGCCCACTTCCAGAGCTGCGGCTCCATCAACCGCGTCACCATCCTGCTGGACAAGTTCACCGGCCAACCCAAGGGGTGAGTCCTGGTTGAAACGACAAGGAGAGAGGGGTACAGAACCCTACGTGCTAACCGCGCGCCATCCACCTACAGGTATGCCTACGTTGAGTTCACCGAGCCCAGCCTGGTGGCCCAGGCCTTGGTCCTCAACGAGAGCATGTTCAAGGGCCGCAGCATCAAGGTGACCCCCAAGCGTACAAACGTGCCCGGCATGACTCGTGGCCGTGGACGAGGTGGCTTCCGGGGCGGGCGTGGTGGCTTCGGCCGTGGTGCGTTCGGCTTTCCTCGAGGAGGTGGCTACCGTGGTGGCGGCCGTGGACGTGGTCGCGGTTTCACTCCTTACTGAGGCGCTGAGGCGTCTTGATGTTCTCTCCTCGTTCTGCAATGTGCGCACACGCGCGCACTGTTAGGGGCTAGAAGGAGCAGCAGAACTTCAGATGCCGGGGAACGAAAAGAGGGGGAGGGGAAAGGGGACCAGATGTATGATAGATTGGGACTACACGGCCTGAGCGGGCACAGCGAAGGTCGAAGGCTGCTGGCTTCGGCGTAACAGGATCAGGAAAAGGGCAATGGAATTTTCTTCTCGCACCAGTTGACTCCCTACTGCACACAGGAATCCACTGACAAGTGCGATGCGCTGCCAGTCTCAGTCTCGCGACATTGAAAAATATGGGGAATATGCGGTGCTCAGAGACAAGCGTTCCTGCTTCGATGTGCAGTACTATGTACATACTGTAAGACAAGGCTTTATTCACGTCATACGTCGATCAATCTCTCAGGTCATCTATACGAGATCTACTATATAGAACAAGATACCCGACGACATCCGTAGGTGACAATGATGAGGAGAGTGGCGTAATAAGTAACAGGCTGTTGTCTTGCAGGTCAAGGACTACTGCTGTAGCTAGGAAGATAAGGTTTTGGTGCGGTGCACGAGAAGTTCCTCAGGCAACGTCCAGCGCCTTGCGAACGGCATCACCGTGGTAATCAAGCTCTGGGGCAAGCTGCTACATACCCGAACACCCGAAAGCTCGGATGACAGACCCGAGACTGTGAGACAACAAAACCTCCAGGGCACGCACGGTCTCCGTCCACACCCATTCAATATCTACTGCAAGAATGAGCGAAGGTGTGATGGATGATGAGCTTGAGAATCTGTTTGCAATCTCTCTCTCTCTCTCTCTCCCTCTCTCCCTCTCTCCCTCTCTCCCTCTCTCCCTCTCTCCCTCCCTCATCTTATCAGCGTTGTGGTGGAGGTAAACCAACCGTGGGCGCTTGACAGACCACATCAACAAAGAATATATATATATTTAGACTTCGCTACCTTTCACGCCCATGGTGCCATTTTGTCGGGCAGGTATGCGATGTGTCGCATGTAAGTGTTTGGGAACAAGTTTAGGTTCGTTCCCACTGTGCCGTTCTGTCTCCGTTTTGGTCTAGACTCTCCAGTGCGAAGCACAGTGCAACTCCTGGCCCCTTCACCCCCCCCTCCCTTCCTCCCCTTCCCTACTTCGCTCTAGAGGCCCAGTGCATTTGCCATTGGCGCCCTCCACCACCAGGCATCCCCACCCCACTGTGACTGTGCCCACTGAACACAAGCTGCTAGACACTGCCAGGCACTTAGTTAGGTGAGCGTATCAGGGAGGAAGGCCAGAACCCCCTCCCCCCTCTGTGTGACCAGACTTTTAGCCAAGGCCAGTGCCCAGCCCACCCTGCCACCTGCCCTGCCCTACTTGCTGCTTTCCAGAGGTTCATATCATCAAGGTTTATCGAGGCAAGCATTTCGTATCACCCACAAGCAAACGACACCGCCCCCCCCCCCCCAAACTCCCTCCAATCGACATCATCATCACCTTGGACGCCCAGTGTCACCACCACCCAAACATCATAACAACCACCGATTCATCCTTCCTTCTGGGTTTGGACTGGACCGCCGTGCTGTGTCAAATCGATCCCTCAGGCGTGAGGGTCGCAGCCGGGATTGGTCCCAGGTTACTTACTTGCTTGAGTAATAGGAGAAAGCAGGCCAGACGAAAGACGAGAGAGAAGCGCGGGGGTCGGAGTGAGCATTTGCACAGCCTCAACAACGCCTGCAATCACCTAACCAAGCCTTGGTCGTCATTGTCAGCTTTCTCCTTAGCGCATCTATCTCGACTTTCTCATTCCATCCTCCTCTCTCCCTCCCTTTTTCGCCATCCCAAAACCCGCACGACCTCGCCGCAGCTGGTCTCCCGACCAGGTTCCTTCTGATCGAGCCGGCCCTGCTGCAACGCATCGCTCCACCTTGTTTTTTTCTTCTTCTTCTTCTTCGTCTTCTTCTTCTTACTTTGTTGTTCTTCTTCTCGATCGCCTTGAATCGAGTACTGGGGAACGTCGTGTGACAAGAAAAAGCAAAGCACGACAGCGGGACGCGCCGCCTCGGCATTCAAAATGAGCCGTCGCAGTGATGCCGGGCCTGCAGCGTGAGTTCCCCGACGATCCCCGGAGTCTCGTTGTTTTTTGTTTTTTGGGGAGTCGTCAAGCCCTGCGATAAGCCGTGTCGAACATTTTTACTGATGGGATCATCTCTCTCTTTTTCTCTATAGTCAGCCCAACCTTCGTGTGACGAGTAAACAACACCTCTACCCGGGCGCAGCCGTCCTGCTCCTCCTCCTCCTCCTCCTACCGACTCCTTACTGACCCTCGATCTTCACAGTCATCGCCGCCGATGGTCTCTACAAGCGCGATGTTTTCCGTATGCATCCCCGTCCTCGTCTTTTGGCGGCATGGCTGTTGACTGCGGCGGGTGCTGACCCAAATCACAGGCTTCCCGGACCCTTTCGCCGTTGCTACCATCAACGGCGAGCAGACGCAGACCACCCAGGTCTCCAAGCGGACCCTGTGCCCGTACTGGAATGAGAGCTTCGACTTGTACGCCGACCCGGAACCGCCGAAGCTAAACGCATGAGGCTTGTACCCGCTGACGCTTGTGAACAGCCGCGTGAACGAGGACAGCATATTGGCCGTCCAGGTCTTTGACCAGAAGAAGTTCAAGAAGAAGGACCAGGGCTTCCTCGGCGTCATCAACGTTCGGATTGGCGATGTCATTGAGCTTGCTCCAGATGCCGACGGTACTTAACGATCCGGTCTTCCCTGTCTGCAGGACCTGAACATGGCTGACGTATTTTTTTTTAATTTTTTTTTAATTGCTGCTCTACCATAGATCATATGCTCACCCGAGACCTCAAGAAGTCGACGGACAATCTAGTCGTCCACGGAAAGCTGATCGTCAACCTCTCGACTAACCTGTCCGCTCCTCCTCGAGGCCAGGTTGGCGGGCCCAGCAGCCGTCCCGGCCAGCAGTCTTTTGCGACAGAAGCACCTTCTCAGCGTCCGACGTCTGCCTTGGCTGCCACCACCAACGGCAGCAGCGTCAATGTGAACGGCGCGACCTTGATGCAGCGGCCGGCCAGCATCACCTCGGCACCCTCATCGCAGCCGCCGAACGGCGCCGGCCAGCCTCGCGGGAACAGTACCCTGAGCCCATTCGAAGATGCACAGGGCCGTCTCCCGCCTGGGTGGGAGCGCCGGGAGGACAACCTGGGCCGGACCTACTACGTCGACCACAACACTCGTACGACGAGCTGGAACCGGCCGACGGCCAGTGGTGCGGTCAACACCGCGAGACAAGAGGAGGCCACAAACGTGGAGCGCCAGAGACACCAGAACCGGACCTTGCCTGAGGACAGGACCGGCACCAACTCGCCCACGATGCAGGCCCAGCAGGCCGCGCAGAACGCCAACGCCCAGACCATGATGCATACCGGAGCGACAACCGCTGGGACGGGCGAACTTCCGCCGGGGTGGGAACAGCGCTTCACTCCCGAGGGACGGCCATACTTTGTGGATCACAACACTCGTACTACGACATGGGTGGACCCCAGGAGACAGCAGTACATTAGGATGTACGGCGGCCAGAATAATACTAATGGTACTATTCAGCAGCAGCCTGTGTCGCAGCTGGGCCCCCTGCCGAGCGGATGGGAAATGCGGCTCACCAATACCGCACGTGTCTACTTTGTCGACCACAACACCAAGACGACCACCTGGGACGACCCTCGCCTGCCGTCCTCGCTCGACCAGAATGTGCCTCAGTACAAGCGAGACTTCCGCCGGAAGCTCATCTATTTCCGGTCACAGCCCGCCATGCGCATCCTGTCAGGGCAGTGCCACATCAAGGTTCGCCGGTCCCACATCTTCGAGGACTCGTTTGCCGAGATCAGTCGGCAGTCGGCCACGGATCTGAAGAAGCGCCTGATGATCAAGTTCGACGGCGAGGATGGTCTGGACTATGGCGGTCTGTCCCGAGAGTTCTTCTTCCTGCTCTCGCATGAGATGTTCAACCCCTTCTACTGCCTGTTCGAGTACTCGGCACACGACAACTACACGCTCCAGATCAACCCTCACTCTGGCATCAACCCCGAGCACCTGAACTACTTCAAGTTCATCGGGCGCGTGGTCGGGCTAGCCATCTTCCACCGGCGGTTCCTGGATGCCTTCTTCATCGGCGCTCTGTACAAGATGATTCTGGGCAAGTCGGTGGTCCTGGCGGATATGGAGGGTGTCGATGCGGACTTCCACAGGTCGCTGCAGTGGATGCTAGACAATGACATCTCGGGTGGCATCCTCGAGCAGAC
This sequence comes from Cryphonectria radicalis, assembly GCA_014849355.1. Taxonomy (NCBI): domain Eukaryota; kingdom Fungi; phylum Ascomycota; class Sordariomycetes; order Diaporthales; family Cryphonectriaceae; genus Cryphonectria; species Cryphonectria radicalis. The sequence goes on along the minus strand of JACWQW010000084.1, from coordinate 71,808 downwards.
CTTCTCGACCGAGGACGAGCGGTTCGGCGTCATCACCGTCGAGGATCTGATCCCGGGAGGTCGCGACATCGATGTCACCAACGAGAACAAGAAGGAGTACGTCGACCTGATGGTCAAGTGGCGCATCGAGAAGCGCATCGCCGAGCAGTTCCAGGCGTTCAAGGAAGGCTTCCACGAGCTCATCCCGCAGGAGCTCATCAACGTCTTTGACGAGCGCGAGCTGGAGCTGCTCATCGGCGGTATCGCCGAGATCGACGTGGACGACTGGAAGAAGCACACTGATTATCGCGGCTACACGGAGACGGACGAGGTCATCCAAAACTTCTGGCAGACCGTGCGCAGCTGGGACGGCGAGCAGAAGAGCCGGCTGCTGCAGTTCACGACGGGCACGTCCAGAATCCCCGTCAACGGGTTCAAGGACCTTCAGGGGAGTGACGGTCCGAGAAGATTCACTATTGAGAAGGCCGGGGAGATCACAAACCTGCCCAAGGCGCACACCTGGTAAGGCTCACCAGGACGAACGAATGACTTGACGTTTCTGCGGCGATGCTGACAATCTCCTCTTAGCTTCAACCGTCTTGACCTGCCGCCATACAAGACGCTCGAGCAGCTGCAGCAGAAGCTCACCATCGCGGTCGAGGAGACCATGGGCTTCGGCCAAGAATAAATGCAGACTAGGTACGAGCTGCGCGTGGCACATAAGATGCGAGCGCAGGGCTGAGGCTGCACCAAGGGGGGGGGGGGGTGGCAGCTTCGAGAGGTGAAGAAACATGTGACGTGGGAGACACAATTACATCTGCGATAAGAGTGTCGAGCACGTGCGAAACTTTGATCTTTAGGGAGTCAGGGTGTTCAGGCGCCAGACCGGGCCCGACGATATTGCTTGTATCCAAATTGATCTCGATATGGGGGGAGGAGGAAGCGGTCCATGGTCTTCATCAGTCCATCTAAACCTCGCCCGCATTGGGGAGGCTGGGTTGTAGTGCGGGTACAAAAATTAGATGGGCGGGTGAGGTCTCTTGACAAACAGATGTGGTCGAATGGAACGAGGAAGGGGAGGAAGAAGAACAGGAAGAAGAGCGGGAAGACAAGACAAGAACACACTATCGCTTACAAACACATCCCCAATCGAGGGCGGCACGTCATGGGAAAGGAAACCAGGGACGACTTTTTTCGAGATTAGTCCAATTATGCACATACTGCTTGCTGTCTATCCCTACCTGTTTCGGTGTCTGTTGTTTCTTCATATGTCTGTCTGAGCTGCGTGCTTCTTGGGTAAGGGGGTAAGGGGGATTAGAAGGTCCCGTATTGTCGTTCAGCTGAGCCTCCAACAAGAACGTTGTGGATATACTGCGGGCGTTTGGACGCTCTCGAACGGCCATGTCCCTTCCCGTCTGTCATTGACATTCATTGTTATAGCGAGAAGGAAAGAGAAGGAGGGGTCAACAGAGGTCAACAGGCAAGGGGAAATACGAGACTACCAAGCTGTTTGTAGAAAGCCAACGTTCGTCCTGGGGTTCGGCTCGTCAAGGGAGAAGACGGAGAAGAAGAAGAAGAAGAGGAAAAGGAAGGACTGCTAAACTTTGGCTCACATGACGAGAGGCACCTATAGGTGAGGAGGTTCTCGTCTATGCCAGGTCTCTTTCCCGGTCATTACAGGTATGGATGGCATTTCGGGGTGTTTATTCTTTCTTTTCTCTTTTGCTCCCAATGTCCATCTATTTGAACCAGTCCGGTTTTCCCGCTCTTGTTTCCCTTGCCTTCCCCCTTCCCACCTCCGACCGCGTCGCCAGATATGTACAAAGCACACAGGCAAGTGACAAGAAAAAGAAAACAAACAACAAATAGAATGAAACGACAGGCAGCTGGGGTCAGCAGCTGTGTATTTGATAGCTCCCACACTCTCCTCTTCCCCTCTCTCTCTCTCTCTCTCTCCATACGGCAAATTCTGTCGTCTTGTGATGTCCGCCAGTCCAGGCCTGCCAGGCCGCTCTTTCTCCAACCCCCCCCCCCCCCTCCTTTATTTCTCACCCCTAACCTTCATTTCTTCTCGCCATACCCGCGGCGAACCCTTACGATTCCCACCACTCCATGTCATTCTCCCCGCCAACCACCAAAAAGTAAAGAGAAAATCCTTGTCTTTGTTCTTCTTCTTCCTCTTCTCCTCTTCCTTCTTTTTTCCCTTTTCTCTACTTTCTATACCACATTCTCGTGATCTTGGTCATCCTCATCTTCCTCTGCAGCTGAAAGATGCCATACATGAGGGCCTCGCTGGTGGGGGGGCAGCCGGGGACGTAGACATCCACGGGGACGATGCGGTCGCAGCCGCGGACGACGCTGTAGCTGTAGTGGTAGTAGCCGCCGCCGTTGGCGCACGAGCCCATGGAGATGACCCAGCGGGGGTCGGGCATCTGGTCGTAGACCTGGCGCAGGGCGGGGGCCATCTTGTTGGTCAGGGTGCCGGCGACGATCATCACGTCGGACTGGCGGGGGCTAGCGCGGAAGATGATGCCCATGCGGTCCTGGTCGTAGCGCGGGGTCGAGAGGTGCATCATCTCGACGGCGCAGCAGGCGAGGCCGAAGGTCATGGGCCAGAGGGAGGACTGGCGGCCCCAGTTGACGATCTGGTCGAGGGTGGTGCTAGAGAGGGGGGGAGAGACGCGTAAGGGGTGGTCAGCTTTCTTTTCTCTCTACTCCTTTCCTTTTTACCCCTTCTCTTGTTTTTTTGAACAACAATGAGAAGAGAAAAGAGTTTTGCGGCTAGAGGAGAGGTTTGTTTTTCAAAAGACGTACAGGGCATATTGCACAACTCCCTTGGTGCCCTCCTGGCTCGCCAGGGGAACCTGCTTCGGCTGGAGACCCGTCGAGGCGCCGGCATGGGGCTGGATCTGTGCGGCATTGTTCTTGGAGGAGGAGGAGATGGACGCGGCGGCGATGCGGAAGGGTATGAGGGACGTCGTTGGCTTGGCTGTTGTTGGGTGGTAACCAATCATTCAGTCAGCAAGTATTCTTTTCAATCAGAGTTGACCCGCGGCTCTCTTGTCTTGTCTCTTTCTCCCTCTTTCTCCCTCTCTCTCTCTCTCTCGAGTGAAGCTTTCTCTCGCCAACGTACCTCGCAGGGCCATGGAGGCCGATGTCCGTAATGCGCTCGACATTGTGAGGATGTGGAGAGCGAATTGAACCCAGGAAACCCTTCCCTCTCTGTGATTTTGGATTCAAAGAAAAGAGAAAGCGGAGTGGAGAGGATGGTGGTCACCGTGGAAGGGTGGATTGGAGGATGGTTGACGATTGTATGGCACACACACACACCCTTCGGGACGGAGTCGTTGATTGCAAGAGGTGCTGCTGCTGTGCGGTAAAAGTCGCCTCTGGCTCACCAAAACGTCGGTTCTGATTGGGTGGTCGGTATCGAGATGGGTCCCCCCCCCCCCAGTTGTGAGCTGCACCTTGTTCGGGTCTTGGACGTCACAAGTGATCACTAACAATTTTTCTCAGCCGATGGCCCGTGCACATTCTTGACCCTCTCAGAGCGGACACAATACAAATACACTTGAGTACATGGTTGTTGTTTACTTAACAAGTAGTAATTATCATGTCAAATCGTAGAGGATGTCAAGTTTCAAAAGGAAATCTTTGCTACAGACAGCTAAACACTTGAAGATCGCCAACTCACGAAGATCGATCACTCGATCAAGCCTCAAAGCTTGAAGCTGTTACTGCTCGCGGCCCTCGCCTCCTGTGCCTTTTTGCCCTCCATGTCCACCACCTCGCCCTTCTTGTTGATCACCTTGACGCCGCCCTTCTTCAGGTCCGCCATGGTGTCCTTCTTCTCCTGCGCCTTCTTGGACAGCCTTGTGGTCTCGCCGCCGGCCTTCCTGATCCTCTCCTTCTCCCGCCTCCGCCTGCGCAGCTTGTCCTCGCGGCTCATCTCCTGCCTCGCGACCGGCAGCCCGCTCTTGGCCACCACCTCGCTCCTGTCCGCCGCCTTGTCGTCCTTGCCCGGTGCATATACCTCCTGCGGGGCGATCATGCTCTCGCCGCCGCTGACGCCCTGGGCCGTGGTGGGCTGTGCGTCCTCCATGGTGACCGTGGCGACGTCAGCCACGACGGTCAGGGACGGCGCGGCCGGCTTGGGCTTGTAGTGCCAGCTGCTGAGGGCGTCGAGTTTCGCAGAGACGTCCTTCCACATGCTCTCGATCTCCTTCTCCTCCCGGCGCATCTTCTCGTCCTTGGCGCTGACGTACGAGTCTGGGTTCGTGTTCTTGACATGCTCCTCCTCGTAGATCTCTGCGAGGCTCTGCTTCGCCTTGGCGTCGTCCAGCTCGACCAGGCCACGGCGCACGTCGGCAGGCACGTCGGCGTTGGGCCGCCGTTTGACGACCTCGTCGAACTCGCCGGCGATGATGCGGCGCTTGACGAGGTCCTCGATCTCCTCGCTGGCCTCCTCGGTGACGACCGTGATGGGCTTGCCCGCGTGCTCAAAGTCGAGGTCCTCTTCTAGGAGCGAGTTCATCGGCCGGCTGGCAGCCGACGCCTCGCCCGAGAGCGTCCACGCGCGCTTGGCCACGAGCTCAGACTCCATCCTGCGGATCTCCTCGGACAGCTTGGCCTGCCGCCTCTCGTGCGCCGACCTGCGGGATTTGGGGTCGCCTGCAGACACGTCTGACAGGGCATCCTCCTCGTCCGAGTGTTCTGACATGTCCTCAAACAGATCGCGCCGCACGTCGCCCATCGCCCTCTCCATGTCCTGGTCATCTGGCGCTGCCTGTCGCTGGGGCTGAGACTTTCTGGGTCTGTCGCCCTTCTTGGCTTTCTTGGGCGGAGGCGCAAAGAAGTCCTTGTAGAATATGTCATTGGCGGTAAGATCCATGCCCATGTCTCCCTCGAGCCCGTCCGCCAGGTTGCCCGGCTCGTCGTCGCTCGCACCGTCTGGGGCGTCGAGGTCCATATCGCCAAAGGTCGGGCCAGCATCATCCTCCTCCTCCTCCTCCTCCTCCTTCCCTCCGTCTTCGAGGCCTGACAGGCCATCTTCCTCCTCGCCGCCCTTGGCCTTCTTGCCCTTTGCCTTGTCTTGGGGTTCAGAGAAGGGGTCCCCATGCCAGTTGATGTCTTCATCGTCGCTTGCCTGATCTGTATGCGGGTCGGCCTTGTAATCCTGCTCCTCAAACCACTGGGACTGCTTGTTGAAGTCGTCTATCGAGAAGAACCCGTCATTCAGGCCATTCGGGTCTTCGACGTAGGTTCCGGTAGGTTGGTTGAGATCATCTTCGTCATCCTCCTCCAGGCCGTCCTCGTCGAGCTCTTGGTCATCACCCAGGGCCTCAATGTCCTCCACATCTTCCTCTGCGGATAGATCATCATCTTGTTGGGACTCGGCATCCTCCCAGTCCTCCTGGCCAGATCCACTGACAACGTCGTCGTCATCCTCTTCTTCTTCTTCTTCTTGTTCTTCTTCTTCTTCTCCATCGACCAGGCTGATGTCGGACCCAGCCCCATCAAACCGCACCTTCTTGACATGTCCGTCGTCCACATCGTCGATCCCGTCTCCCTCTCTAAGCAGCTGGCCATCCTCCTCCAGCTCAGTCAGCACGTCCCTCGAGGCCTGCAGCGTAGACTGGATAATCCTTCTCGCCTGCTGCCACACCTGGCCGGTCTCGAAGCCCTCCACGTGCAGCCGCCGTATCTTGAGCACATCCCCGGCGCCGCTACCGGCCGCCCTCTTCCTCTTCTTCTCCCTCAGCCTCCTCGCCGCCTGCTCGTCGCCGACCTGGCCCGCAAACGCGTCCAGCGCATGCTTGGCCCAGTGCAGCCCCGCCGTGGACACGGACGCGGGCGGCTGGAGGAAGGTGTGTCTGTTCTCGGCGCGGAGGGCGTCGAGGAAGGTGAGCATCGAGGCCGTCTCGTGCGGGGAGGTGGCCATGGCGGCCATGATGCCGGGGTTGTCGTGGGCGTGGGTGAGCGTGTTGGAGGAGGTTGATGCCAGTGAGGACGAGGTGGTGCTGCCCTCTGCTGCGGCCATGTCGGAGGGGAGAGGGGGGGGGGCCAGTGGTTCCGTAAAGCGGTCGCGAGAAGAGAAGGGAAAAGGAAGGGGAAGAAAAAAAAAAGAGGGTTTGATCTTGTTTGGCCTGGATTGAATTGGCTCGGCTTGGCGCGCGGCTTGAAAACTCAAAAATAAAACCACCTTTTCTTCTTCTTCTTTTTTCTTTCTCTTCTCTGTACGACCCTGTCAACCTGCTTGCTTGGTTGCTAGGTGAGAACAAAAAAAAATTCAGTAAGAGTTTAAAAATTTCTGGGGGGGGGGTCCCATTGAGCCGCATTGGCTGGCAGGCCAGGTGGGTGGGGGGGAGGGGGAACCGCTAGGATACCCCACCCCGTATTGCTGAACTGCTGAACTTGAACTACTATAGTACATATACCAAGTGCCACAGCACTTACAGGGTAGTACTAATATACTAGCATGACAACCTGCTGAGAGTAGTGCCGTAGTACTACCGGCCAAACTGGTGCAACTCGGTATAAGTTCCCCCACGTCGCCCGCAGACCCTGAAATCCTTTCCTCTGCCGTTGCAAGAGCACAAGTGGTAAGTACTACGTAATATGGCAAAGTGAAGATGCAGTCGCTCAATACTTCGTAGAATCAGAATCGATAATCTCATGCACATACAAGGTAGTCCCACAGAGGTCCCACCATCTCAGATAGTTAAGGTCCTGCAGTAGTCTGTCACGTTAGGTTCTGCGCACAGCCTTCATGGCACCACCATCGGCTGGCTCTACTGCTGTGGACGCCAGACATGTAGAGAGCACTGGGCTAGCCCAGCAAAATGGGATGCATCAATCTTACAAGCAAGCCATTGATTGGGGGGGTAAACTGGACACCAACCAAACAGCCTGTGTTCTTGGTCGAAGCGGCAGAGTTTTTTCTTTTTCTTTCTCTTCTTCTTCTTCTTCTTCTTCTTCTTCTTCGGGTCCAGACCAATCGATGGTTCAACCCTTTGGGATCACATCCAGGTGGGTGGGGAGAGGAATCGACGAAAAAGTAACGTGGGGGGAAACAAAGTCGAATGTGGCATCTGCAGCAGGTCTTCCTCTCTCTCGCCATGGCAGACCGTTGGATCACACCAGGCCTCTCGGCTCTGACGGAACGGGAGGCTAATGTGGGTGTACACACCAAAATTCACGGCCGAGACTGGAGATTACCCTGCATACAAGAGGCCTGTTGTCTGTTCATAGTTCTCCAGTGAATGAACAAACTGCGGACCCAGCTGGAAACGAGCCGGCTGGATCCGACCCGGATGAGCCGCTGGGGCATATGTACATATGCGTCTTGTGGATCGAGATGTCTTCAGCGTAGTATTATTTAGAAGTGGTGGTGGTGGTGATGGGTGGTAGTGGTGCGTGGTGGGTGGGATTGAGTTCTGATGGCCATGCCAAGTAAAGAAAGCCAAAAGGGCCTAGACCTTCTCACTATGGCACCAACCTTGGTTACCGAGCCGCTGAACCACAGAGTCAAGGCCCCCTGTAGTCTATCTCGACCCCCTTGTTCCCTGCGCCTGTCTCGATACGTGATAAGAACGTCTTTGCTGCTACATACTGTGTGTATAGTATGTATCAAACTTTTTGCGCGTTGACTGACTGCCCAGACGAATGCGACGTCAGGAAGGCCTGAGAGCTTGTGATGGTTCCCGCCCCTCTATTTTCTACCTAGTAAGGTACTTTAGATAACGATGGTCCTTGCTTTTCCCTCTGCGACCAACACTTTTTCTTGTGAGGCCTCAAGGTATTCATCTCGTCTTCTTCTTCTTCTTCTCTTCTGTTTTTTCAGTCCTGCCGTCCAGCCTCAATCAAATCACCCATTGACCCCCTGAAGAAACCCTTCCCTCTAACCAGCCGTCTCCGCTGCCAGGTCTAACACCTATCCCGTTTCTTATTTCCATTCTCTCGTTCTCCAATTCCCTGGTTTGTCGACGTCACTCTTATATCCGTCTTCGGTTTACCTCAGCATCCGACACAACCGATTCGCGCATGTCCCACGCACGCCGCGCGCGTGTGTGTGTACCTTGGTGGCAGCTCGGCCTGGAGCCACAACAAGAGGTCGGACGGGAACGAGGCGATGAAGTACGGACAGAAGTTTGAGAGGGAATCGGTACCAGAATGGAGCCTCCGTACGTCGTCATCATCATCCGCCCAAAACATACACAGAGCAGAATTGAACCTACACGATCTTGACTTCCTTCCCCCTTTCAACATGTCACTGATAACTAACTCATTTCTCCTTCTTTTTGCTCTCTCTCTCTATAGATAATATCGACTACAATTCCCTCAAGCATTATATCAAAGTCCACACCACAAAAGGCGAGGCCAAGGCGGTCGCCATACCTGGCCAGCCCGACACGCACCTTGCCAAGGTCGAGAAGGAGCTTTACAACGAACTCTGCAATCAACATGCCCGCGCCGGTCTCTTCGTCACCGCAAAGGCAGACGAGATAAATCGCCGACTCCGTATGCACAGCCTCTCCCCCTTCCTTCTCCCCCCCCCTTTTTTTTTTAATTCCTACGAGGCCCTGCCCTGCTGGGCCGCTTGGACCTTTGGCATACCAGGCGGAACTAACCACATTGGAACCACACATAGAACACCTCTCCGACGAGACAAACCGACTGATCCTACGCTGTGCCAACACACAACAAGAAACCATATCTAGGAAGCGGCACCGCAGGTTTACGAGGCTTGGCCGCGAAATCCTGAACTGTGGTGAGGACATACAACACCTCGAGCGATTTGTCAACGCGCAGACCATCGCCTTTCGCAAACTCCTGAAGAAATACAAGGTCCGTGCTCCGATACGAGAAACCAAATCACATACACAACAAAAAAAAAAAAAAAAAAAAAAAGAGATAGGAGGGAACATATGACAGATTAAGAAAAGGGGGGGGGGGATGGAGAAACATGACTGACGTGTTTCGACAGAAATGGACCGGCTCCAGCACGCTGGGCGCTCGGTTCAGAGATAACGTTCTGGACCAGCCCAAGAGCTTTACCAGAAAGGACCTCCAGCCTCTACAGCGGGCATACGAGGAAGTACTATCCACGATCCGCAGTTCGACTCCCGTGCAAAGCCTACCCTCGTCCCCAAACCCTGACAACGAACACATCGCCGACTCCGACCCGGTCAGCCCACGACAGTCCCTACGGCGGGTGAGGATCAACTCGGGGCCTCCGCGAACGTACATGTTCCACCCACGAAGAGAGGAGAACATCGGCTACTGGAACGAATACGACCACGGCAGCGAGAACGGCGACATGGAGGACGACTACGCAATATACGTCCACCCGGAGGACGAGGCGGCCAGTGCAGACCTCAAGACCATACTGAACGCATTCACCAGGCCCTTCTCCAAGGCCCGCTCATGGGTCACATCCCGCGATCCGGAGCGTCAATCCCTCCTCGGCCAGCCGCGGAGCGACTCGACCTACGGCTCGACAGACTCCGTGCCCGTGCCCTCCCCCGAGGGCCGCAGCTACTTCACCAGCCCGCCGGGCCGTCCACCGCCCAGCCAAGGCAACGACTCGAGCACCGCCGTCGAGACGGACGCTGAGGACGACGCAGACCTCGGGGGCGCGGGCTACTCGAGCTCCGAGGAGTTCCCGTCAGGCTACCAGACACATTACGCCTCCCTGCCCAGCGTCCACGACCAGCGCATGCACGTCTACAAGGACCGCGTGCTGTTCCTCGCCACCAGCGGCCTGTTTGCCATGTCCTTCCTGCTGCTGGGCATCGCCACCGTGCTTATCCTCACGGGGAGGCACAAGCTGCGGGTCGAGGTCGACGCCGGGGCCACGCTGGGTGCGGTCGTCTCCATCGGCTGTGGCTGCACCGCGCTCGCGATGGCCATGACGAGGTGGGACAGCCTCAGCCTGGCGAACCGGGTCGTCATCTCCGTCACCTTTGTCACTGTCTTTGCCCTCAACGGGATGCTGCTTCTCCTAGTCATGGGGAATACAGCATTATGAATATTGCTAAGTTCAGGGTCCTCCCCCCCCCCCTTTTTTTTTTTTGGTTCATGGGAAATAGGTAAATTGTTTGTCCTTGGGAGTTGTGCATTGGATACTCTGGGCGGATCTAGAAGTGCTTCCCTTTCGACACCGAATGTCGTCTTTGTTTTTGTTTTGTGTTTTTTTTTTTTTACGGGGGGGTTCTCTCCTTTTTTTCTTCTTTTTTTTTCTCCCTGTCTGTTCTCTCTTATATGTTCATGACTGGCGCTGGATTGGCACTCTTGTTCATAATGGGTTACCGGGCTTTAGAAGACCTTGCACAATGAAAGCAGCGTTTCATAGCATTCTCACTGAGGTGGTGTGTGTGCACGAGCGAATGTACTAGGCAGTTGACATACAACCACAACAAGGTCCACCTCGGACGCCTGGCTCCGTGCTGGACGGTTTAGGGGCCATCAGCCAATTTATCCGATACAATACCTGCCAGCCTGACCCGCGCAGCAGCAGCAGCAGCAGCAGCAGCAACAGCAGCAACAGCTCAGTTAGGATCTGGCTGTCGTCTTCCGCCGCTTTAGCATTCCGTCCCATAAGTAGGAGGGCCGCTCGCCTACCTCCTGCTCTTGGGTTTTTAGCCCTGGGGCTTCTCTCTCTCCCTCCCTGTCTCTCTCTCTCTCCCTCTCTCCTTCTTCTTCTTCTTCTTCTTGGTACTCTTATTATTGCGCCCACACAGCCACCTCACGATGTTGACCGCATTGTTCGTCGCGCTGGTGCTTCCTTTCGCTGCGCTGGCGGAACCGCAGCAGATTCGCTCGGTCGAGGATCCAATTTTGCACTACTACCTGCAGGCCTACTCTGGAAATAGTACGTTCTCCTCTCTCTTCCTCCCTCCCTCCCTCCCTCTCTTTCTTTCTCTCCTTTTCCCAAAAAAACCAATTGCACCACCCACCACAAAAGGGAGTACAGAGAACCACAGAGGAGACATCTCATTTTGAGGTGGGAAAACATCCACCAGCCAGCGCGGACGCCCCCCCCCCCCTCCCCAAAAGAAAGGCTGACGGCGATTGTATGATCTCAAAAAGGCACCCTGGCCACAGTAGGTCCGGAGACGACGTCCGAGTACTTTACCATCAACGGGACGATCCAGTCGACCAACTCGTCCCTGTACCTGAACGTGGGAAATGACACGACGTCGTACAAGACGCTTGTTCTTGGGGCTGTTGCTACGATGAGCGAGTGGGCGCTCGAGGGGGACACTATCATCACGGCTGAGACAAGTATCTATGGGAGACGTGAGTTGTTGTGACCAAGTCTTGAAAATTTAGGCGGTGGTGGTCATTCCGGCTCTCTCTCGTCCTGCTGTTTCCCTTCACTTGCACTCTGACCTTCTTCTTCCCCTTTTCCCGAAGGGGGGGGAAGAGGGGGGTGTGGGAGGAGAGCACACGAGTTTACTCGAAGGACTCGGTGCCTGGGGAGCGACGCTGGCGACCAAAAGAGGGTTATGAGGCTGACTATTAGGTCTTCTGCGCACCAGAGCTGAATTTCCTCGCCTGCGAGCTGGATGCGGACTACTGGCAGGTCTACCTCCAAACGGGCAGCGACACGCCGGCTAGTGGGACGTGTAGCAATTATCAGACACTGCATCTGCCCTGTATTTGCTGATTGGGGCGGGGGATACGCTGGGGTGGACACGCGCCCCGAGATGCTTTCGTCGGAAACGGGATTTGTGACGGAAAAGTAACTTGGTAAGAAATGCAAGGCGGTTCGAGTTGCGATGTTCGCATTGTATCTTTGTGTGAAGAGGGAAAACAAGAGTGAAAGGACGTGGGAAAGGGAGAGGAAAGGGGAGGGCCAGAGGTTGCCTGCTTGGTGGACGGACTGCCAGAGCTGTAGAGTCAGTATTTTGAGGACAGCATACCTTCTACACACATCTGTCTCACAGCATAGTACCCTTAAGCACAGAGTCGGTCAACATACTTCCCAGGAAATATTGGAGCTAGTAACATGACATGATCACTGATAGAGTCTGAAGTGCTTTCGTTAACAAGATCTGTGCTAGCTAGATGATCTCGTAACACACAGTTACGCTTCATCCAAAACCAGCACTCGTACCACTCACAGATCATATTGTTCAACATAGTTTATACCTCAACCAAAAACTATCTTTGAAGAGGCAGAGGAAGATAGTAAAGACATCAGAGTTTGACTCTAAATACATACAGCTCTACAAAGTACACTCATAAACATGAATGCAATATAATCATTCAGAGTTTAGCATATAGGACGCTTGAATGATTTGACTCTATGATTGTTTCTCCTCTGGTTGATAGCAGAAACTCTGCACTTAAGAAATACATCTTTTTATTTATTGATATGCATAGGTCGAAAGACTTGTAATCAGCAAGTACCGTTCCTCAAAATTCACATAAACTAGATGATAATTATGCACATTGTGCAGTGTCATATAATAAGGTAGCTCATACAGATCTGTATAATTTACGGCTCCTCACCCAAAGCCTCGTGTACATAGCCAAGATGTTTGGTGAGTTACCTGGTTTTATTATCAAAAGGGGCTCGCCCAGGGGGGAGGTTCTTGACCCAGGTGATTGAACAAGAATGGGCTCTGTACATGTAGATTTGTTGGTCTAACATAGATTCTGCTCTAGCCAAACCGAGTCTTTTTTGGGGGGACCTATGTACATACATGGTACTGTTACCCAATTTATTGCATGAAGGATAATCTCAGTTGGACATAATTATGACCAACATTTTGACCCTGTCAGTTGTTTGAGAATACTTACCTGGGTAGGTACGTGGACGCGCGTCGGTCTGGTCTCCACGTTCGTCCTGTTTTGCTGACTTGATAGAATCGTCTGATGTAACCCGGACGGCGGTGTATACTTGTTCTCCAGTTAAAAAATGAAGAAGGAAGAAACAAAGCCAAAAAGCAAGGCAGGAGGATCCTGAGCCCAGATGTTCTTATGCCAAACGAAAGACCAGGCACTTGAGCTGTGCTTGATGCAAATTGAGAGCTGATAATAATTCAATTCTGCCAGGCTTGATAGAGGCGCTGCACTTGAGGACCTGGCGATTGATTATTGCAAAACGGAACCCCTATACTATAACTGCTGCCTTTTTTTTTTTTCTTTCTTTTCCTTTCCCTCCTTCTTCCCTCCTTTTTCCCCTTCTCTTCTTCCATCCCATTGTGAACTATTGATCGTTTGCATCATTTAGATGCCGTGGGTCTGATGACGTGCCACGCCCCTGTCTAAGACGTGAGACCGACTTGCGGGGTCTTTATTCCGACATCCGATATGGTCAGGGATGGACTCACACCTTTTTTCACCTTGAACCCTGAAGGTCTTGTGCTATTGCATTGTGACGGACAATTTCAGTACTATCAAGGACACACGGACGTTACTTGCATGTCATGGCGCCAAAGCCTCCTTCTCCACCCCTCACACGCGTCGGAATCCCCCAACCTCCTCCTTTCTCATTCCCGTATTAGATGTACAGTACACTTGCTATAGTGCTATCCCTCCCCTCACCGCACTGAGCTGAAGCCCATGCCACTGCGACTGGGGGGGCTTGCTGCAGGTGGAATCGCGTGATGCCTGGGTGAGCACACCGGACCATTCTTTAGACCAATCATCAAGGCACTCTGGGGCAAGTTGGTCCCAGGGCAACAAGACCCAGTGCCGCTGTGGCGGGGTGTTGCCGAAGCCACATGCAGGTTTACGTCGCCATGCGCCCAACAGAAGACGTGCTCCCGGCTCCTAGCTGCTGCTCATCTCAGAATCCTATTTATATGAACCTCAGCCAAGGAGGAGGAGGAGTAGTAGTAGGAGAAGCAGCTGCCATGAGCTCTGCTAGTTCCTCTGGTCGGGCAGTGCTAGACAGAGCGGTTGAGATGGCGTCCAACAGGGTCCCTCGATACCTGCAGCAGGTCCTCGCATGGCTGACGGCCTGTACAGCTGCCCAGCCTTATGTCTCCATCCCCTCTAGTGTGCCTTCGAATGCCTCGGGCGTTGTCGACCCGGACTTTGCTGGGTTTGCATTTGAGCAGGCCTCGCTCTGGAACTATGCTCTGGACGCTGACGGCAACCCAAATGAGTTTTCTATCAACCTGATTGCTGCCATCACCAACCGTACCGGCGGAAAGCCCCTGATCAGGTTGGGCGGTACCTCGTGAGTTTCTCTCTTTTTCTTTCTTTTTCTTCCTCTTCTTTTGCTGTTGAAGTGTGGTCGAATATTGTTCTCATGCTCACCCCCCCCCCCCCAAACAAAAGAGCCGACTACGCGTATTATATCGACAACCAGACCGAGCCAGCACTGCCGCGTGCTGAGGTCTACAACTACCAAGATGTCGGGGGCACGACGATTGGCCCCTCGTACTGGGAGCTGTGCAAGAATTTCCCCAACGCACAGTATATCATCCAGACCCCGATGGCCATTACCGATATTGACGAGACGGTCCTGTGGGCGACGACGGTGGTCGAGGCGATTGGGATCGACATGATCCACTCGTTTGAGCCAGGAAACGAACCAGACCTGTACCCGGCCACGGACCTGGGCCCGCCCACCTACCAGGCGGCGCAGACCAACGAGACCTACGTCGGCAACTTCACCACATACGCAGCAGCTATCGCGGATGCTGTAAATATCACCTCCTCGGAGCAGCCCTTCTTCCAGGCCTTCGACACAAGTGCCCACTTTGACGACTCGGACGCATGGGTCCTGGACGTCCCCACGGGCTTCGGCCTGGGGATTGATGATGACAACATCGTCAAGACGGTGGCCCACCACTACTACCAGACCGACGGCGGCAGCGCCTCGACCCTGGCGACCGGCCTGATGGCGCACAGCTCCATCACGGCGCACCTCGACCTGTTCAAGCCCGCCATCGACTGGCTGCAGGCCAACAAGCCCGACATCCCCTACATCCTGTCCGAGATCGGCAACTCGCTGAACCCAACGCACGACTACGCCTACCAGGCCGTCCTGGGCTCCGCCCTGTGGCAGGTGGACTTCCAGCTGTATGCCCTGAGCATCGGCGTGGCCCGCTTCAACTTCCAGCAGATCATGCACAGCGGGTTCGACCTGTGGCTGCCGCAGGCGTCGGGCTCCAGCGAGCCCCAGGTGTTTGCCAGCTACTACGCGCAGCCGTTCGTGACAGATTTCGTGGGGAGCAGCGGGAGCGCGCAGGTGGCCCTGCTCGACATCGAGGACGAGTCCACGGGGAACTGGGCCGGGTACGCGGCGTTCGAGGACGGCGCCCCTGCGAGGCTTGCGTTTGTCAACCTGGACTACTGGAACAGCTCGAGCTCGGCCGCGGCCAGGGCCGGCCAGAACATCACCGTCAGTGTTCCGGATGGTGTCACGAGCGTGACCGTCGACCTGCTGAGCAGCCCTCTGGGCGCGGGCGGGAGTGCAGACACCATCACGTACGCCGGTAGCCAGTGGACATATGAGAGCGCTGGGCTGGAGGTGAAGGGGGTGAGGAATGACTCGCAGACCTTGGACGTGGTGGATGGCTCTGTGTCCATCACGGTGTATCAGAGCTCGGCTGTTCTGGTGCACCTGACGAATTGAAAAGAAAGAAAGAAAAAAAAACAGAGTGAACAGTAAATTATATGTAAATAAGCAATGTTCAGATAGGTACGAAGGATCATTCTCTAAATTTCCTTTTTTTTTCCTTTTCTTTTCTTTTTCTGTCCTGTGGTTCTCAATTTTCTTTTCTGAAGATTTATCCAATGCGGTCGTGGTCATAATTATCATGCAGCCATGCAAGGCCATGCAGATCAGATTCCCCTTTGGCCTGCCTCATTCACCATGGATACTGTCGAACCTCATCCTCCTTGGACATATCCAAGCCACGATCAAGCTGCTTCTGATGTTCCTGGTCCAGATACTCCAGCAAGACCTCACCATACTTATCCGCCCCCTTATACTTCCTGACGTCCGATCCCCAGCTCCTTACAGCGCTGGCCAGTCTCCCCGGCACGTAATCCTCTTGCGCAATCTCCGTGACAGGGTGGAAATACGTCCGGATCGTAAACACCACAGCCCCCGTCTTGGGAAGCCTCCGCAGCGTCTGCCTCTCGGACCGGAAGAAGTGGTGCTCGACGGCGCGGTTCTTCTCGGCCGTGTTCCAGCTGATGTCGGCAGAATCCTCCGGCCCGATGCTCCAGCTCCACGCGAGGTCGTCGTCCACCTGGATGAAGTAGTTGTTGCGCGCGTACAGGTCCTCGCACTTGAGCCGCCTGAAGAAGCTCATCATGCCCCTCTCGAGCTTCTCCTTGTACTGCGGCACCTCGCCCGACGTGTGGATCTCCGACAGCGGCATGCCGACCTTGTCCTCCAGCCGCCAGAACCCGGCGAGCAGGATGGCGCCCGCAAGCAGGTAGTACTGCCCGTCGGGCCGCTCAAACATGAGCGCCAGGTCGTCCTGCACCAGACGCGCGCACATGACGATGGGGTCTTCCTTGAGGGGCCTCTCCACGATGTTGAACGACTCGCCCGACCAGAGGTTCTCCAGCCCTACGTCGGTCCGCCGGTACAGCGAAGGGTACCGCGCCGGCAGGTACTCGGTCAGCTCCTCGAGCAGCTCCACGGCCGCGGGAAACGCCTCGGGCGCCGTGCGGCAGCACTTCTCCCCGCGCTCGGCGATGCGCCTGGCCTTATCGGCGTGGAAGCGCGGGAAGTGGCTGTCCAGCTGGATCCAGTCCTCGAACTGCACCGATCGAAGGCCCATGGTGACGTTGTACTTGGGGCCGTGCCGGAAGGCCCTGTAGGGGAGGGGCTTGGCGGTCTCAATAGACCAGCCCTCGTAAGGGGCAGGTTTGGGCGTGACAAAGGTGCTAGGGGTCCATTCGCCTGGGACACGTCCTGTCTTGTTCTTTTCGGGGGTTTTTGTGCCGGATTGTTGGTCGGGTTGCCGGCTTGCAGGTCTCCTCGTTAGGAAACGTGCAGCCACGAGGGAGAGGACGGCGATGAGGAAGAAGAGGGCATAGAGGGTGGTTTTAGCGGATGCTGCAGCCATCTTGCCTGACAACAAGTGGATACAACTTGGATCAAGGAAGAAGGGGGAGAGAAGGTGGATGAGGAGAAAGGAGAAGGAAGGCTGCTACTACTACTACTACTACTACTACTACTTAGTACAATATATATGCTGGCAAATGTGCTACTTAAATAACAAACCTCGCGATAGCAGCCCTCCTCATTTTTATGTAGTACCTACAAGGCCGTAATCGCAATGACTATCTGCACCCAGGATCGGCGGGTGCCATAATTTAGTAGCTCCAAAACTGTGCCTCGCTGGCCTGGGCTGGGGGGAGGGGGGGAGCTGGTCTGATGATAAGTTGTCGCCAAATCATACGAGGGCCTGGCTTCTCCGAGATAGGCCATTGCCGCCACTACAGTTACATAGTACTAAATTACTCACTACTTAAAGCCAAGCAAGAGGATGGCTCGTGTGTTAGGGTAGTCAAGACCAAACGAGAAAAAAAAACGAGGGGAAAAGATAATAGATCGGCCCCGTGGGACGGGCGAGATAAGCTTGCCAACAAACCAAGCTGATGGAGCCCAATGCATCATCAAGATCCCGACATTTCTCCTTGAGAGGAGAAGTATACTACTTTATACTGCTATTATGCTAGTACTGCCCGAATTATCTACGATCCCGTGCGGGGCCCTCTGGAGGCTTGCATGGATGACCATCATGGTTATGCACATTGGGCAAATCTGTCTCACATTTCTTTTATCATGGTCAGGCGATGAGAATTGACATGCCTTTCCTTTCTATACATAAAATGAAAAGACGTATTATATCGCTTACAATCATTCTTCAACATATAGATCTTTTAATTTCAAGTCTCTCTCCCCCTCCAGACTATACGACAACAACGTGCAAGACACACCCTTTCTCATGTAGAAAATCTCCAAGACGGATGATCGTCGCCCATATTATCAACATCAGCCTCTTCCAACCTCCAATCTCTATCCCCACGGTGCCTCTTCCTATTCTCATGCAACACCCCAAAGAACATCACCGTACAGGCAATCCCACACAACCACACCAACCCCAGGCTAGTCCCGTACCCGGTCCGATACAGAGGCTGCTCCGCCTGCACAAAGACATTGCTAGCCACGATCCCACCACAGTTGCCAAACCCAATCTGCATCGCCGAAGTGATAGCCCGCTTGTAGTGCCCGCTCACGTTGTTGGACAGCCACACCAGGGTCACCGGCTGCGTCATGTAGCCACCGCCCACGACGAGGAACAGCGCAAAGTACTGCACCGCGACCGAGATGCGCTGCTGGCAGAGCAGGAGCACGTAGCCCACCGTGGCCACCAGCACCCCTGCCATCGTGAATGCGTATCTGTGCCGCACCCTGTCCGTTAAGTATGCCGTGATGAGGCACAGCACTGCCGCCACGATAAAGATTGGGATACTTCGGGCTTGTGCCTCTTGGGCTTCATAGCCTAACTCCTCGATGATCGTGGGGACAAAGAACTTTGGGAGAGAAAGGAAAAGAAGAGGGAAAAAAAGGACGTTAGTCTAAATCGGCCGATGGTGGAGGAGGGTTGAGGGCTGTTGATGTGCCTTACTGATCCCGAGTAACCCGTGTTCACAATGCCCAGATACATCAGTATCCCGCAGTATACCTTCCAGTCGCTGAACGCGCGTTTGCATGCTCGCCTGTTGAGGTGGTCCATCCTGGCCGCGCCGTTGTCTTTTGTGAGCCGAGCCATGAGTATCGCCCGTTCCTCGTCGCTGAGGAACGTGGCGGTCTCTGGCCAGTCTGCTGTAAAGAGCTTCGAAAGGGCGCCCACCACCACGGTAAACAATCCCTCGATGATGAAGATCCTGAAAAAGGTATTTCGTCAATAATGGTTCTTCTTCTTCTTCTTCCAGTGACAGCTGAAGAGGAGAATTCTGGGCTCGCTTGCCATCTCCAGGCGTTATACCCCCCTACTCCCTTCATATCCGCAATGGCATACGCCAGAAGCCCGGACACGGCACTGGCAACGATGCTCGCAGAGAAGAACAGAGAGAGTCGCCATTGCAGTTCGAATCGTGGATAGTACATGCTGATCAGGTAAACACAGCCTAAAAAAAGGTTAGTGAGATGATGGCCTCTGGACCTTGGTGCAGATCTGGCTCGCTGCGCACCGGGGAACACGCCAGCCTCAAACAGGCCGAGCAGAAACCGGCAGGCGATGAGTCCTCCAACGGTATCGACCAGCCCTTGACCAACAGTCGCAATTCCTGAAAGAAGAGCCCGCCGCCAGTTAGCCAAGCAGAGGATGTTGGTGGCTTCTGCTTTCAGCACTGATATCACCTACCCCAGAGAACCATGATGATGCTCAACCATGTCGAAGGGGCAATCCTTTTTATGATGATGTTGCTCGGAACCTCGAAGAGGATATACGGGATAAAAAATACGAAAAGCGCGATATTATAGTCATGACCTGTCATGTCAAGGTCCTGCACCATGCCCTGGATCTTTGCGTTGCCTTGGGAGTTCAGGTCAGCTTTCGCGCCTGTAGTCTTCTTTTCGTTGTTTATCCCAAGATAGCTCACCAATGTTTGTCCTGTCAAGGAAGGACAGGAAGAATAGGAGCGTGATACACGGCAGCACATGACGATCACACTTCCACCTCAGCTTCTTCTCGGCTTCGGTATCCCAGGTCACCGGTGTTTGCTTCTCCGCATCCAGCAAGGCCTCCGGGTCCTTTCCGACCACATCTTCTCGTGCAGTTGCCATGATGAGTGCCATTTCTCAAAAGGTGACAGGCCCGTCCAAGACAAATTTGATTTATGGATAGTTAAAATATGTGTAGATAGGAGGGTTGTTGTCGGGCTAGACTAAAGATGTGGTTCCACGTTTCGAAGACCAAATCCCCGCCCACCGGTTCCCGGTCGCTGTCTCCTTATTTGGAGGTTGGGGTTACGTCTATCGTACTCATAGACATTCTCCAAAAGTTACCAGGGACCTGGCGTAACATCGGGTGTTTTTTTCTTTCTTCTCCTTTTTTTTTTTTGTTTTGGAGGGGGGGGGGTTGGATGGAGTCAAGGGACTGACTGGATTGGCCTTCCAAGCATGCTGTGTGCTTGAACCCCCCCCCCCCAAACCCCGCAATCAACCCTGGCCCTCATCGTGCCAAGGTGTAGAGAGGAGTAGGTGGTGACGGTCATTGCTGATCCTCACTGCGTGTAGTGTCTAACCGGCTACGTTGAATCGTTTCTCTCCAAAGCGAAATTTGTCGGGACCACCTGCAACACCGCAAAGTGTTGTGCGGAGTTTTACCCCATCAGTAGGGTATCACATTTGGCCGATGAAGATATATGTCACAGTTCGGACACACCATGCAAACGACTCTTAATACATTGTATTTGAGGTGGCCGTCAGGATGAGTGGGAGTGTGATCAATTACTTATTGCAACCTAGTCTTCATAAATCCTTTTTCTCATTGAGGCTGCTCGTGTTTTCAATGCTCTACTTTTGTTTAGATATTATTCAATCACAAAATTAAGGCATTGAATCCCTTGGAAATTTCTTTGTCAATACTTAGTAGGCTTGAGGTTTAACTCATGGGTCCGGAAAGCTGAAGAAGCCGTTGTTGCTCTGCGTATTGTGAAGGCCGGTATTAAATCCAGAAATTTGTATAAACCGCACGGAAGGCAATCTGTAACTCAAGCTGTACCGCTGCCAGTCTCCTGGAAGTATTTGGATTCGTATAGTAGGTACATTTCCACTGGATGGGAAAATGATTGTCGCGGAATATATCGTCACATTGCCTAAATTCTCGACAAGATGTAGACTCTAAGGCTCTGAAGATCAGCGGACAACAGCAGCCCAAGCGATAGTGCATATGCACATTATTGAATCAGTGTATCAGGAAAGAAACTGAACCGGCGGATAGTTGTGATCTATATAGAGAATTGACAAATTCGACGTGCGATAAACGCATTGGAAAAGGGAAGTCCCTATCCGGCACCGAATGTACATCTCATCAGACTGCACAAGTCATTGGCCGCTCTAGATCTATCACCAATTGTAGCATCAATAAACATTGTACGCTTGCCAGTAGTAGTAGCTGCTCCCCAGTAAGACGTGTGTGTACACACTGGTGAAGATCCATAGAAATGATATCTTGGTATGGATCTCATATTTGCACCACATTATGTTCTAAGTCTACAGGTTCAGATAGTCTGGTTTTTAATTGATGGGAATATGAATTGAGAACATACCAGCTCACTAATTCTAAATTTTAAACAAGAAACCTTTCAATAACTGTGTAGTCACATTTCTATGCTGTAGTGAGGCTACTTAATGTTCAAGGACACAGTCTAAGGGACCAAGTCTGTTTAGCTCTCTCCATCAGGGTTCCCAGCTTCAACCTCCTATAAACTTATTCATATTAATACTGCTTCTAATAATAAATATTTTCGAGACAGCATATAAGCGACTGTCCACAATGTGTTGTCCTACCTGAAGTCCAGGAAACAAGTTGATCAAGGCTCTGAATCAAAGTGCACAAAAAGGTGGGTCAGTGGCAATCCGTATAAGATGATTGGTCAGCCTGCTTTGGCCCTTGCCACCGGGCAAGGCGCCAAAGCACACATGAGTTTGAGGTCTCCTCTGCACTTGTCTGACGTCGTGCCAGATCCATTCTAGAGCCTCAAATTTGGAAAAAGTAAAAGTAAGGACAATTTTACAAGGTGTATGATGTTGCAACTTAATCTCTTGTCCCTCCCTTGGTGAAGACACAGCGAAGTCATGAACTCAGGGTTGGGAACTGGAGAGACTTTGGTGAATGTGTAGAATTGCCTAGAACGTGAAGAACAGGAACTCTTGATTGACTGGGCTCTTGTACCGAGATCATGGGCCATGCAAGAGGTTTTATTGTACGCGAGTACTCGGATCAGAACCGGGATCGGGGCTGGGCACGTCACAGCCCATAACGGCTGGCAAAGCCAGTGGTGTCATTAACTTTCGACTCCAAATGGAGCGTACAAAGCGAAGTATTAGTCTTATAAAGGGCAGAGCCTTTGAAATAAGTGACCCAGGGCGGTTGTGAGGAGGTCATGTTTACGTTGCGGGATTTGAATGGCTTTATAAACTACGCTCTCCTCATTATGGATATTGTGATTCCAGAACATGAGCCCACAGATTTCATCTTAATTCTTCCAAAGGGAATTTCGATATTGTTCCTGGCTTTTAGGCTGTCCATTCGCACATATTTAGTCTTAGTCACTGCGCAGATGCGATGGCGTGTCGTAGGCTGCACGGTGCAGAGACTGGCCTCTTCGCACCGATTCATCAAAGTCTCGATAGTGAATTGCCGGCTATGGAAGCCCAAGGTGGACAGTCACTCTCAGACAGCTGTCGAATATCTTGAGGTACGCGCATTCTGCCCTGCTGATTTGTTACGAAAACCCTGATTCCATCATAATCACTAACAACATTTGTGGGATAGGCTGGTTATACGTCTGCGCGAAGATCTACCGCGTCAACACCGGCCCACTGTGTTTGTCCAAAGGTTCCTCGTCTGCTTTACCAGTAGAGCTCCCGAAGAACAGGTGTGTGGGCGGCCGCACTTCATGGGTCTCTCTAATGTGGTTGGTCCAGTAGAGACTAAGATGTGCCAACATAGCTGCCGTACTCAAGTCTACGTACGTCTGGGGGCCGTGGCTTTTTCCTGACACGCGTAGACCTCTCACTCTACGTCTATTACATTACTATGATCTCCTCACCGCGTTGTGGGACACTCTTGGTGTGAAGTATGGCGTCGGAGGTACGCAAGACACGACTCATTCCATCGACTGGATCGGCGAACCTAGCCTTTCCAAAAGACCATATATGCTCGGACGTGATGGCAGTATGCGTTTCGGTGGCGTTCTGAGTCGTTACTATGAATGTCGGATCAGCGTAGATGCGTCACTCTAAGTTGTTGGCGTTGATGTCCCCTTCGTGACGCCTCAGAGTAGAACCTAGTTGAAGAGGCCCTCGACCAGATCTATCTCAGAGTCCGTATTGGCGGCGGTTCCGGCTGTTCTGTCTCAGCTTCCTCATGCATCAGTGCAAGATGTGTCTTGTATCTTGGTGCTGACCAAGTATGCATGGTGACAGTAGAAACTCATGAGATCCGAGGCCAACAACGACTTGAAGTACAATCGGCCCAGACCGTTCCTCGTGATACCCTCAATACTTGCTGTCGGTGCCTGATACACAATTATGGAATCCAGCCCCGTTGCCTGTCCCACCAGCTGGATAAATAGGGCTGACGCCTCTTTCAGTTGCCTTTAAAGACAGGTAAAATCTCCTGATGATGAGATGAGATTTAAATTGTGAACGATAAAAAAAAGGAACAATGTAAGCCGGGGTAGAGAAGGATTGGGTGGTATGTCCCCCAGGGTAAGGCAGCTCAAGCGCACCTATTCTCTACCATGGATACAGGCATATGGCATGTAGGCCTTATACAATGTTGTGATCCAATTTCCTGTCAGGGCACTGGGCATGGGCAGCCTGATGGACAAGCCTGTTGTGGGAGTCAGGCCGCCTGCGCATTTGTGCTTGCACAGCCGCAGAAGCCAGGAGCCAAGGAACAATACCTGCTCACTTGAGCAGGCAGAGGAGATGGATACACCCCCTGTGTACGGACGGTGTTCTGGGCCGAAGGAACTTGCACAAAGACGTAGGGGGGGCTATGGAGGATGCACCTGATCAGGAGGATGTATGGAGATTGTGGACGTTGTAAAACGTGAGGAGGGATTTGTGTGTATACAGCTGTGGAAATATGCGACATGACGGCCAGTCATTCATCCTGAGCAGGACTGGGATACTGTCCCTTGCGTCCTGTCAGTACGCTAGGAAATGGCTGTGCAAGAAGGAAACAATCGATCGACTGATCGAATCTCGGCGACACGGCAATCTGCTCCCCTCAACAAGACCGCCTCGAGCTCCCGAGGTCTGCATTGGTCCATCATCGGACAGGCTCGAGAGGGCGGACATCCATGGATCAGTTCAAGTATAGGGCTGCCGTCTTCTATGCACCGTAGTGCTTCCAATTCCCATCATCATCTCCGAGAAGTATAAGTCTCCTAGATCATTTGACGCTCCCCATCCTCACTTTTGATCTTACGACCGGTCAAGAGTGTGTGTGTGTGTGTGTGTGTGTCTGAGCTCCGGCTTTGCTCATCTCACATACGTCATGCTTCTGTCGACAGCAATGACATGACAGATCACGATTTCTACGGGAGGGCTAGCCAGGCCAGGCGCGTGCACCGTCAAATGATACAGTAAATTCGGCAGTTTTGTCTGCAGCCCATGTCTCGCAAAAGTGATCTTACCGTTGGTCCCACAAATATGACCATGTGCTATTGGCCCGTATGTAGCTCGGTGGCGGGTTGGCGGTGTGTGGTCGGGTGAGGGGGGCGGGTCGTGATAGGTGGATGATGAAGGGCCAGATAATGCACGTGGGAAATTGGGACGCAGAAGGTTACTACTACTACTACTACTACTACTACTACTACAAGGGCACGAGAAGAGAAGAGAGCGAGACACAAGAGAGAAGAAGAAGAAGAAGAAGAAAAAGAGGCCGAGGTGGGTGGGGGGAGGGGGAGGGGAGAACATGCCTAGAATCTTGCAGGCTGGTGTGGGAAAAGCTTCGCCGGAACGGCGAGGAGGGGGTGAAGGAGGGGGGAACTCGCGGATAGGCTGATTATTCCTAGAGGGCGAGAGAATCAATGATTCGTTCGTTGGCTGATTGGGCGATTGCGTTATGCGGTGCAACCCTCCTTTTTTTTTTTTTCTCTTTCATTTTCTTCCCATGTCGTAAAAAGTGCCCGGCCACTCCCCACAAAAAAACCCGAAAAGAAGGAATAGCCAATTTTTTCCCCATCTGAATCGGGGCCTGATCTTCTGGTTTGGAGCCACGGCTGACACTTGCCGCTTTGATCATCCCACCAGGCGGGCAGCTCGCCTACCCAGCACCTAGGTAGAGAGAGAGGTGGCGCGGGAAGGGCTGTGGGAGGACAAAACCTAGTAGTAGTAGTAGTAGTAGTAAATAATAGTAGTGGTAAGAAGTAGTGGTAGTAATGGGCAACTTTGATGTGGTCGCCAGCAGAAAAGAATCTTATGTTACATACAATTCTCGAAAAACTGGACCATGGCAAGAAGAAGAAGAAAAAGAAGGGGGAAAGAAAAAAAAAAAACACAAAAGAGGGTGTAAGCGAGAGATAGGGAGAGAAAAAAAAAAAAAAAAGGGCCAAAAAGAGGGGGAGGCAAAAACGGGCAATTCGCAAGAGCCCTTTGCCGAGAGAAAATTAATAGGACCATGCTAGGGCCAAGACGTACATATGTGGTTGACGTGGCCGAGGATGGTGCATTTGCATGAGTGGCATGGCATGGCACGACCAAACCAAACGGTAGGCGAGAAGGGGCCCAGGCTAACGCAGCAGAGGCCATCCAAGGTTGCTGCACTGTTACTGCAGCCTGCAGCCCGGCAAGATTTGAGGAGGTCTGATTGGAAGACTTCGCAGCCAGAGGGGCCACGGGGCCCAAGGTCCAGGCCAGATGAGGAGAAGGTGCTGTGGTGTGGATCGGGCGAGGCCGCAGGCCGCTCAGGGATTGGCTGAGCTCTCACTGTGCCTTGTGATTGGGCTGACACCATCATGTACCTGGTACTTGTCATTGAGCAGCCTTAGAGGGGTAAGGTCAGTAGGGTGGAGGGTGAGAGGGGGGAGAAGGGGGGGGGGTGAAGTCGCCTGTCTCTGGTGTCTGCCCGTTACTGTGTGTGTATGTGTGTGTGTGTGTGGCCTTGTCCCGTCTGACTTGGGCCTGGACACAACTCACACACGGCTGTGCACCCACAAGCCTCGGAAAGAAGAAAAAAAAACCCCAAAAAACCACTTGCGACTTGAGGCTCAAAAAAAGAAAAAAGAGGAGAAAAAGAGAGCACATCTCAATATTTGAGGGAAGGATGTAAAAAGTATTAGCTTCTTCCTCTATTTCACTAGCAGAGAGCTCCTGCTGTCTGTTGTTAGCTGGACTATTGTTTCTCTCAGAACTAGAAAGTTAAAATACAGGGCAGGCACTGACCATCAAGGTGGGAGAACCTGAGCTGTACACCACTCGATAAAAGTTGATGGGATGGGAACATAGAGGGATGATGAGGTGGCGGCGGGTAGGTTGTGTGACGTGAGGATGTCCTCAATCAGCCTTGCTCTAATAGACAGACAATGATGTGTCTGAATGGAATAATCTCTCAACATCGAGGCTCGCCCATTGTACACAACAAATCTTGTTCACACTTGTTTTTGTTTTCTGCCTTTTTTTTTCTTCTTCTTCTTCTTCTCTCTGTCTCTCACCCTCTCCATCTCTTAATCCTTGGGCTGCATGCATCATCTCTGCAAGAAGCCAGCCAGCCAGCCAGCCAGCCAGATGATTGAGCCGAGGCGGAGGCATCCTTTCTGAAGGGTCACTGACCCCACCCCCTGCTGCAAGCCCCGCTTCAACCCCAAAGTCTCTGGTACATCAGCGCGGGTTTAGCTCCACCGCTGATTTTCCTTAGCACTGTCTTTTCTGGCGGCCACAGCCCTCCCTCGAGGCGGGCAGCCTCGTTCTTCCAACCTCTCTCTGTTCTTTCCCAAATCACCCAGCACCAGCACCACCACCACTGCCCTTTCTCCCGACCAAGCCACTCACCCCCACCTAATTGTCCCAACTTCACACACAACAGCTCCTCCTCTGGGCAATTGTTCTTTTTTCTTCTTCTTCTTTTCTTCTTTCCCTTCAACCCCCACTTCTTGTACCTCCCTTGAATTGATCATCGCAACCATAATACACAATGGACCCTCCCAATAAGCGACGCAGGCTTGCGCCCAAGGTAGCCGAACTTCCGCCCCCCCCTCCCAGCGCCCCTCAGGCTGCACCGCCAGCAACAGCTTCCACAACCTCTGCCTCTGCTGCTGCTGCTGCTGCTGCTGCTGCTGCTGCTGCTGCATCCATGCCTACGCCTACTATAACTCCCCAGCAGGCTCAATTCGCTGCTGAGCAGGTTCGTGATCGCCTCCAGGAGCAAGTCCCCGCCTTGTTTATCTGACATGACATGACTAACTTCCAACTGCGCCATACACAGTCGCGGCCACACTACCCAGTCCAGGAGCCCCCCCCACCCGAACGCCACGAGTTTGAGTCCTTTGCCAGACATCTACAAGATGCTGCAATGCACATCTACGGCAAGATGCAGCGCCGGCCACCCTACAAGAATGCCTCGGTGCTGCTGCTGCGCTGGGACGAGGACACAGCCATGGAGCGCGAGGTCCAGAACCTGGAGAAGGTCTTTCGGGAGAAATACAACTACCACACCGACAAGTGGGCCATACCCACCTGTCCCAACCCCAGCATCAAGCTGAGCGTCCAGATGGCCTCCTTCATCGAGCACGCCCGCAGTGACCACCTCCTGATCATCTACTATGCCGGCCACAGCTATGTCGGCCCTGACAGGCAGGTGTACTGGGCAAGGTATATATATATACACATACACATTGCACCTGCCCTGTCTTGCACTGCAGGCACACCTACCTACAGCAAAGAGATAAATGCTGACAGGCCTCTAGCAACAACACCCGGGAGGATGCATGTCGGCTGAAGTGGGGTGGTGTGCGCTGCCTCTTTGAGGATGCCCAGTCTGATATCCTCCTGCTCCTCGACACCTGTGCTGTCCACGACTCCCCACATGCCGGCAGCCACGGCACAAAGCAGGCTGTTGCTGCGTACAGCCCCGGCCAGCCCACCCCTGACTACCCGCTCCAGTCCTTCACCAGCTACCTGGCCACCGCCCTCCACAACCTCAGCAGCTTCGGCAGGCCGTACACGGTGCAGCGCCTGTACGATGAGATCCTGCGCGTGCGGCAGCGCGATGTCCCCCCCAGGGCCGTCAATGGTGGCAGGACCAGATCGCAGGCACCTGCCGAGAAGACCCCCGTCTTGTTCACGTTGACGCCAGGAAAGGTCGAGCATATTGCCCTGTATCCCTTCAGGCAGAAGGGGGGCTCTTCTCCTTCTGAGGACCCTCATCCCGCCAACGGCCACCCGGGCCAGGGCCTCCCCTTCGTGACGAATGCGCCCGTGCCCGACCTGACCTTTGACGAGGCGAGGGTGCTCGTCTGCACCACCTTCGTCGGTGACGCCAGCGCCGACATGGCCTTCTACAACCAGTGGCTCCAGCACCCACCGCCCCTCGCGTCCAAGATCACCATGGAGGGCATGTTCCTGGGCCCGCCCACCATGCTCCTCGTGTCGATGCCCATGGCCGTCTGGAATGTGGTCCAGCACGACAAGGTGTGTTGTTTCCTGGGCTACATCAACTCCCACAACATGATCGACCTGTACAAGGGACTCGTTCAGTCTTCCCCCCAGCCCCGCGCACTTTCCGGCGCCACTGCCCTTCCTGTCCACGAGAGGGCCGTGGACGATGGTCGTGTCCATGTCGAGACCCGCAACGGCGGCGGCGGCGGCGGCGGCGGCCAGGCCAGCAAGCGTCGTCACGATCCCATGGGGCCACACACGTCCATGTACCCTGTGCCTGTACAGCCGGCCCGCCACGTGGCGCCCGCCAGAAATCCACTCCCCAGCTCAGCCCCCGTGCCTCCTGCGATCACGATGGGCCCTGCGACGAGGAACGACGTGGACAGCGCCGAGATGAAGGAGGCGGCTGAACAGCTCAAGGCCCTGAGCCACGTCCGCCAGGCCAGCGACGGGGCGGTGAGCGCCGGGGGCCGGTCAGAGGCCCGGTCGGGCCGCTCGCCTTCGTCCAACGACCCCAGCGACCTCATGGACGGGTACGCGGGCTCGGGCGCGCCCGCGAGGAAGCCCCTGGCCAAGGCCCAGCCCAAGTATGACACTCGGTGCTCGATGTGCACGCACGCGCCTTTCAAGGACTCGTCGTCACTGCGCAAACACATCGCCGCCGCTCACACGAGGCCGTTCCCGTGTGCGTTCTCCTTCGCCGGCTGCATGAGCACGTTCGGCTCCAAGAACGAGTGGAAGCGCCACATCTCCTCGCAGCACCTCTGCCTCCAGTACTACCGCTGCTCGCAGTGCCCCTCGAGCGCCGCCGAGGGCAAGGGCAACGAGTTCAACCGCAAGGACTTGTTCACGCAGCACCTGCGGCGCATGCACGCCCCCTTCGCCATCAAGAAGGCCCTCACCAAGGGGGACAGCAAGCTGCAGTCGGAGTGGGAGAGCCACGTCCGGGAGATGCAGGTGTCGTGTCTGGTCACGCGGAGGGAGCCTCCCGAGCACGTGGCATGCCCTAAACCGGACTGCCTGAAGGAGTTTGAGGGCCACACCGCGTGGGACGAGTGGACCGAGCACGTGGGCCGCCACATGGAGAAGGGCGACGGGCTCAAGATCGGCGTCGACAACCTGCTGGCCAAGTGGGCCCTCGCCGAGAGCATCATCGAGCAGGCGGAGAACGGCGAGTACAAGTTCGCTTCGCAGGAAGACACAAACACCTTCAGCATCCGTCGTGATTCCGCGGCCAACAACTCCCTCGTGTCGGACAGGACCAAGTCCTCCCCGAGGGTGGAGGAGACCAGCTCCGAGGACAGCCGCAGCGAGGCGGACGAGAACAGCAACAGCGAGCGCGGCCAGAAGACCAAGGTCGAGGTCGAGGCCGACGACCCTGACTCCATCGTGGTCGCGACGTCCACACCCGCGGTGCACGACCGCATGGATACGGATGACTAGGGGCGACAAGACGACCGATGTGTTATGCTCGGCGCGGACGACGAGCAAGAAGGGATTCCTCCTACGAAGGCGCAAACTTACCTCCTGAACAACCTGGGCGTCTCAAACGGAGGAGCTGCTGCTGCTGCTGCTGCTGCTGCTGCTGCTGCTGCGGCTGCCTCTGCCCCAGGTACACCAGGCTCAGGTGCCTCGTGATGATGGAAAACCAACCTTGAGAAAAGTCCCAAGCGATCGAATGGAGGTAACGGATGTTTCTCAATGACGATGCGGTGATGGTATATCTCTATTCCTATTTTATTTTTATTTCTTTGTTGCGGAGAGGCGAAAGTTTTGTGACACAAAAAGCGATAGTCTTTTTCTTTTTTTTTTTTCTTCTTCTCGCTTTTTCTTTTATTTTTGTGACAATGTGTGAGCAGTGTTTGTCTGGAGGCCATGGCGGCTACTTCTTTCTCTCATCATGTCCTTTTTCGGCTGACAGCATGGAGTTGTTTTGGGGAGAGGGGGTTCATCGGATGAGCCATCGCTTGGCGTACCAGGTGTTAATTTGCCAGCATAGCGAGGGCCATGTTGTCGTTTTTTTTTTCTTTTTTTCTTTCCCTTCTTCTTGAAATTGCCCATGGTGGTGCTCGGGATTGGAGGGCCAATGCAATGCTGAGTCTTAAAGCACAGGCTGATGATAGTGTGTGTGGTCTTTGGCCAGAAATACGATCAATTTCTACACCAGGTGGCCGGTTGTCTTGTTCCCGGTATTAGGTCCTCCCACTCCACTTTCAATTCTCACGACGTAAGAAGAGGCTGGGGGTTCCACCAGATTGGTGGTCTCTGCGATGCAGGGCCCGAGAAATGGCACCCACATATTACTGGCACGCTTCTTGTACGTAGTATACAGCATGTACAAGGGCCCAGCACAAGCCGACCTGCCGTTCCATGTCCGGGAAGTCAGCCCATTGCGGATCGTCAGTTGACGGGCTGGAATGGAACCTTGAGGGGTCACGGCTCCCAATCATTGGCGGGATAGACAGCCTCATGCAGCTTATTATGCCGAGCAAGCAGCCCACGAACCACACTGCATTCTCCACCAGCGACTGAGGGAGGGGCAAGTGGTCGTAACCTACCTACTACCCCAGACTTTATTTTACGGAAACCTTGTTTATGTGCCGAGCCTAGACGAACCTCTGCCTATACGGAGTCAGTCCTCCATAAATTTTTTGTCATTGTACTGCTGCTCGAGCCACCGTCACGAGACTTTTCCTCAGAGATGCTTTCTCAGGATGACCGCGGGGCTATCTTCAGCTGCCATTCTCGGCGGCTTGGGCTCCGCTGCGCTTTTTGCTTTCGGGGCTCTCGGAGCCATGGATGGGGTCGCATTCTTCGAGAGACTACTAAACCGGGGTTCTGTTTTCCCCCTTCTCCTTGTTGCGGTCGGTGGTGGAAATCGTGGTTCGTATGGAACTAATACATATATTGAAATTTGATGGTTCGCCAATTACAAAAGGAGGGGGTTGATCTGTCCTTTTTTTTTTCCTTTTTTTTTTTTTTTGGGACCGGAACGCTTTCTGGAGCGTGAGTGACGACGATTGTCTGTCTGTGCCTGTGTTTGGTATCCATACAGAAAGCACACGTCCAGCGAGTTTATCGGCCTACAGAAGAAACTCACGATGTTGAGCCTTTTCCCCCAGCCGGCCTCGCTGCTGCTGTTGCTGCTGCTGCTGTCAGCAAGTCTGGCGCGCGCGTCTCTTCAGATCGTCCCTGGAGCTACATGGACAGGAGTGAGAACCACTTTCTACTGCAAATTTTCAATCGCACAGCAGGCTAACCCATCATTCTCATCATCACCATCACCTCGGCAGACTAACACCGACGCCCACATCCAGGCCCACGGCGCGGGCGTGTTCGTCGAGGACGGAGTGTACTATCTCATCGGCGAGGACCACACGGACGGCTCGGCGTTCCAGAACATCAACTGCTACTCGTCGACGGACCTCGTCTCGTGGACGTACGTGGGCGCCTTGCTCTCGCAGACGTCGTCGTCGGGCGACCTTGGCCCGGACAGGGTGGTCGAGAGGCCCAAGGTCATCTACAACTCGTCGACGGGCAAGTATGTGCTGTGGATGCACATCGACGACAGCAGCTATGCCGAGGCCAAGGTCGGCGTCGCGACGGGGGATTCGGTGTGTGGCAAGTATGATTATCTTGGCAGCTGGCAGCCTCTGGGCTATCAGAGCCGGGATATTGGGCTGTTCCAGGATGATGACGGGACTGCGTATCTTTTGACAGAGGATGTGAGTTTTTTTTTTTTCTTTCTTTTTTTCCCCCCCTAACTTCCTTGTTCAACAGCCTGTGGCGTATAAATTAGGTTTACTGATCATTTATATCTCATATACACAGCGCGAGAATGGTCTCCGCATCGACAGCCTCACCTCCGACTACCTCAACGTCTCGGCAGCCGTGTATCTGTTTGCCGACTACGAGGCGCCGGCCATGGTCAAGCTCAACGGCTACTACTACCTCCTTGCCTCCCACCTGTCAGGGTGGGACCCCAACGACAACGAGTACGTCTACGCAACAGACCTCGCGGGCCCCTGGTCGTCCTGGACTACCTTCGCCACCGTCGGCAGCGACACATACTCCTCCCAGACCAACTACATCCTCCCCGTCTCCTCCGACCTGACCATGTACCTGGGCGACCGCTGGGTCAGCGACAACCTCATGGCCTCGACCTACGTGTGGCTCCCGCTCACCATCTCCGGCACGTCCGTCACCATGGCAGACCAGGTCAACTGGATCCCCAACGTCGCCTCGGGCGGCGCCTGGACCGAGGGCCCCAGCGAGACCTGGCCCGAGGGCGAGAACGCAACCCTGACGGGCGGGGCCACGGTCGTCACCTGCAGCGGGTGCAGCGGCGGCGAGGCGGCGGGCTACATCGGGGGCTCCGGCGACGGCACCGTGACCTTTTCGGGCGTGGCGAGCGATGCCGCCACCACGACCACCATCCGCATCAAGTACGAGAACGGCGACAGCACGCAGCGGTTCGCCAATGTCTCGTGTAATGGCGTCGAGCAGAACATTGCGTTCCTGCCGACCGCGGACGGGAATACGCCCGGGAGCAGCGTCGTCACCTGTGCGCTGACGGCGGGGAGTAGTAATACCGTGGTCATTACGCAGACGGATGGGACGTACGGGCCTGATGTGGACCGTATCATGGTCCCTCTTAGCTGAGTGGGCGTGGTGTAGCCTTGTAGTAGGTAATAAAGATGTTGGTGGTGGGTTGTTTGTTGTCTTTGAGGGGGAGAGGAAACGGTGGGTGGCGGGGCTTCATACGTACATGTGCCATGTGCCGCGGTCTCAATGTCCACGTCCTTTAATGAAAACGGCAAATAGTGTTCGTAATTACGAGCTTCGCTTTTGTGTGAACGTACATGGACTAGGTAGGTATTGTAAATCTGGTTCGTCTGACTATGCACCGAGTGCAAGTCTTGACTGCAAAACTGTCAAACTGGTCACTAGTTACAGCAAGCATGGTTCTCGAGTATTGCAATGATGGCAAGAATTCACCTCTATGATAACTCCGGCAAGAACATTTGCACTCTTAATAAAATATCATCTCTTTCAGCTGCCAGCCTGCTTCGTGCGTCCCCCCCCCCCACCCCCCGCCTCTTAAGAAACAAAAAGAAAAAATCTCGACACACCTCTCTTTCCACTTTTTCGTGTACTCCCGCACACCTTCAAACAGCCCTCGTGCGAACCTCATGTGCTCTTACAGGCAAGTTTACACATGTGTCCCCGCGATCTGCTGTGGTGAGTCGCTCGCGATATTTCCAGCCTGCTGTTGAATCCCTTTCAGGGTGACCTGGAGCGACTTGAAGAAAAGTCGTAATTTTTCTACCGTACTTTGCGGATTCATGGCGGTGTTGCGGACCTCGAACATGGCGCCATTTTCTAGCATGTGGCGCAGAAAACCCTGGATGATGCCTGTAGTGCTCTCCAGCTGCTCGAGCGCTTGTACGAGCTCCTCTCGATGCCTCAGAGCATCCTTCAGCGGGTGATGGGCTATCCTCAGATCGGCGAGCATCTTTCTGTACCGAAGATGACCCATGAATGCTGCTTCTTTCTTGGCGATCTCACGATCACCTTGGTGGACAAGCGTATTGATGAGCGTATCCATTGGTTCAAGGTAAAGCTTAGCCTTGTCGAGGAGATTCAGCAGTTGATTTGTTCTTGTCCAAATGCGGGTTGTTACGTTTTCGTGATACGTCAAGAATCCAATGTATGAATCGTACGTCCGCAGGTACCTGTCTGCTCGGTGGTCTCCTTCCAGCAGGTTGTGCAGCCAAGAAGGAGGTGCGGCGTTCAGATCGCGGTCGACCTTGTCAAGGTCTTTCAAGAAGCCGTCGCAGGAGGAACCGAAGGTCTGAATAACGACTTCTGAACCAGCCACAACGTAGGTGGCGTCTTTCACTATCTTTGGCTGCAGCGATCTCAGTCTGGAATGGGAAAGCAGAAAAAGTGTGACATTATCCTCAGGCAGGTCCAGCTCTGGGATCAAGAATTTCACTTTTGTCAAGTGGTCAAGGGATCCAGAAAAAGACTGTAGCAGCGGCATCCCTTGGATAGAGAACTCATGCACCCTGGTTAGAGACACTTGGACCTCGGGCTCCAAGGTCGGGGAGAAGGAGGTAGCAATATCAGTAACAGGAGGCTCTGCGCAGATCGATAGATCGAGGTGACGAATCGGGGTACTGCGACAGACAGCTGTTGCCACACTGGATAGGCCCCAAGACGATCCGAGAGCGGAATGCTCCTGTCCGAGGGGATAGTTGGTGCAGTGTAGGCCCAATACGAAAGGCACCAGGGGCATGCGGCACAAGGTGTAGTCCATGAGAGCCTGACTGAGGATATGTCCGAGAAGTAAGATGGCGAATAGAACCACGGTGATGACCAGAGACCATGCCAAGATCGTGCTCAAGGGCCTCGTCAGCCTGTCAAAGGTGGCACTGGCGAGCTGGCCAAGCCATGCCCGGGCTCGTCCCTCCTCATCAGCAGTAGGCTTCTCTGCGTCATCTGTGCCCTTCTCAGTCTTGCCTGCACCATTGCTTCCAGAGCTGGAAAATTTGAGCTGCTCGATAAGCTGCTTGATGAACTGTTCCTGCCTGGTCACAGAGTCGTCGTTGTCCAGCGTCTTGCCCTGCTGATCTGCAGACTTGTCATTCCTGTTGACCTTCTTCTCGGTCATACGCTCATGGCTGCCCCTAGAGCTGAAAATGCTGAGCTGTCCGATGAGCTGCTCGATGAGCTCTCTCTGCTGGTCTGCAGCGCCGTCGTCCCCACGGCCCTTCTTTCTGTCAGCCCCATCCTTCTCCGCGTTCCCAGTATTCTTCTTCTCAGTCTTGCATGCTTTGCTGCTCCTAGAGGTGGGAAGGTCGAGCTGTTTGAGGACCTGTGTGGCGAGCCGTTCGATAAGTTCTTTCTGCTGGTCTGTAGTATTGCCGTCCCCATTGCCCTTCTTCCTATCAGCCTCAGGCTTCTCTGTGCTCTCAGTGCCTTTCTCCTCAGTCTTGCATGCTTCGCTGCTCCTAGAGGTGGAAAGTTCGATTTGTTTGATGAGCTGTATGGCGAGCCGTTCGATTTCTTTCTGCTGGTCTGCAGAGCTGTCGTCCCCATTGCCCTTCTTCCTATCAGCCTCAGACTTCTTTGCGTCCACAGTGCCCTTCTTCTCAATCTTGCGGGCGGGGCTACTCCCAGAGCTGGGAATCTTGAGCAGTACGATGAGCTGTTTCTGCTGGTTCGTAGACCCGTGGTCACCCATAGCCTGGCCCTGCTCGTCCGCAAACTTGTCATTGTCCTGAGTCTGGTTGTGGTAGGCAAGGCCTGCATCGTCAACATCGGGCTGTCCCGCCCTCAAGGCTCGAGGCTGGTCATTTCGTCTCGTGATCTCCATGCCGGTTTGCTGCTCAGATTCTGAAGAATGATCAGAAAGTCTGCTTGACATTTTGCAAGGTGATGGTTATGTGTCAGAGAAAGATGAGATGAATGGATTGCGCTGAGGAGAGATGCGGAGGAAAAGCCAGCCTTGTTAGCACAATCTTGCATCTATATATATCCACTGAGCTTTCTGCTTGATTCGCTGGCTCAAAAGTGTAAGCTGTGTTGGTTGTCATACCATACAACGCTCAACAGAAAGGGCGACAGGAGGACAAAGATTTGAAAGGACGGTCTGTTCAATTTTGGCCTAATGTTGAAGATTAGCTACCTGACTGTAATGAATGCAGGGAAGGAAGACAGGGAAGGGTGGACCGCAAAGCGAGCGCACACAAAGAAAAGTACGTCCATTTCGATCGGGCCGCCCAACACATCATTTATGTGCGAAACAGGGATACGCCATGATGCCTTCCATCCCAAGACGGTCCAACCAACCAGGAGCAGTCCGATACATGGCCCATCATCACACATGCTCTCTGTCCGGCCGCAGGGAGAAAAATATCACTGCTGTTCACCTTTATGCCGGCATGACAAGCTTGCAGTCCCAGTATAGCTGATCAAAAAGACCAGCAATCTAGTTCTGCTCTTCTGGTTGATCCACATATCGTGGCTAGCATGTGTTTGTGCCTGGGACTTGCGGTGAACAGGTTCAAAGGCGTAATTGGACACGTCAGAGAAAACGACTGACGCGGAAGATAAAGTCGAGACTTTGGCTAGGTGAATCAGAGCCAATCCTCAGCAAAGCCTCTCCAACAGTAAGACATTACAACAACTGATCACAAAAAAGAAAGAAAATACGGTGTGGGTTGAGAAGTAGCTTCGGACAAATCCGGAAACGCTCAGGTGGCGGAAAAGCAGCACACCGATGCACCTTCGCCGTCCATGCACACAGACCGATACGAGGTTGGGACATCCTGAAGCCAGAAGAAGGAAAATGAAAAAGGACCTGAGTGAGTCAGACTATGATACATGCTAAGGGTGTGACGAGAGGTCATCAAAACACACTGTAAAGAAGACACTTGCGCTTTGAACCCTAGCTCTTTTCTTGTTCGTAATCGACCAATGCTGTGGCTGCTTAGGCCTAGATCAAAGGCGTGCAAATATCTCTAGAGCATATTTGGGTACTGTGGTCTTACTACAGCTGAAAAAGGGCGGAAGGCAAGTGAATTGTCCTATGTGGAGAGAACATATCAGATCATATATACCCTGAGTCTCACGGCGAGACCGCTTCCGTCTGCCTTTCGCCAGACATGCCCCTCACACTGGGATTTGATACCGCGGCACAAGTCCAAGTTGGGCGTTTTCCAAAGTCCCTTCGCTTCCAAATTTCTAATATTGTGCCCTCATGTCTCATGTCAAGGAGGAAGGTCAAGATCTTGTGGGCGACAGCCAGTACCTGCTGCACTCCTGCGGCCTTCAGAGCCAGATCTGCACCGTCAGATACCTCTCCGATCTGCTTGGCAACAGGTGTCTCGACCAGCTATCCAGTCATTCTGTCTCCGCCTGCTTGGCCGGCGCTTACTGTATGGCGATTCTTGTATTTGCGGGCAGTATTGTGGCGTTGGAGACCCCGGATTCCTGAGAATTATTGCCGACGGTGTCAGGTGGTTGGTGGGACGTGATGATTGAAATTTCGAAGGAGAAAAAGAAGGAGAAGAGGGGGGGGGGGGACAGGTTCGATGGTCTTTGCTTAGCACGTGTTCATGTGCTCAGCACACAACAGTAAGACTGATGATGAAAATGGCTAACGGAGGGGGAATATGTATTAAGTCTTGGTTGTCAGCCTTGGGGTTAATGAGAGCAATTATTGAACGTAAATTGATAATGTTGATGTACAAAAGGTATCTAGAAATCTAAGGAGGAAGGAAATGAACCTGATCATAATTTGAGAGCAGTCATCTCTACAAGGTGTGACGTGTTAGAGTATCAAGGCTGTATAACTCCTTGGTACACAGGTCCTTGCAAGTCTAGTAGGAAAAGAAAGAAGAAAAGAAAGAAGAAAAAAAAGAAGGGGGGGGAGGGGAGGCAAGAAAAGAAAACACTTGACCCCTCCTCCAAGACACGCAGCAACTGCCTGATAATTCAATAAATACATCATGCTAGCGGCAGCTTATGAACCAAATAGGTTGACGCACCTTGTTTGCCCTCAGCCTTTTTCCAGAAATCGGAAAACTTGCTTTTTGTATTTTACAAATGCGCCGCTAACTTGTACACAGCAGTAATTATTCCATAACTCTCTGGTCTGCTACCGAGTAGTACTTGCATTGTGATGCCACAATCCCACAGCACAAGCCAACTCGAGGGTGTGGTTAGTTAAGATCGATCCGCCTCAACTTGTGAGGAACCCGAGGACTAATTGCCATGTCGAGGGAGTGGTTTGTCATGGAGTCTCAACAATGCCAATGAAAGGGATATGGCTCCATGATAATGACTTTATGGCCGCACTGAGGGGTACAACCGCCTCCTATTCTTATTGCCCATCGTTATAGGTCCGGAAACATTCTCAGTGTGGGTGTCCTTGAGGACTGCCATGCTCTAGCCCTGTCCATTCCCGTCCTCCAAGAGACCCCTGAGGATATTTCAAGCTATGCCACGATTTTGAGAGGAGACAGTTCCAACAATTGAGTAACTCTCCGCCTGTGAAGGCGGTTCAGGCGTGAGACGAACCGTGGCACCTGGCAGCGCCGGCCTTCTACGGCTAAAGTAGTTCCCCAAATCAAAGAGCCAATGCCCACTATGACCGAACAAAACAGCCCCCCTTTCCGGCAGATTTGCGGGCGTCGCCAGGCCCTGTGTCGAACAAGCCTGTTTCTCATGCAACAGAACTTGGATGCGGCCATGCTTCAAAGTAGAATGCTGCGAACATTGGCAGTCCCGGAATGTGTCGTCTCGCTCGCCCCAGTATAACCCTTCGCTCAATTTCCTAAGGGTCGTGTTTCTTTGATACCCTTCTTTCTTCAGCATGGCTTTCAGCTCTGTCGAGCAGACTGCCAAGTAATCGTGGCCTGCAGGAACCTGAATGTTGAAAAGACAGGAAGAACACCCGGGTCCATTGTCAGAGGATGGTCGAATAAGGTCACCGAAGCCTGTCCCGAAGAGAGTGATCGCACGCAGAGCTCTGATCAGATCCACCCACCCTAGTCCCTTAGCGCTGAGCTGGACAGCACGAAAGGAAAATGGGGCTGCATCCGTGACAATGTCCATGAAGTCGCAACCTTCCAGCCGGCGGTTTAAATTTGGCCGGCGGACCGTGATACCGTCCTCTTCGTAATCCACAATCTTCTCCAAGAGGCTGTAAAGAGCCTCCACCCTATCGTAAAAGTACTCATTTCGTGTGGGCCCCGTGGAATTCGCAGTATTCGGTCCATTGGTCGTCGTGGTCAACGTTTCCTCGTCTTGCATCGGCTGTGCGAACAGCGCAAGTTTGATATTCTCGGGATCGTTCAGAACGGAAAGCGCTGCGGCCTGACCAGTGAACTGATCTGACCCCTGGGGGTCGGTCTGGAGTCGTCCATCCCAAAGACAGAACTTTTTCCAAGCTTCAGACTTCCTGTCACGCTCCAAAGTTGTCCGAACGAGATGGAGCAGCGCACTGGCGCCGTCCACAAGCCATGCTCTCCGATCTTGTCGGTCGTAAAGGACCACGAACTTTTCTGAGATCCAATGCAACTTCTGTGTGTATTTTTCTCGGGTTCTGCCGGCCATCGGACTGGATCTCCGCAACAAATTTGCTGACATGCCGAAAGTCACGTATTTGCCGCCAGAGATGGAGATCTTCTCGAGGGCAAGGACCAATCCCACTTTT
This sequence comes from Cryphonectria radicalis, assembly GCA_014849355.1. Lineage (NCBI taxonomy): Eukaryota > Fungi > Ascomycota > Sordariomycetes > Diaporthales > Cryphonectriaceae > Cryphonectria > Cryphonectria radicalis. Next base: position 32,272 of record JACWQW010000084.1, on the reverse strand, counting down.
CCCAGACCCGAGCCACCAATATCACTGTAGGAAATACCAGAGGTGCCTAGATGAGGTCAGATGTCAGAATATTTCGAACCTAAGTAGAATATTACGGGGTAAAGCTTACCAGTAAGATTGTCTACCTTGCCACACCATCCCAGAATGTGACGACAGGACTCCAGATCTTGGGCAAAGAGCTTCGGAGGGTAAGTTTGCAAAAGGTCCGAAACTCTCTTGTCCGTGTATGACAAGTGTTCACCCTTTTTGTTTGCCAGTAAGTGCCAGTAGATGGTATTGCCTTCCGATTTCGTTGGCGAAATGACGAAGTCAAACCCCTTGATCAAGAATTTCCCCTCAAAATTCTCCAATCGCTCACAGCCAGCCAGAGCGATCATCATGTCGAGAGGGACCTCGAGCCCTGTTTGTTGTTCTAGTCTTCCTGCAGTTGGAAATCCTCTGACGCATATAGCATTGCCCACCAGACTCCGCCAGCAGTCAGCTACGTTGGGGACTGGTTTGATGCGTTCGAGATTGGGTGTTTGGATCGTGCAGGACTGTCTCATGCTCACATCCGGAAGATTAGATGCTTCGGATATTTGAACAGATCTTTTCATGATGATAGGGTAGCTGGTGTAGACGCCAGTGTTGCCTTCAAGTGATGTGAAAGAAGCACGAAGCCATGCCAATGCCTCTCCAATCTCAGCAACAGAATGAACGGACCCAATTACCCGCATGAGCAATACGTGAGATAGACTCCCATCTCCAAGCACTTCTGAGGTCCATAGCGCGTGTATCCGCGTTTGATCGGATAGTAGGCCTGCATTCCAAAAATTAGCGAATGTATTTGGAAATGTAAAGCAGTCATTGGAAGCGTACGAAGTTGGCAAAGAAACTTACAGTCTGGCTTCTGATCCTCTTCCTTGAGAAGGCTTTGAATCAACTCTAAAATTGTTGGACCATAGAAAGGCCAAACCTGAGCCATGTATTCTTTACACGCAATGGCTTGGACATTGTTGCCGGTACCATTCAGAACCATCACGTGAGGCAAAGCCTCATGTGCAGGAACATCATAGCCCTGAGATTTGAAGAATTCCATAAGGTCCCACGGGATGTGAAACATCATCTCTGCTGCGAGCGGCCGTATACTTCGACCTAGAAGTCGCTTTCCGCCATCATTGAACAAGTCTAGCAGCTGTTGGTGGATTTCCATTCGGACATCCTCGCCCACGGTTTCGGAGGCCCATTCCACCGTCAGCTTGGAAATAAGCCACTTGTATGCAGGAGATTTGACGAGCAAATGGTGGTACTCATCGAGGTCGTAAGCTTCGTCTTCGTCATCCGGTGGTAAAGCTTGACCGGTACCACGCTGGGGAGCTTCACTGACCAAGGCCCCATTCTCCATCTCTTGGTCACTTGCCATGGCTTCGTCGGAAAGATGCAAGCTTTGGTAGTTTACATCCTCGAGCTTCTTCATGACAGACTGGACTATTTGCCTTGGAATATTTAGTTAACTATGGTGTCCATGTATTGCTCAGGGGTGGCTTACTGGCGATAGTGTTCCAAGAATGAGATCATCTTCCCGCAAGAGAAAGATGAGTCGCAGAATCCAAGTTTGATAGCGAAAGCCTCGAGTAATTTAGGAAGGGCTAATGCTAGGTTTTGTGATTTGAGGCAGGGGATCCCGTGAGTGTGAAATACTGCGACTATATGCTCTGTGAACAGTGTAACACAATGAGTAAGGGCTGCATGATCAGGTGTAGTGTACACCGTTGCCGCATCTTTAATGCAACCTCTATATTCACTGTCCGTGGCACTCTCTGGCAGCGATCCCGGGGCTGTTTGCTTCTGTGGTACGGAGGATATTGACGTATTCGTAGGCTTCCGGTCTGTTGATACTGGAACCTCTTCTTCGGAGACGTGTCCAGTGTCGGGAAACTTTGCTGCTTGCGTGTGCGGTTGGCTGACAGAAGCAGACGGCTCTGGGAGAGCTTCGTAGAAGTGCCGCTCAGACTGAGAATTTATCTAAATGGTGAATCAGCATATGAGAACTTGCGCATGATATCCTCAATTTCTAACCATCGGATTGCCTCCCACTCCCACAGTGACCCAGGCCGCGTCCGTACCATACATGAAAACTCTTGTGCAAGGCGACGGGGCCTCGGGTACGTCTGGAATCTCTTGCCTTGGATCATACTGTAACGAGGTTGGTCCGAGGGAGCTATAGCCAGAGTCCCGACTTGGGTCGCCAGGCTGCCGGATATATTCAAAGTTTTGAGGGTTCTCGGTATGCCTGCGTATAGTGTTTTTCGAGAGCGGGTCGGCTGCTGGTATAGGCTTGCCTGGGAAGTGTAGCTCGGTTGGTGCGAAGCCCCACAGCAAGCGGTTGCTGTCGTTCGTATAGACAAGCTGTGGATAGGAATTCGTGAGGTCGGCCGGGAGGGCGTGATCATAAGCGCCTAAGGGAGAAAGAGTAGGAGGAGCCTGATAGGCTGTCATAGCAGGTGGTTGCCTTCTGCTAGAATAGGAGCCTGCAGAGCGACTGCTACTATTGCTGCCCTCAAGAGGATGCACGTCTGCGCCTATCATTAGTGCCAAATTCTGGCATAGAAGTCTATAAGGATGTTCTTTATAACTTACGGTATGTGTCGGGAGGACAATCAAACCCTATCGCGCGATATATCATCCCGAGCCTTTTTTCATTTTCCCCGCGGAATTTCTTAATAGCTGCTAAAGCTATCTCTTGCTTCTCGGTCATAAGATCGGGTTCATCATTGCTTCTCAGCCTCTTCTGGCTATTAAGTCGTCTCTTTTCCGAACAATTCTCAATATGATCTGCTCGCTTTGCATCGATCTTCTTGTGGGGGATTGTCGGCCAGTGCTCGTCACAGTAGGGGCAGCGGTAGTGGGGGGAATGGAAACGCAAAAGATGCTCTCTATAGATGCGAGTCAAGTTACTAATTGAATTTGACCAGAATGTTGCCAGTGTAAGGGCATAGAGCAGAGTTGCTTATTACTTCTGATAAGAGGTAATTAGATACTATGTTTACTTACGTGATCTTATTCACCTTCCAAGGCTTTGCTCTTTCGGGGTGACAAAAGGTGTGTTGACTGTATTTTGCTGGGTTCATCTTGAAGTAGGGACAAGCTAATCCGTTGCCATTTTCTATGGCAGATTCATCAAGCCTGATTAACACCTGGGTCTGGTTCGATCCTGGTTCGTCAACGGGCGGCTGATCTGCCTTCTCCGGCGTCCGCGACGGTGTTGTACCTTGATACAGACTGCTTATGCCGCTAGTTGTCGTCGTGGTAGAGTCCGAAACTTTGCTTTTGGACAAAGCTTTGCTTTTCTGGACGCCTGAGGGGGCAGCATCTGTGGACTGGCCACCGTCTCCCCAGGCAGGCGACGCGTCGATGTCGGCCATTGTTTTCTGGGATCTGACAATGCGCCTAGAAAACCTTCTCAAATAAACTTGTTCGCGAGAGCCTCACAGAAGACGATTATGAGGACGTCAAGGCGAGTCGCTGCCGGAAATATGCTGCTCGAAGCGGAACTCGTAAATGCTCAAGTCTAAGCCGAAGACCAAGTTGCAGCCGAAGGGCCAGAGCGGCGTTCGGATTATCCCCTTTAGGATCAGTGCAAGACAATATAAGCGTTTGGTGATGCGGTAGGTGAATAGGAGATGTCAAAGTTTCCAAGTTTCAATCAATGGTCGTGTCTCTGCCCATCCTTCCAGGGCCAAGGTGGTGTATGTCGCTGAAACACGACCATCGGGAGCTCGTTCTGATGGGAAAGGAAATGTTGGCCTCGGGAGTCCAGAGAGCCTTATTGATAATGGATCTGATTTACGCTAGCAAAATCTGGTGCAACCCGATGAGGAGGGGTTATTGTGGCTTTGCAATATGGGCTCCACCATCTGCAGTGAGATATGCATCAAGTTGAGACGATGTCCTGCATGAGTATGCAGGCTGGGCATGCTGCACGGATCATAGACAAGCAGACACAGCAAACATCTCGTTCTCCATCTGCTTTCATGATGCCATCCGACTGTGAGCACTGCTGGAGGCGCTTCAATTCGGCGGGCGCACAGTGGCAATGTACGGCCGACACAACTCACTTCAACTACGAATGCTGTTCGTTGCAATCTCGAGCTCACTGTGAGGGGTCGGCTTCTATAAGGCTCCCGGACTAGCTAGTGCTTTCTGCACTCAACTTACATCCGCCACCTACCTTTCTCATTTATGTGCCGAGTGTCTATGAGTTGCATGCTACGTATCAGATTGTACGTAATCATCTGACCACCGTCAAAATGCCTAGCTAAGCTCATCGAGGCTGTGATTCACTAAGCCCCAGCCCATTATACGCCTCATGATGCGCCTTGGTATAAAACCATTTTGCAGCATTCTTATGATATTGCAAACGCCTCAAGCGTATGGTAATTCCTAACGTGGAATACTGTTACAAGGGATCTAGTTGAGGGCTTGGAAGGTGACTTCAATTCAACGATAATTGCTAAGGGAGTCTAAGGAGTGCTTGAGGTTCCTCCCCTTCTCTGTTCATCAGGTCGTCCCTGACCCTTCCTTCTTATAGACGACGATGCTGTATTGCTGCCTGGCCGTTAGGGCCCAAGCCTTCTTGGCTTCTGCACGTTGGTCCTCGCCGTCACAGTGATGATCGGCGTCAGCTCATCAGGCTGAGCTGTCCTGGCCCACCCGGGCGCTTAGCTCGGGTGTGCTTTGCTAGGGGCACGTCCTCCGTGTAACAAATACAGTTGTGAAGAAAAAGAAGGGGGGGGGGGGGAGCAAGGCTCTTCTAAACTATTCTGGAAGACCTTCCACAGCATACCGAAGTCTATGGATAATGCCAGATGATTACTAGTATCGCGCTTCTGCAGAGAACATACAATAGATCAACCTCACGCAGTGATAAGAGGCAGCCATAGATAAAGTTGATATGACCAACTTTAACAGCTTCCTTTCGGAGGGCGAGGAGAGGAGGGTCGAAGGTAAGCAATTTAGACACATTTAATAGGGCTATACAGGTGGTCTTCTTTCTAGTGTATATTCGGACGCCTCTCGTATGAAATTAGCCGAGCCTGTTAAATACCTGCTTGACGATGTCAATGTGAGGCTGAAAGGAGTATTCTAGCCCACATCAACCGCTTCGTCAAAGATCCTGCAAGTGAGTTCTGACTGGCCTTCGCGCGACTTGTAGAGAAGCCACACATCTTCAAAGTCCAAGATTAGATGGATTATAAGGGCATAGCATCGAATCATATTCTAAAGAATAGGGGTTTACGTGTTTGCTTCACCGCCAGGAAGGTGAAGCAAAGCGACAAGAGGTGGCCCGACTCGTCGGCACTGAGCTGATCCTTGATTTCCTAGTCCTGTTCCCAGCAAGAGTGTGCATCTTACTTCTCGACTTCAGCACGATCGACCTGACGTTTCCAAGCTGTGCGTGTGGAAGTGAGCATATCTTTCGGCAGCTGAAGGAGGGTACTGGGGGAAATATACTAACCTTGGCCAGGTCGCGAGCGGCAGAGGGGCTAGCATAGCTATCAGCAATGATCAAAACGTCGCACACCGAGTCGAAAGGTCTCTCTAAGTTCGAGGGCGGAAAGAACACGCCTTTACAAAGTCTCCCTTCTTCAGCCCCACTTGGGGAGTCCAGAATCAGCAGTCCATATAATTACAAGGAGCCTTTTCCTTTTCAGGGCTGAGGCAAGAGGAAAATTAATACATTGATCCCATGATCGGATGGGTCGACTTCGGAGACTCCGCAGAAGGTTTTATACCCTGAAGATTTCCAGTATGGGCCAGCAGGCCTGTACTGAGTTCTGCACGCTGAAAATATACTTTTCTCTGGCAACAAACTCCACATGGATTCTCTTGTCGGTAACCAAATGTTGTCAAACTTAACAGGCCACGATACAAGACTTGCTATGCGGCTTGAATTCTTGTCCAGGCCGTCAAATTCGAGTAAGGAGTACGCACCACAGGCATTCTGTCCATCATGCCCATCGACAACGCAGACGGTGCTACAGTCCGATGGCTACCATCAACATCTCTTTCCTTGCGTATTGACCCAGTGGCCGACGGCCGCAACACGCTCTGATTTCGAAAACAGCGTCTCGCCAGTCAGAATTCCATGAAAATACCTGCTGCGGTGGTAAGACGACGCTGTAAATAGGACAGTCGGAAACAAGTGTCTATCACGGACGGGTCGATTCGAATCATATATATATCAAAGTTAAGTAGCATCATGATCGATTTCTTTTTCTTCTTTCTCCTATTTGTCATTCAGGTCTATCACAAATTGAGTATAGCTCAGCATGCAATAGTATACGGTGCACAAGTTGTCATTGACCCTCAGTTTTATCGTGCAGCTTGCAAGGTAATGTCGATCATCTCTTCATTTCCAAGATCCCGGACCCCGAGGGAGGGTGGCGCCGCAGTTCCCGGCGGCTTGGATGAGGGGAAACCTGCAGACAGTTCCGGACTACGTTTAAGCGAGAGCACCGGGGCAAAAGTACAATGTGCAGGACTTGGATTCGTTTAAGTTCCCTTCTATGCCCAGTATTTCTCCATTTCCGCAAACTGAATCGATGATTATCAGATGATCCGATCTACCAACTTGGTCGCCCCCCGAGATCCCAACTACATCACTTGAGAAACGCAGAGCAGCGTACTCTATACATTATTGACCGCGTCTAATTACATGCTGCAATGAAAAAGGCAGCGTTGCTCACCTGGCTTCTGGCCAGCTTCGAAGTGGAAGTCTCATCCCTAGAGATTCCAAATGCGAGAGACCCTCACAGCGACGATGTCCTGACGACATGCCCAGGTTACGAGGTGTCGAGTGTGCATGCCACCTCCACTGGTCTCTCTGCGGATCTATCACTGGCAGGGGCCGCGTGCAATATCTACGGGACCGACTTACAAAATCTGACGTTAGAAGTCACTTACGAGACCGCAACACGTCTACATGTCAAGATTCAAGACACGGCGAACTCGGTGTACCAGGTCCCAGAATCTGTATTCACCCGGCCCAACGCCTCGCAAGGAGCTGCACACACTGCCTTGAACTTCAACTACACCGAGTCGCCCTTTTCTTTCACCGTGTCCCGCAGTGACACAGGAGAAATCCTCTTCGACACCTCAGCAACCAGCCTCATATTCGAGACGCAGTATCTACGGCTGCGGACCCAGCTTCCGCAAAGCCCCAACATTTATGGACTCGGCGAGCACTCGGATGCTTTCCGTCTCAACACGACCAATTACATTCGCACACTCTGGAGCCGAGATGCTTACGGTACGCCTAATGGGGAGAATCTGTACGGGAACCATCCCATCTACTTTGACCATCGGGGAGCCAATGGGACACATGGCGTGTTCTTCCTGAACTCGAACGGGATGGACATCTTCATCAACAGCACAGGGCCGTCTGGGCAATACCTCGAGTATAATACTCTCGGGGGCGTGCTTGATTTCTACTTTATCGCCGGACCTGGACCGCTGGACGTCGCAAGACAGTACGCAGACATTGTGGGTTTGCCTGCCATGCAACCCTACTGGGGCCTTGGATTCCATCAATGCCGATATGGCTACCAGGACGTGTACAATGTTGCCGAGGTCGTACAGAACTATTCAGATGCAAAGATCCCACTCGAGACCATGTGGACTGATATTGATTACATGGACTTGAGGAAAGTGTTCTCGTTGGACCCCCAAAGGTTCCCCCTTCAGATGGTGCAGCAGCTCGTCGATCATCTTCACAGCCATGACCAACATTATATTATGATGGGTATGTATGTAATCTGCTTGTATTGATCATATTTCATGTATGATATCTTCCCCCCTCCCCCTCCCCCGGGTGATTTTCCTCCCTTGCCCTTTTCTATGTGGTCATATGTTGTCTCAGACCGCCCTGGCTAATGCTTCAGTCTTGCTAGTCGATCCTGCAGTGGCCTACAACAGCTATGCGCCTTTAGAGCGAGGCGTACAAGATAATGTCTTCTTACTCCGGTCTAACGGCTCTCTCTGGCAGGGCGTTGTCTGGCCGGGTGTCACTGTGTTCCCAGATTGGTTTTCTTCAAATATCACGCTCTACTGGGACAACGAATTTGCGATCTTCTTCAATCCCGAATCTGGAGTCAATATCGATGCTCTCTGGATTGACATGAACGAGCCTTCGGACTTTGCTTGCAGTGAGTAATAATTTCTTTCATGATGAATATCGACTTCATTTCGTCTGTTCACTCCCCTTGGGACGCCATCATTATTACTAAGGTTGTGATCAGATTTCCCTTGTGATAATCCAGCTCAACAGGCCGCGGCCGAAGGCTTTCCTCCAGATCCACCTGCACTTCGTGTCTGGCCACGTCCGCTGCCTGGTTGGCCGTGCGATTTTCAACCGCCAGGAACGGATTGTAATTCAACCACGAATGAGAAAGCAAACATCAATTTCAGGGGCCTAGATCAGAGCGCTGTGAAGGTCAAGCTCAGAGAATCCCTCCGAGGATTCGGTTTGGGTCATCTCGTTCTCGCAGCACGCCAAGAACCAGGCCAACAACTCGGACTTCCTGGACGCAATCTCCTCTACCCAGAGTACGCCATCCATAACTATGCTGCTTATCTCCCGAGCTGGAATGCGGCTGAGGGCGGCCTGTCGAACCTCACGGTGAACACCGACGTGATCCACCAAAATGGTCTCGCCATGTACGACACCCATAATCTGTATGGGACCATGATGTCAGCTGCGTCTCGCGACGCCATGCTCGCTCGCCGTCCTGGCCTACGGCCTATGATTATCACCCGATCAACATTCGCGGGCGCGGGGACGAAGGTTGGGCACTGGCTTGGCGACAACCTCAGCGACTGGCCACATTACCAAAGATCAATTGCGATGATGATGGGTTTCGCGTCCATCTATCAGGTCCCAATGGTCGGGTCCGATGTATGCGGATACGGCGACGACACGACTGAGCAGCTCTGCGCCCGGTGGGCCATGCTCGGGGCCTTCAGTCCCTTCTACCGGAACCACAATAGCTACCCACCTGTCATCTCGCAAGAGTACTATCTGTGGGAGACTGTTGCCGAGGCAGCACGCAAGGCTATCGATATACGGTATCGGCTTCTCGATTATATCTACACCGCGCTGTATCAGCAATCTGTGGATGGGACCCCGCTGATCAACCCGATGTTCTACCTCTACCCTGAAGATGAGGCCACGTTCGGCCTAGACATGCAGTACTTCTACGGCGATGCCCTTCTCGTTGCTCCTGTGACCGAGGAGAACGCCACGAGCGTCGACGTGTACCTACCAGACGACATCTTCTACGACTGGCACACTTTCAAACAAGTCCAGGGGACAGCCAACTACATCACGGTCGCGGACCAAGGCCTCACAGACATTCCGCTGTACCTCAGGGGCGGCGTGATCGTTCCTCTGCGCGTAGAGTCGGCCATGACGACGACAGAGCTGCGAGCAAAGGATTTTGAGCTTCTCATCGCCCTTGGCAGTGCCGGTACGGCAAGCGGACATCTGTACCTTGACGATGGAGTCAGTCTGCAGCAAAATGGAACCACGTCTGTGCGATTCGACTATGCCAACGGAACCCTGGTTGCTGACGGTACGTTTGGGTATGCAGTAGGGGTCGTTGTCTCCGGCATCACTCTACTCGGGTATGGTTCGTCTGGTGCTGGGGCCAACCTACGAGTCAAAGGGACGAATAATAGCATTGCGCATTTTGACGAGGCGAGCGGCGTTCTGACCTTGAACATCTCAAAGCCGTTGACAGGTCGTTTTGAGGTTGTGCTGGAGAGTCTTTGACACAAGTTTGTATATGGGGCATTGGCAGCACACTAATTGTACAGTTGTGCAGGAAATTAAAGTCGTGCTGAAGTCGTCAGTGGCAATCTGTATTTAAGATATCAGTGCAAATTTTCCACGGGATAAAGTGTCACCAGTCAGGATGCCAACACGTTTTTCCTAGGGCAATCATTATCTATTGGCCTTGTGTATTTTCCACCCTCCTTCGACTTCCTCAACCAACTTCTGTATAGACTCACTCAAATCAATTGTTGGAAGATCCTGAAAAATCTCCAACATAAGAGTTCGAAGCTTTGGTCTGCCAACATACATCGTGGTACGGTCGTGGGACCAGGGAGACTCCATGGATTTGTCTAGCCTTAGAATAGTTTCTTGTTCGCGTCTTTGATCGGCAACAATCTGTTGAAGGCTCCTTGTAGTGATGTGGAATCAAACTGTGGGGTGGTAGAATAGGTGTGGGACTATACATAGTGCTTCAAGTCGTAGCCGCAGCCCACGTTCGAGTCAATACAAATAAATGTCTTGACATCATCCTTGTCGATCCGAATTTGCAGGGAGGTACTATTAAAGAGATTTAGAGCTAGTGTGCTGCGGCAAATCGGACTGCCGAGCCTGTCGTGGGTAGGAAACCTGTGAAAGATCCATTGTCAAAGGGTTGCTTACAACAGCACCACAGTACAAACCGGGAGTTGATGGCTTTGCTCGCGAGGCACCCGGGCATCAATGCCGTTCGGAATATATATGCATCCTCTCTGTAGCATTCATGCAGGGTCTGGATCTTCGCAAGCCATCCCATTTCCCAACTGTTGTTCACCACGAAGGATGCAGATCCGCTTGATTTCCGATCGTCTTCGCAGGACGCTTGTCCAGTCCCCTGGGTAAGGCGGCGTACAGGGTAGCTTTCCAAATGAGACCGACCGGGATGTTTATTTACGGAATTGCCGAGGTTGTATCAGAGAGCTCCATGGAACGCATACAAAAAGAAGCTTCAATATTTAGAAGCTTATTCACTGTGGTAAACATACACGAGGCAAGCGGTGAAAGAGGTTTCTGGCTCGGGCTTTGCTGTGCTACCAAACTCTCAGCTTTTACATATCCTGGTATGTTACCATAGTACAAGATTCATATAGACCCTACCATGGTAGGTAAGTAACCTAAGCAGGCAGGTAACATACAATGGTAGTAAGTCTGGCAGTACACCCTTGCATTAATGGCAAAGCCATATCCCTCCACGTCTCCTCGGGACATGGATCAGAGTATTAAGGACTCCGGATCGCAGTGTGCCTGCGTCAACTTCCACATGTCCAATGCAGGTGCAGCAAAAGAAATCAGCATGTCTCCGATCCGAAACGATACCCATGGTGAGTTCTCCGGCCCTGGTTCCCCCAGTATTTCCTCTTGAAGATAAGGCATCTTCGATATCTCCTGGCCATTCGTAAGAGAGGACCTGTAATGAGAGGCAGCAGACTTGGGATGGCATCTCCACTGAGGCTCCACCCCGAGCAAGACTAACATACAGAAGAGGCTTTTTACTCACCGGGCTTCACCCACTAAGCCCCCCCTTAGTGGTGCAGTAGCTTAGACGGCTGACAGAATTTATCCATTGCATTTACTGCGTAGTTCCTGGTCAGAGAAAAATATGAACTTTGGAATCCACTGTGAGAGAGAAAAAACCACTCTTATCCTTCGCTCACTATTCTATCCTGCAGAGGAGATGTACGTCCTTCATTTGATTGGACGGTCGATCACTGATAAGATGCCTCTCATACCTTAGTCCTCGTGGGACCTACTGCAATTCCCCGAACCTCTTCGCATCATACTTGTGGAGTGTATCAGCCATGAGGCCTTGTGCATTCCCCGCTGCGCCTAACTTTGAATGTTGCAGCAGGGCCTCGTACACCTCCTTGGCAGAGAGCACTGACTTTCAGGAAGCCAGGAAGTATGCTGAACATATTTGTGGCCCCCCCGGTCTTCAGCGCATGTCAACATGGTATAAAAGCGGTAATTGCCCCATGTCCAGCCGTCCCGAGGATGTTCCAGCAAGGTCAGGGGAGGGAGGCTGCTTTTACTATGTACTGTAGTTCACATAATCACATAATACTAGACATCAAACTTCTCTTGAAGGCCTTGATCGCATTTTTTTGGTTTCTTTTGGACTGATGATGCCCCAGCTCTCGATGTTGGACCATCTACAAGCACCCTGATCTCGAGGCCCATCATGGCCGAACTGAAGCCCAGCATCAACGTCACCGGCGTGAACACCTTCTGGATAGCTTTTTGCTGCTCCTGGTCGGTGATCTTGGCAGCCGGCATGGGTTTCCTCTGGACTCGCCGCAACATGCCGCTGGTCAAAGTCCGGGGCATAGGTCTGTCCTTTGCGGCCATTGCGTTCCTTCACACATACTGGATAGCGGTTGAGATTGCCACGACCGTGACAAACTTTCCCGCCCAAGCGCAATACTGGATCATGGGTCTTTACCTGCCAATCGGTATTGCCTTGTTCCACGCCTCGAACAGTCGTTTCCTTCACGTGGCGAAACAGCAGAAGAAGTTCGTCCGCGGGGATGTCGGAAGTGCCCTTGCTTCCCCAAAGACACTGAATCTGGGATGCTTCACTGTTCGAATGACCCACACGGCAAAGCTACTCAGCCTGGTTGGACTCGGTATATGCATCCAGGTATGTAATTGGAAGCTGGAGCCAAGCAGACATGGTCAATAGGGTACACAACTAACTTATCATCAGATACTGCTCACAGTTATCATGTGGCTTCTGTCTCGAAAGTTCCACCAGTCGTTCGGCGTTCCCGGCACCGAAGTCTCGGGAGATCCATGGGAGGTCAATCACAAGCAAGCCACAGGCTGGGAATGGTGAGGCTTTTGAAATCAAAGACGGCTACCATTAGTGCCTTTAGCTAACCACATGGTCTTACAAGGTGGCCGTCGCTCGTCTGGCAATTCTTCTGGTCATGGATCGTGGCACCAGTCATTTTGTGGAGAGCAAGAAACATACATGATACCCTTGGTTGGAGGATGCAGACCATGGCTTGCTGCCTTGCGAGGTAAGTTGGAACAATTGAGCTGGCTCTGGAGGGCAAGAGGGCTTTTCGCTGATTGGTGGCGATGACAGTCTACCTGCCACGCCGATGTGGCTTGTCGCACTTTATGCTCCGTCAATGGCAAAAGTCAACGCCCACTGGTTCCCTCCGCAATGGTGAGTAAGGGGCAAGCCCCTCTTGAGACTTTCTGTGGGCCAGATTGTTCTCTTTAGGCCTTGCGAAAGCATCCGTTCCCCCAATTAGACTGCTAATGAAGAACGGGCAGGATCGCGCTCTCCATCATGTTCTTGGAGATCTTCACCGTCTTCGTCCCGTGCTGGCAGGCCTTCAAGCACCAATCACTACAACAGGAAACCCTCGACATGATCTCAGCTTGGGAGTCCAAGTACGTTGCCGAAGACCCTTCGTCTGGTACGAGCTCATCAGGGGCTACGGTGTCGGCGTCGTCGAAGAAGCCCTGGTCCTTTGCGATGTCCCTGGGAGATGCAGCGGCATCTAGGAAGCCTGGGGTGCCATCATACTCGGGCCAAAGCCTGTTGACTATGGGCGCTCTGGAACAACTACTAAATGACAATCCGGAACCTCTTCGATGCTTCTCAGCACTGAAGGACTTTTCCGGCGAAAATGTGGCCTTTCTTGCGGCTGTTTCTGCGTGGAAGAAAGGCTACCCTGAAAACCCAAACGAGGAAGCGAGGAGGGAAGCATTCACCAGGGCCCTACACATTTACACGGATTTCATCAGCCCGCGGACAGAGTTCCCGGTCAATCTGTCTTTCCACGATATCAAGGACATCGAAGTAGTCTTCAGCGGAGCCATTAAAGTATTATACGGGACTGAAGAGCCGGTCATCAACCCAATACCACAGTTTGAAACCCAGAACTGGCTGAAGCAGGTGCCTACGCCGCAATCAGAGGACTCCGAGAGAAGGATTCTGTCAAAGGGGAGCCTGATCGAGTTGCGGTCGTCTTTGGCCAAGATATCATACGTAAGCAATCATTCCCTGCGTCAAGCCCTCCACCCCTCCCTGTTCTCCCCAAGTCAGCCCTCGGGCGGGAAAACTTGCTTCAAAAATGCTTCATCCTCTTCTCAAATCTCTTGCAGAGGCCGTTGCACTTCTCACGATATGTGACCAATGGGAATGCTGACTGTGATTTTGCCAAAGTGGGGCGAGGTTCCAGAAGGCTTCGACGAGACTATCTTCGATCGGGCAGAGAAGAGCGTCAAATATCTGGTCCTCACAAACACCTGGCCAAAGTTCTTGCAAGACAGGAGCAGTCAGGATATGTCTCTGAGGAGCGGTAGTTCAGGCGGACAGAGCGATTCTTGGGCAGCTCGCGTAACTAAGCTTCTCTCGTGCGAGATCTGAAGGACGGTGCGCATTCATCTGCTTTCATGAAAACCTAGATAATACAAATAAATCAAATTCGACAAAACGGCGCTTCATATCGTGTCTTGTGATGAAGATAGATAGCTTTTGGGTTCAGCCACTATGAATCAGCGGACCTGAAACGTTGCAACAGTCTCAGGTGTCAGTGCCAGAGTCAGACCTTTCAATATGGCCACATGCATTAGCAGGAGGCCAATAACTACTTCGTTGATTATATCTCGCACACTGCATATGCCGAGAAGTTTCTCAGCAGAGAGTTCTTGACAGTATCGAGGTCCAGGAATGCATGAAAGCATACAATGAATGCCTGCCGTACGCATTGACCATGGTTTTCGGCAGTGTGGTGCAGATTCTCCCACAATAATCAACAATCATTTCATCGTCTGGCAGGGTAGAACATGCATTTGATATGGCAGCCGGGATTTCCAGCTAAGCTGAACGCCGCAGGGGTGCTAGAACCTCAACTGATGGCCATGTTCCTAGGCAATCCACCTGGGTATGATACACTTGGGGAATTATATTTTGAACGTGAAAAAAAAAAAAAAAAAATATGAGACAGAATCGAGCCAAAGGAAAACAATCAGAAAAATGGAAAAGACATGCTGCCCCTGCTTAGAACGTCGTCGATGTTCTCATATCATGCTGACTAAACAGCCTTATCTTATCAGTCCGGCGGTACGGTGCAATCTTGTCCTTCTCTTCATTTTTTTTTTTCTTTTCGTGCTGCTGCCCGCAGCTTCCAAACAATCAACAAACAACCCCTCTCGCAAAACCTCCTTACATCGGCACGCCTTACATCACAACGGCAAATCATCCTACCGAAACCGAACGTCACGAGAATGGCCCAAGGCGCGATCAAACAGAAAGCGAAGCCCGCACCGACCGCGCGGGCCAAGCAGAACAAGGGCTCGAAGGTCAAGAAACAAAAGTCATCCAAGGCAGACAAGCTGCAGAAGAAGTACACATCAGGGATGGTCGCCCAGACAGAAAAGCTGTTAGGCGAGCGCGCCGGGCACCTCGAGCTGATCGGCAAGGGAAAGAAGGCCAAGAAGGACGAGAAACACAAGGGCGGCTCGAGGAAATTTGGCTGAGGTCGATCGCATCGTGGTCTGGCGCAGTATTTTTGAGCGGCCGACCTGCTGTGGGATGTTTGGACACCGCCAGCGGTTCGACTCGCACGCCAGCGCGATTGGCCGAATGAACATTTCGAGAGCTGCAACTGCCAAGCTCATAACTCTGGAGATGAATCAGGAACGTGGTAGAAGCTCGGATCACTGTCCCTGACAGATGCTCGGGTCTTTCGACGGCTCCGTCAGGACATTTGAACGCGCGGTCGGATGGTCAAGGACAATTCTTCGAAGGGGACGATGTACGGGCCTGGCCAAGAGGGTCCGTGTGAAGTGAGAGGGGGCGGCGGGATCACGCTCGCATGACATTGAAAACTACGCGGAAGCGGTCGACCCCTTGTTCAGGCTACAGCGCAGAGAGCCTCCAGTTCTCTCTGCTTCCGACGGGTGGATGATGAAGCCGCTCAAGGCAAGGGTTTCCAGAAATCTGTGGAGACGTATGTGGTGGGTACTCGTCTTCAGAACGACCGAAGACATCACCAGATTTAGAATTGAGAATAAAACACACGATCGCCCTATCGATCGTCTCCTGTCGCCTCTGGAAAAGCGAATGATCCAACCTAGGATGGCAACAAGCGAATTCTTTGCTCGCCAATGCCAACGCGGGGTCTTCACCAAGACCTTGGTGAATCAAGCGTGACTGCATCCAACGCCCGTTGGCTACAGGGCTCCAGGGGCCGTGTTGGACCCAGAATGTCGGGTCCGCCTTGCATATCCGAGATTACGTGCCGTCAACAAACAAAACCTAACCGCAGAGCTGGGTCGCTGATGACCGCCCCGAGAATCCGGTACAGACTTGGTTGGTTGGTTGGTTGGTTGGGGCGGGAGGGGGAGAAGGGGAGGGGGGGGGGGTGAGACCTCGTCTGGCCCAATTCGGCTATCAGAATTCTTGACAGTGAATAATCGCTGACTTGCACTATTTTGCCCTGAGAGCACTCGTTACTCAAGACACAGAGACATATACTTTAAGCATAAGGATTTCACTCCTTTCTTTTTAAAGTTCAGCGATTGAGCGTCCAAGTGTCTGCGTACAGCCGAAAACGCCGATACTGCTTTGACTGCCAGGGGCCACTTTTCGATCTCCAGCAAGCCCCCTTGTCATGCACCTTCGGCAGTCGCTCATTTTGTCCTAGGCGACCTGAAACATTCAAAGCTTCGTTGTCGACGGTATATCGACTCGCTCATGATGCTCCTGCAGGGAGCAGGAGGCAGGATACATCTTGGAAAGCGCTCACCGCTAATGCATACCTCGTAAGCACAAGATTAGACCGACCCGAGGCTATTCACTCCCCTGTCATCGTGCTAGGCTTCCTACAGCCTGGAGCCAGGTCAGAAGTCTCGCTGGACTTGCAGGAGGCGATTTTGTGCAGTGGTGTGTGCTCCAGCCAAGGCTGAAAATCTGCCGTTGTCCTTTTCCGGACCATTGAACTCAATATGTTGTTGTTGCTACAGTCAAGGCCTGCTTCCCGCCCGCCAACAGAAGTGGATATTTTCTCCTCGAGCAGATCGAGATCGTTCGTAGTGGTAACATAGATCTCTCTGAGCTGCGATCTGATTCTGCAGCTCACAAAAAATGCCACCGAATGCCTGGGCAGAGTACCCCGGCGGAACCGCGGGCCACAGCGGCAAGCTCCGCTCGACCCAGCTCTTTGGGTCCCCTTGTACTTTTGTAGAGAGTCAGGAAGTTTGATGGTTGGGTCCTCCTCTTCCAGGGCGCCCTATTGGGCTTTCTCGATGATCACTGGATCCTGGCGCCTGAAATTGCTGTATCATGCGGGCCAGTAGGCTTTCCTTTGGTCTCTTTCCCTCGTCGTTTCGGGGGTGTCAGTTGCAAGACCGCCCATCCTCTCCCAATCCTAGACCGCCGACCGACACAAGGCAGTGATCAGGCGGCAACTGGAGCAGACATGGCAAACAATCCAAACAGGCGCAGCCTTGGGGTTTTCAATATCGATGAGGCCTCTCTGGCCGACTTCGACTTCACCTTCACCCAGACTCTGACAAGCAACGAGCCTGTAAGCTCCTTGTCTGTCCTCGTCGTTGCATTTCTCACGTGTTCCTACTGACTTTTGAACCTCCCTGTAGGCCGAGGCACTGCCGTGAGTTGGCCATGGTGGTGGTATCAGTACAATGCTCGCCATCCTTTATTGACCGAACTTGTTCTAGAGACACACAATCAGTGACAGAGAGCGTTCTCACCTCCCGTGAAGAGAATGGGCGAACCTACCATGCTTACAGAGAAGGAGGTCAGCCTGACGTTTCCAGTTTTACCATCGACCCAGACCTAGACATCCCCTTGCCTCTCTCCCTTGCTGACCGACCTGTAATTAATCCAGCATACTGGTTTCCCAACGACGAGGAAGAGGTAGAACGACTGCGCATCATGCACGAGATTATAAGAAGAGCAATGGGCGACGTGAACGCATACGCCCCCTGGACCCAGACAAACTACCCACGACGTGTCCTCGACGTGGGCACCGGGACGGGAGACTGGTGCTTCGACTTTGCCGAAGAGTTTCCGCAGACAGAACTCATCATCGGAACCGACCTGTCCCAGATCCAACCGCCAGAGACACCGCCCAACGTCGTCTTCTGCATCGACGACTCCTCCCAGGAGTGGCTCGACACCGACCTCGACTACGTACACACGCGTTGTACCAATGGGTGCTGGGAGGACATCTTCAGCCAGATCATCCAGCAGGCCTTTGACAAGCTGAACCCCGGCGGCTGGCTCGAGTGCCAGGAGCCTGATATGGAGCTGCACTGCGACGACGGGACCATGCCCGAGGACCACGCCCTCCAGCAGTGGGTGGAAGAACTGTACCGCCTGAGCCGCATAGCGGGCAAGCCCATCGACAACGCGCGGCGGCTGAAGGGCTGGTTCGAGGAGGCCGGGTTCGAGCATGTCCAGGAGAGGATCTTCAAAGTCCCCACCTGCGCCTGGCCAGAGGAGAGGAGCCAGAGGGAGCTCGGCTTCTGGATGGAAGAGATGCTCTCCAGTCACGTCTCGGGTATCAGCAGGGCGTACCAGTCGCGGGTGAACGGAGTTTCCGTCGAAGAGCACGAGGTAAGTCCCTGTCTGTCCTTTTTTTTTTTTTTTTTTTTTCTTTTCCCTCCATTACCTCTCCGCACCCAGAGGCCACTCCTCCACCTGTCAATCTGTTCTTCTTGGTGGTTCTGTGTCTAATGATTTTCCTCTTTCGATGTGACCCCTAGCTGTCGTTGATTCCTGTCAGGACGGCTCTCAGGAACCGTAATGCACATACTTATATGCGCCTTCACGTCGTAACGGGTCGAAAGCCGGGTCTCAACAACAACGACCGATACATACTTAACATACCAGAGCCGGGGGGAACATGACATCGCAGAAGAGGGGTAAAAAAAAAAAAAAAAAACAACCAGAAAAGAAATTGCAGATGACATCACGAGTGGTCGAGACAAACGAAAAGCTCCCTGGATCGAGACCTTTTTCAGCAATGATATGTTACCTCGAAACGAAATGTATTCGGCAAGATGACACATCAAGCGGTATAATTCCAATACGCCAGTCAGGACTGGGTGCTTTGGTAATCGTGCATTGCTGTTGTATACTTATACATTCCTTTGGCGTCTGAGGACCGACACGGAGTCCGGGCAAAAAGAAAAAGAAAATGAGGACTATTTAGGCTGGCACAAAAAGAGTTGGTGGGTGAAGGGGGAGACGCATAAGAAAAGAAATGAGAAATACCAATAAGCATGCTTTTTTTTTATTTTTAATTCATGGGTACTCATTCAGTAGATAGGGACTACTACGAAGCACATACACGTTCACGTTCTACAGTACACTCTCCAGAGCTGTGTATGTGACGTTCCAGTCTAAGAATGTATCCACGACTTCGGCAGGACATTCGGATAATGCGTCCCTCACCATTCCCAATATCTACATGTCCTTCCTGACAGCCCACTCCAGCGTCTTGGCCGTGTTTTCGCCCAACAGCTCCGTCAACCCAGCCCTCGTCAAAAAGTCATGATCACAGTACTCAAACCCCGGCACCACCGTCTCGGAAATCAACAAGCCCTCCTCGCTCCCCTGTTGCCCCTCCACATCCGGCAGCAGGAAGCTAGCCTTGTAGATGCCCCCCTCCACGATCCACTGCAGCCGCTCCCCCCTAGCTACATCCTGCCCCACCACAAAGGTCTCGATCCTGCCACCCTCGTGGATGAGCACGTACCGACCTCGGCCCTTGTGCAGTGTATGGACCGTCCGGGCCCGGTTGCGATGGAAGTTGCCTTGCGGTGAGCGGGGCGTCAGCAGGTAGAAGATGCTGGTGCTGGCGTTCCGGACCTTGGCGTCGAAGCCCGGGCGCTGGGGCACGAGCGATAAGGTCTTCTCCGAGGCCGCGTCGAGGGGGAACGGCGACGGGATGAGCAGGGGGTCGCGGTCCGTCTCGACAAAGTAGCCTCCCTCGATATGCGGGAGCATATTGAGGCTGGCTATGATGGAGGCGACGCGGCTGGGCTCGGGAACAGCCGGACCAGGCGCCACTTCGAAGAAAGGCTTGATCTCTACGGCAGCCATCCTTGCCAGTCCTCGGACGGGGCCTAACCGATGAGAAACGGGTGTGTTATGTGAGGGGGATTCAGATGATAGTATCGTGGTTGCTTCGAAACACCGGATTTATTTTCATTTGATTTTTTTGGTTGGTGGGAAGTTTGTGAAGCAGCATTTGGGAATCTGACTGAGTGAGCGGTCCAGTCCAAGTTAAGTCGGGGATTTGTTATCTGAGCACACGTAAGGTAATCCCGTGCGGGCCCTCGAGTGAGATCCCATGATTATTAATTCGAGTTCAACCAGGTTTTGCTACGTGGCAATCGACATCAGCTGTCCATCACAACATCGTCCTAATAGGCTGTGGCACGGGGGGACACAGGGTACATCTTCCTTTTTGTTCGCTTTACACGTCATCAGCTCGGGATCGTATAGCTCGCAACGCTGGGCAAATATAGTGGGGTTTGACGGACGAAGAGAAATAAAAAATTAAAATAATAAATATATGTATGGCTGTGTAAAGTGTTTAAGTCTACGAGAATAAGTACTTGGCCATCAAAGGTGATTTCTTTTGGATGCGGATTTTTACATTACTCTTCACATGTAGTCTAATCATTCTTCAAGCCTCGAAAAGAGAATACTATGATATGCCACAAGTGCTGTGGTCATTCTTTATCATACACAATTGAAGTGCTGCTTAGGCCAAGGAACACACCTGGAAGGAATAAATTGCAAGGACATAGATGTTATCTGAGATGATTTAATATTTGGGAACCTTGGAGCTGTGCGCGCTCTCGCGGGAGAGAGAGAGAGAGAGAGAGATTTCATCAGACACTGATGCGCCTCCGTGAAGCCTAGATCTGGTGCCCATCTATATATCCAGTAGCAAGGCCCTCACCCGAAGCTACACTATGGTTCAACAGAAGCCTGCTTCATAGAAATACAAACCAGTGCGACCGTTCTGGTGATCATTCCTACAACATGTTCACTTTGGCAGAGGCAGAGGCAAAAATGTTGTATGCAAGTTAGCTGCTAAACCAACTGGACAGTAGACAAGCAAGTGTTTAGAAAAGTCTTCACAAGTGTCAAGTAACAATGCCTAGCTAGGTCAATTCAACAATTGTACAATCAACGACTCGAATCAAGTGCTGTGCACATTTCAGCTGCAGCGCACGTTGTGATGGAGGTGGTTAACTCAAATCCAGAGCTTTCCACCATTAAAATACAGTTCCCTGAAATTAATGTTTAGCCATTATTATAGGCAGCTGTATATTCAAACCCAGTCTTTAAGAGCCTTGAATCCTTTTTTACCCTTTTCTCTCTCTTTTCTTTGGAGATACTTGCCATTATCATAATCACTACTACAAAGCATGAGAACAGTCAATGTACTACATGCAGAAATATAGCTTCTAATGTTTGTTGAAGCCTGGTTGTGAAGAGGTTACTGCAATCAAGTTTCGATTCTGGTATATTACAAGTACTATATGTACACATAGTCTCCCAATCTCACCAGCCTTGTGATAAAGCTCACCAACGACACCAAAATAAAGATGCTAAGGTTTATTTGATCAAGGCCTTGGGCTCCTAGGTTTAATTGCTGGTGAAGATATTGCCCGATGTTTTTGCCCACATAAAAAACCCCCCTAGCTCCTCATCTATCTACAATATGCTTTGGGTAGCTGCTTTGAGAACCCCAACCCTGGAAAAGAGGATACGTTCGATGGACCTCTCTTGTTTTGGGCACATTCTGAAAACCTCTTTGGAGTGCATCTCTTTTCTTATTGCGGATAGTTGGAAGGTTTGAGGCAGTCTCTGTTTTCAGTAAAAGAAAAAAAAAAAAGAAGAAAAAACCACTCTCATGTCAATATACTTATGAGGTACGAGTCTTCTTCTTCTTCTTCTTCTTCTTCTTCTTCCTCTTCATTTATTTTTTTTAAGAAAAGGAGAGAGAGAGAGAGAGAGAGAAAGACAAGAAGAAGGCGCTCGGTATTTGTGGCTGAGGTCGTGCTTCAATTTCTTTACAGGAGTCAAGTGGTTTCAAGGCAGATATGCCGACAACAATCCTTCCTAGATCCTCCAGCCTCTTGTTTGAGTCAGTCTTCATTTCGCGCATCGAATACATAAGTATCTAAGGAGAGATGCAGGGGGCCCGATGCTGAGATCTACATGGGATGGCCGCGTTGACGACCTACATAGAGAGACTGCGCGTGACCCTTCAGAATGCTCATACAGATGCACACACACACACACACTGGTATTGACCAATGACCGTGCAATATTAACACCAGAGTATGCAAGAATAGGCTCGTTAGGCTTACGTATGTATAGTAGTATTGCAACCAAGATTTAGCTGATGTTGTCCCTGTTCAGATACCCGAAACCCCTTTTGCGGTGTGCGGTGTCAGGCTCAGCTAAGAATTGCCCAAAGATTCCGCATCTGGGCGGCGACGATGCCGATATGGGGCTGCACGTCCGTGTAATTCGGATATTAAAAGTATGATAATATACTTTTCTTTTTCTTCCACGCGAGAAAAAGGTCAGGACGGGTGGGTTCAGGCGTGCCTCCATGCTTCTCGTATCTTGATTGTTGTTTCTCAAAAGGATCAGCTTTCAAGATTGTGATCTGGGTCGAGGCAAGAGGCAATATTGGGCGTCGTTGTGGATGAGATGAAGTTTAAGAATGTGTGCGAGCTGGCAAGCCCCTTTTTTGTAGCCCAACAGGCGTGTAAGCACGCAAGGCGCCGGATGCCTTCTCCCATTCAGTGAGTGGGTGTGGGGAGGGGAGGTCAGGGGGTGTGTTCTAGCGAGCTCCAGCGGGACCCCGTCCGCGTGTTCCAGTAGGGTTGGTGCTGCTGCTCGCGTGCTACAACTCTTCTTTCTCTGCAGCTTCCACAGCGGGCCGCACCTACCATAGTACCTCCTCTCCAGGGCATCAGGGCTCACACTTGGCGCTCCTTCCATCATCCTCCAGGGCCTCTTGCCTGATTCTGTCGTGCTCATTTCCCGTCTGCAGATACCATAGACGCGCATGCAACCAGTTCCTTGTTTTTGCCCCGCTTCCTCTCTCTCTCTCTCTCTCTCTCTCTCCCCCCTCTCTGTGTGGGTGCATGTGTCTCTCTCGCGCAATATTTACCATGATACTGACTCTCCCTTACCCGTATTCTCTCTTTGTCATCACTCATCCCTTCTCTCGTTTTAATATGATGTGTGCCATTTATTTTTGTCCTCTTCCTGTTGCCGTCCTCTTGCCGCCCCTGGTCCTTGATACCGGTACCTAATTCTGTTCACGATTCGCATCTGGGGCTGATTGGATTGGCGTCATTTTAGCACTGGAGCCTCCCTCTCGTCGTGCCCCAGTGCCCGTGCGCCCACGTTCGGATTCATCCCTTTTAAGCAGAGGCAGAGAGGCACAGCCAGAGAGGCAAGAGGGCAGATAGATACCCTTGGAGGGAGGGAGGCACGGAGGGTCCTGGGTGGTGTGTACCCCAGGCCCAGGTCCAGGTCCAGGTTCAGGTCCAGGCCCGGCAGGCCAGCGGGTGACCACTTACTGACTAGCCAACTAACTACCCAACACACCCCAGTCGCGAACCGCCTAAGCAAATCCCGCGCCGCGGCACGGCCAGACGACCTCTCTCTAACGACTCCCAACCTTCTAGAGACTAGACTTTGGTCCAGACAAAAGAGTCTTCTGCAGAGAAAAGAAGTCGCCTTTACTTCCGACTTTTCACCCCCTCCGCGGACCGAGATACCCTTTCAAGGCCTTGGGAACTTTTGACGGCATCCAGGAGGCTTGACAGCCTTAGCAGCCTTCGCCGACCTGCGACCATCCGCAATTGGAGCTGGCCCCCCTGGCGAACAATTGCATTGTGCTGCGTTGCGTTGCGTTGCGTTCCTTTGCGTCGCCTTGCCTTGCCTCTTGCCATCTTCGCCCCCCCCCCCCCCCCGGGGCGACAGCCATGAACGGTCCTCTGAACAAGCGCCAGCAGGCGCGCAACGAGAAGATCCTCCAGGACCTCGTTCACAATGTTGCCGGCAACAACACGTGCGCTGATTGCCAGGCCCGCAATCCAGGTGAGTCCGCACACCTCTGCACAGCGAGCGCATCTCACGGTCTCGTGTGTTCAACGGTTCGCCTTGCTGACATCTTGTGAAACAGGCTGGGCCTCATGGAGCGTATGTCAACCCTCCCCGCACCCACCCCACGATTCGAAACCTGTCTTTCGATGCGATCGATATCCTCCGTCGCCCATATTTTTCGTCGGTCGCGAGATGCTAACCTGGAGAGTAGCTGGGCATCTTCCTCTGCATGAGGTGCGCCTCGATCCACCGAAAGCTCGGCACCCACATATCCAAAGTCAAGTCGCTCACCATGGACGGGTGGTCAAACGAGCAGGTTGAGGTAAGGAGGAACAGCACCTGGCGCGGGAGGACACGGCAGAGATGGTGCTGACGGGAGAGACACAGAACATGAAGAAGGTGGGCAACATCACGTCCAACAAGCTCTACAACCCACAGAACAAGAAGCCTGCGATGCCGATCGACGCCGACGAGGTCGACTCTGCGATGGAACGCTTTATACGATCAAAATACATGAACCAAGGACTGTCGACAATGCCTAGAAACCATACCGGCAGCACAGGGTCGGACGAGACGCCGCCACCCCTCCCCCCCAAGAACACGGGCAAGTTCAGCTTCCGGTCTAGCTCCTCGACCTTTCCGCTGTTCTCGAGAAAGAAAGACCACAGCTCCCGGTCCGCGCAGTCGAGCCCCCGACTGCCACCTGACAGCCCCGATTCGGCGTCAGGCCACCGGGCCAAGGCCTCCAAGGTGTTTGGCGCAAGCCTGGGCTACGACAGCGAGGAGGACGCGCAGAAGAAGTTGCTGAAGCTGCGGGAGCTGGGCTTCACCAACGACCGCAAGAACGAGGCGATACTCAAGGGTGTCAACGGCAACCTGGAAAGGACCATCGAGGCCTTGGTGCGGATTGAGGGCCGCTCCCCGGTGGCGAGCCCTGGCGACGAGTTCCCCTCAGTGAGCAGGCCGTCCGTGTCCAGCAGCGGCCAGACAGGGCTGACTGTCGCCCGGGCTGAGATAACACGACCCATGTCAGCATCAACAAATCCCTTTGATAGATCACCCGTCCAGCCAATATCTAGCCAGTCGACTGGTAACCTGGCGAACCGAAACCCTTTTTTCAACAACAACAACACCACCACCACCGCCGCCGCCGCCGCCAGTACCAACCCTTTTGGCCTGATGACCACCCAGTCCAACGATGCTCTGAACCAGGCCTTCAATAACATGTCGCTGAGCGGCCCTTCCTCGCAGCCGCTGTTTCCTCACCACACTGGCGGCCTGCCTAATCAGCAGGCGCAGCAGGTGGTGTACCAGCAGGCAATGACCCCGCCCGTGCCCACAATGCCGCAGAACTATGCAGCCACGGCGTTTAATAGTAATCAGGCATATCCCCAGCAGCAGGGACAGCAGCCGGCGGCGCTCCAGCCGGCGCAGCCCCTTCAGCCTGCGCATACTGGCTACAACCCATTCTTCAACAATTCCTCAGCCGCCCAGCAGCCACAAGCCCAACAATTCTCGCAAGCGCCGGCTCTGAATACAGGGCTGGTGGCAGCAGGCCAGGCCGGTGGGGCGTATGCTAATAACCCTTTTGCCCGGTCGCCGACGCGAGTGGCATCACCGACACCCCTTGGACAGATTCCGGAGCAGACACAGCAGAACTTCTACAGCGTACCGGTGATGCAGCAGCAGCAGCAGCAGCAGCAGCAGCAGCAACCACAACCACAACCACAACAGGTGGCCCAGGCGAACAACCCGTTCTTCACACAGCAAGCCTCGGGCTCGTACATGGCACCACAAGCACAGTACAACCCGTACGGACAGCCCATACCCCAGCAGGCACCACAGAGGCCCGACAAGGCCTCCATCCTAGCTCTGTACAACTATCCACAACTTGCGCCCCAGCCCCAGCAGAGCCCGAACCCGGACCAACCGCTGCAGCCGATGCAGCAGCCAGAGCAGCCACAAGGCCCGGCAACCATCAACCAGGTATTGCAGACTCCTAGTGCGCCGGCACCCATGGAGGCACAAGTTGCTCCCGGGTCCATGACGATTCCCGGCAATAAAAATCCTTTTTTCAGCGGCGGGGGGTCTCCACAGCAGACGGCGGCTCAGGTGGCCAATATGGACGGGATGGTGGGCAACAGAAGCCGGGACAGTATGATGGCATCAGGGATGGAGTGGTCGAACGGGCGGCACAGCCCGGATGCGTTTGCCAGTCTCAGCGCGAGATCTCTGCGGTGATGTATGGAGAGTTTCAAAGAGGGGAAAGGGGGGGGGGGGAATGACGCATAAAAGGAGCATACACAGCCTCACAGTCCAGTCCAGCGCTGGTGCACAAGACTGGCCGGCAGGAGGGACAAGCAAGCATCGGAGAAACCGATGCGGTCGTCATTGCATAGCGCCTCGTTATTTTCGTATAGACGCTGCACCTCGTCACTGTCGAGGATGGCTGATGACGCAGAGGGAAGGAGGAAGTAAGTAGGGGGCGTAATCTTTTCGTGTACGATATATTGGAGAACATGAGCAGGCAATGAGCGTGCCTGCTGCATATTCCGTGTAATGACAGGCTCTCGTCAGAGGAGCAGATCACCGGTGGCTTTCCTAGCCAGATGTGCAGCGAGTGTGCCGCCGTACGAGCATCTATCGCAGTAGAGTGCCATCCCAACATGCCTGCAAGTCTGAACGTCAGGGTGGGGGCCAATGAGGCTCTGCCGTGCCAGGGAAAGGGGGCCCTTGGTGACCCCCGACCCATAATGTACACCACCTTTGATTTCGTGCAGAGTTGTACTGTACCATGGTGCATCCATAACACCTACGGGGAGACGGGGGGAACAGAGGTGCGGTACTCCCGAGCCAACCTGTACGAGGTTTTGGTTCTAGACTTGGACCACACAGGATGACGAGATCGAGAGAGGAGGCAGCCAGCCCTACCTGATCGACGGTGGGGTGGTGATGGTGCTACATTGCCGCCCCCCCCCCCCCCGTACGACACGACGCATAATTGGGCGGACTGTCCAAAGTACCTACTCTGCTGCTGTAGTCATCGTCACTTTTGACCTCCGACTTTTTTGTACCAGACTTTGTGGGTAGGGGCTAAGAGGAGGTGTTTCCAAGAGGCAGCCTGATGGTGTGTGGTGTGTGTATGTGTATTGAATTTTATGGGCTGCGGCTCTGTGATATGAGAATGAGCAGCAAGCAGGTCAAGATCGACTTGGCTTTTTTTCCTTCTTCTTTTTTTCTTCTTCTTCTCCCGCCCCCAAGATGGACAATGTGTTGAAACTGTTCTCTGGACGAGGAAAGGATTGTTTCTCTCTTTCTCTCTTTGTATTCCTTCCTTGCCTGCTTTTCTCTCTCTCTCTCCGTTCTAGGACCTTTCTTTTCTTCTTCTTCTTCTTTTCATCTTGTCCTCCCTCTTCTTCCAATTTTCCTGATTAGTCTACTATTGTCCACCTGTACCCCCCGCCCCCCTCCTCCCTCTTCTCCCGGAGCCTACGGCTCTTGGCCCTGCAAAGATGACAGACAGGCTGTGGATGGGGGTTGGGTAGGACGGCAGCTTCACCGGTAGGTGACTGCATTTGCCATTGAACAACCGGAACCCTGTCATACCGTAGCAGTGAAGTAAGCTTTTTATGCGTGTCAGATATTAGGCCGGTTGTCTGCTCTCTGTGTGAGTGTGCGTGTGGTATCTTGCTGGGTCTCGAACCTTTTCTCCGGACGTGGTCCTTATTTTTTTCTTTCTGCCGGTGCTTCTTCGTCTCCGGGTCTTACGAACTGATCTTTATGTATATTAGTACCCTCTGGTCAGATTTTTTTTTTTTTTTTTTTTTTTTTGCCACGGCAGGTAATAGTAGATTGGCTATGCTTCTGTTCACGTGTGACTTTTTTCTTTTCTTCTTGCTTGGTGGGTTTTCTAGGCAGCACAGCGGGGATGGGGGGAGGAGGAGGGGATTGGGTGGGTGTGTTACCATAGTACTCTGTGACTAATTTACTGGTCGTTCGTCCAGTGCCAGTGTATTATTGTAGTGTAGTCAGTGGATTGTAGCGTGGCCCAGCACAGCCTAGATTCCAGCCCCAGTGAGCCCACCCCAGCGCCCCCCCCCCCGTTGTTGTTGTTGTTCGTATTTACTACGTACAATAGTACCTAGACTTACTTGGCCTCCAACCAACTAAACAGTGCCCTGGACCTGCCGTGGTTTGCACCTGCCCGTCCACTGAACCACCACGACAGCTTCTTGTCCTCGACCTTCTCCTTCTCTACCTCTTCCTCTTCCTGCTTCTTTCCCCACTCTCAACACCTGCAGTGTCATCATCGCATCATCATCATCATCATCATCATCATCATCCCACCTGACCGCTCCAAAAAGGAAGGAAAAAAATACAGATTTCTCTCACCCACCAGAGAGAGGCACAGAGAGAGAGAGAGATAGGCACCAGCCAGCAAGGATAGTCCAGCAGCATTTGGCCCAGCGTTTTTGGGCCCCCACGTCGCTTTCCCGTGTCCAGACCGCAAAATCCGGGGGTCTGCCACCAGTCGATCAGTCGATCCACCTCAGCCTTATTTTCTGCACCTCACATGCATTGCGCCGCTTCGTCATGCAATTGGTCGGCGGCCGTATTGGGTGTGTCGGGGCAGCTGGAGGGAGGAGCATGGGGGAGGCAAGAGAAGACGACTTTAGGAGGTTTCAACTGCTGGCTGACTTCCTGGCTGACTTGCTGACTGACTGACTGGCTTGCTGCCGTCTTGTCTTGTCTGTCTCTCTTGTCATCCTGTACCGTTGGTCTGTCTGGTCTGTCTGGTCTGGTCTGGTCTGGTCTGGTCTTGCTCTGGTTTTGGTTCTGGCGATCGCTCCGGCTCGCCTCGCCTCGGCTCGCCTCACTGCCTGCTACGACGTGGTATTTGCACGACCACAGCACCATCCACCGTATCCCACCTGATCCAGACACTACATCCGTCCTCCGTCACACACCCAAGCACCCTTTGTGACTTGTCGGAGGACGGCATCACTTCTCATGAAAACACTGGGCCGCGCTATCGGTGCCGGCGGTGGGCGGCACAGAGTCCAGAGGGGACAGGGGAGGAGGGGGCTATTCGATGTGGCGTCTCATGTGGTGTCTCCCTCCGCGCCTCCTGGCGCTGAAATGGAGGGAGGGGAGCGGAGAAAGAGGCAAGATGGAAGATGACAAGATTTCAAGAATTCCTCCCCCCCCCCCTCCCTTTTTCCCCTTCCATCCATCCCCCCATCTTCCGGCCTCTAGTAGTCAGCCTGTGGGACCTCGAGGAGGAGGTTGGACGGCGAGTGCCTTGCTGCAGCTGTGTCGACTGCATGGCTTGGGCTGATGCATGCATGCCCCTTCTCCTCCCTTTTGGCCCGTCCACTGCTCGGTCGGCGGTCTATCCATCCTATTTCGCTTGTGGACATGGCTTAAGCCTCTCTCCATCTTGCTCTTCTTGCTCTGGTCACCAATTCATGGGGTCCCCCACCACCACAACATGTCTGCACCGCCGTGGGTAGCAGCACATGATCTCATGCGCGTCTATCTAGACCTTTCCATACCGTGTCGTCCTGTGCTTCCTGTCACACCCCGTTCCAGCCTCGTCGACCACTGCTGGTTCTCATCACACGCTGTCGTGCGTCCTGCCACCCGGGTGTGCATGCAAGCTCGCAGAGCTAGGGCTCCGCTGGCCGTCGCGGTGCACGACTCGAGGTTCCGTCATCCTGCAGAGTACCGAAACGGGACATTGAGAAAACACAGGTAGGACGGCGTTCGGAGGGGACGCCACTCTGGGCCGCAGCCTTGTCGATGCAACCTGCGGGCTGACCTGATCATCCATGGCCCCCGAATTTTCAATTTTCCCTGGGTACCTAGTTTTTCTTCTTCTAGACTATCTTGACTCTCCTCACTCATCCTCCTTCCCTCCATCTCTTCTCACCCTTCTCGTTCTCATATCCCCACCTTCGTTGAACCCTCTGTTTCGTCCGTCCATTGGACCGCCCTCGTACTCCCCCTCCCCGCCAACCAGACCCGAGAAGAGGCCTTGTGAGCCTGATATTTGAGTCCACCAGTCCCCAACCAGTCCAGGCAGGGCTGAAAGACTGACTTGAAGGGGTTACACTGCACTGCTCTTGGTATATGCAATCTAGTTACAACCGCTTGACCTCGTTCATTATACGTTTCTGTTGACTCAGACTATCTTTGCCGCCCTCGAGGTTGGCTGCCTTCATCTTGCGGCTACTACCTCTACACCTTCCGGCCTCATGTTTATGTTGACCACTCGTTTTGAGTCATATAAACCCCCCCCTCCCTCTCTCTCCCTTTCGTTTAGGAGCTCTCGAGACATTACGCTGCTGTGTGTTCCCTGAGGAGAACTTCATAGTACGTGTCGAGAGGTGTGGCCCTCAAAGCATCTTTTGAGTGCAAATTATCGTCTCCCAGAAGACTAAAGCCAACACTCAAGAAGGGGCCTCTTTCTAAGCGTAAACTCTTGAGCCTGGCTCGACTACTTTTATCATGTCCAGCAGCATGACTTCTTCCAGGAGCGTATCGCCTGTGCGGCGCTCCAGGCCACGCAGTGCAAGGAAGAAGGATCCTCAGACACCACAGCAGAAGATTGATGAATTTTGGGACAATTATAAGTCCAAAGCGCCTGGGAAAGGTGAGTGAAGACCATATTATCTCCAACCTGAGGCCTCCACTCCCTCTCCTCCTCTTCTCTCTCTCTCTCTCTCTCCCTCTCTCTCTCTCTCACGCTCACACGTGCTTACAATGCGCTGCAGCAACAACTATCATCCCCCAGAATGAATTCGCTGACCGCGCCGCCCGCCGTGCCTCCGCCAAGTCCAAGGCGCCGGCCAAGACCACGGAACAGTCCTACGAAGCGGCCGTGGAACAGTGTAAACGAAAGGTCGCCCAGATCGTAAAGGAGTGCCGCCGCGTCAACCAGAAGTACCGCGACCCGCACTTCGACCTTGAGCTGGACCAGGTGCTCAACCGCCGTGACTGCCTCGACTCTCTAGACAACTTGCGTGACAACTACAGAGGTTATTACCGATCCCCGAAGTCGCGCGGGCGAGAGCTGCCGCTCAAGGATCGGGGTCCGTCCACAGCGGTTCCACAGGCGGCGTCTTTCAAGATGCCGAAAACCGCGGCCGGGCCAGGATCCGCAAGTGTGCTCAACCTTTTGGACGCACTCGAGCAGGAGACCGCCCAGCCGGACGGCGATACGAACCATACGTTCCGGCCCAGAGCGGTCAAGAGGGTTGTCGACATATTTGACAACCCGCAGTTCTTCATCGACGGCCCCACGGCGAATGATGTCCGCCAGGGCCGCGACGGAGACTGCTGGCTGATGGCCGCCCTGTGTACACTCAGCAACAAGCCTGGTCTGATCGAGCGGTGCTGTGTCGCGCACGATCAAGACGTGGGTGTGTATGGCTTTGTGTTTCATCGGGATGGCGAGTGGTTCAGTGAGATCATCGATGACAAGGTGAGCATCATAGTATTAAACCCTATCCGCCTGATCCAGGCCCTGTGAGAAAGGGGGAGAGGGGGGGAGGGGGGGCTGACATGGCTTTTTTCACGCAGCTGTACCTTACCAAACCGGACTATGATGAAGTGCATTATGAACGCATCCTCTGGGAGGACCGTGAGCGTGTGAACTCTGAGGAGGCCTATCGCAAGGCGTATCAGTCGAATAGTGGTGCCTTGGTAAGTTCGAATTCAAGGAATCCCCCTGCTGAGACGCGCAGACGGCCAGCTGACACCCCAGAAATAGTACTTTGCACAATGCGTCAACCCCAACGAGACCTGGCTGCCTCTCCTTGAGAAGGCCTACGCCAAAGCCCACGGTGATTATTCCGCCATCGAGGGAGGCTTCGGCGGTGAGGGCATTGAGGACCTCACGGGGGGCGTCACCTCAGAGGTCTACACAAGCGACATCCTCGATAAGGAGTACTTCTGGAATGAAGAGCTCATGAAAGTCAACCAGGACTTCCTGTTCGGCTGCTCCACCGGTGTCTGGGGACTAGGGTGGGGTGAGCGGAAGGGAATCGTCGAGCTGCATGCTTACTCGGTTCTCAAGGCGTGTGAGATTGATGGCGTGCGACTCGTCTTGCTCAAGAATCCGTGGGGCAAACACGAGTGGAAGGGCCCTTGGTCCGACGGATCCAGTACGTCAACCCTCCTCAAACCTCTTGTTCTCATGGTAGATAAGGAGCTTTTCTTCTTCTTCTTCTTCTTCTTCTTCTTCTTCTTCTTCTTCTTCTTCTTCTTCTTCTTCTTCTTCT